>JNEY01000041.1:0-20577 GCA_020875895.1 Aphelenchus avenae | reverse complement strand
GACTCTTCAGAGCTTCAAACAGACTCTTCAGAGCTTCAAGCAGCATGCCTCAGAGCGTCAACCGGACTCCTCAGAGCGTCAAGCGGACCTTTCAGAGCTTCAAGCGCACTCCTCAGAGCGTCATGCGGACTCCGCAGAGCTTCAACCAGACTCCTCAGAGCTTCATGCGGACTCTTCAGAGCTTCAGGCGGACTCCTCGGAGCGTCAAGCGGACTCCTCGGAGCGTCAAGCGGACTATCCAGAGCTTCAACCAGACTCTTCAGAGCTTCAAGCAGCGTGCCTTAGATATTTAAGCCGACTCTTCAGAGCTTCAAACAGACTCCTCAGAGCTCCAAGCGGACTCCTCAGAGCGTGAAGCAGCATGCCTCAGATCTTTTAGCCGACTCTTCAGAGATTCAAACAGACTCCTCAGGGCTTCAAGCGGACTCTTCAGAGCTTTAAGCAGACTCCTCCGAGCGTCAAGCGGACTCTTCGGAGCTTCAAACAAACTCTTCAGAGCTTCAAACAGACTCTTCAGAGCTTCAAACAGACTCTTCAGAGCTTCAAGCGGACTACTCAGAGCCTACAGCGGACTACTCAGAGCTTCAAGGAGGACTCCCCAGAGCTGCCACCAGGACCGTTCACAGCTTATAGAGGACTACTCAAAGCCTACAGCGGACTACGCAGAGCTTCAAACGGACTGCTCAGACCCTACAGAGGGACTACTCGGACCCTACAGAGGACTACTCGGAGTCTACAGAGGACTCCTCAGAACTTCAAGCGGGCTACTTAGAGTTTCAAGCGGACAACTCACAGCTTACAGCGGACTTCCCAGCGCCTTCAAGCGTACTACTCAGGCTTTGCAACTGGCTATTCTGAACTTCCAGCGAACAACTCAGTGATTTAAGCAGGGCTGCTCAGACCTTAAAAAGATTGGATTTAGAGCTTGAAGTGATTGGATTCTGCGGTTAAAACGCTGGACTCGGAGCTTAGATCTGAGAGTATTGTAACAGAAAAGATGTGTTATCTCAACCATCGTGCCGCGCGTAGCGCGGCAGCCCTGCTAGTCCTCCCTTTTAAATCTGAGTTGTCTGTCTGTCCGTCTGTACGGACAGCGAACAAACTCTTTGCGTTTGTTCACCAAATGCCAAATTTGCATACTCGAGACTGCACCTATAAATGGGGCTGAAATCGGCGAGACAAGCCATTCTGTGTTCTATGCTAATCGCTCTCGACGCTGTACAATGCTCTTCTGTGCTCTTCTGCCTCAGTCAGGTGCTCCGCTCACCGCTCGACACATCCGCCTGTGCTCATCAACTCAGCGCTTCCAACAGGTCTGTTTATAGCATCCAGCATGACTATCCAGTGCTTCCAACGGAATGATTCAGAGCTTCCTATGGGACATCTCAGCTTCAAGCAGCGCTTCTCAGAACATCCAACAGCCCTCCTCAGAACTTCCAGCTTCAACCGGACTCAGAGCTTCATACAGCACGCCTCAGACCTTCAAGCAGACTCTTCAGAGCTTCAAGCAGCACGCCTGGGAGCTTCACGCGGAGTCCTCAGACCTTCAAGCAGCACGCCTCGAAGCTTCAAGCGGACTCCTCCGACCTTCAACAAGCACGCCTCAGAGCTTCAAGCGGTCTCCTCAGATCTTCAAGCAGCATGCCTCAAAGCTTCAACCAGGACTACTCGGAGCTTCAAACGGACTCTTCAGACCTTCAAACAGGCTCTTCACAACTTAAAGCGGCACGCCTCAGAGCTTCAAGCGGCCTCTTCCGACCTTCAAGCAGCACGCATCGGAGCTTCAAGCGACTTAAGAGCTTTAAGCAGCACGCCTCAGAGCTTCAAACGGACTCCTCAGGCCTTCATACAGCACGCCTTGGAACATCAAGCGGACTCCTCAGACCTTCAAGCAGACTCTTCAGACCTTCAAGCAGCAGCGGAGCTTCAAGCGGACTATTCAGAGCTTAAAACAGCACGCCTCAGAGATTCAAGCGGACTCTTCAGAACTTCAAGCAGCAGCGGGGCTTCAAGTGGACTCATCAGAGCTTTCAGCGGACTCCTCAGACCTTCAAGCAGCGGACGCCTCAGAACTTCAAACGGACTCCTCAGACCTTCGAGCGGACTCCTCAGACATTCAAACAGGCTCTTCACATTTTAAAGCAGCACGCCTCAGAGCTTCAAGCGGCCTCTTCAGAGCTTAAAGCGGACTCCTCAGACCTCCAAACAGGCTCTTCAGAACTTCAAGCACCACGCATCGGAGCTTCAAGCGGACTATTCAGAGCTTAAAGCAGCACACCTCAGAGCTTCAAACGGACTCCTCAGAGCTTTATACAGCACGCTTCAGAGCTTCAAGCGGTCTCCTCAGATCTTCAAGCAGCATGCCTCAGAGCTTCAACCATGACTACTCGGAGCTTTCAGCAGAGCTGTTTAGAGCTTGAACCAGGATCCTCAGCTTCCGGCAGCAGTCCTAAGAGCTTCCACCAGGACTACTCAGGGATGAAGCAGGGTAGTTCAAAGCTTCCACCATGACTTCTCAGCTTCCAGCAGCTTTACTCGGAGCAAGCAGCAGGGCTGCACATTGATTTAGGCAGGGCAGCAGGACTACACATTAATTTTGACAGGGCTGTTCAAAGCTTAGAACAAATGGATTAAGAGCTCTAAACAAGTGTATTCATAGCTTAAGTCCCAAGGTATTAGAATAGAAAAGATTTGTATCTCAACCAGTCGTGCCGCGCGTAGCGCGGCAGCCCTGCTAGTGGCCTTTGAATGCCAGGTAACCTTGGAATACGACCGCCATTCTTTAGCTAGTTTTCGCCCGGGATTCTTTCTGGGAAAACCTTCAGGCACCTTAAGCCTAGAGTTCACTGCCATCCACTGCTACGAAGCACGTTTACCCTCTACAAAGTTCTGACTAAGCCCGCAATAGACCATAGATTAAGATATACTGTCCCATTCACTTGTCCTCCTTCTGCCAGCGTGTGTTTGACAGACCAGATTTTTCGATCCACTCGATGAATCCCTACTGGCAACCAACGATCTACTTACCTGGTTCTTTTGCTGGAGCTCCTTGTACTCAGGGCTTCGCTGGAGCTCCTCGTAGAGTTCCGTGGCTCTCGGGCACTCGGCGAGAACGTTACCGATCTAAATCGGCAAGCATAATCTCAATCATTGTCCTTCAGAAGACGTACGAAGTCCGTCTCCAGTGGCACCGTGTGCACCGGAATGGGCGTCCAATGCGCGGGCCAGTGCCCGTTCCGAGGGAAGTCGGTGCCCGGTTGTCCAGCGGGATACATTCCCGCCAGGTTGGCGTATGCGCTGATCAGCGTCCGATTGACGTCCGTGCTTCGTATGTACGCCTGAACACAAGAGGGATAAGTGCTGGGATNGATTTGGATTTGGATTTGGTTTCGATTTTGGAGGTTGCTTTGGATTTGGATTTGGATTTGGTTTGTTTTCGGAGAGTCCCCAGCCCTGTGCCCCACAGTACCGTTCTGTACTGCATTAGGGATACGGCACGATTTTTCGCTCAGCACGGTACGACAACATGTACGGAATATTGAACGGGGGAACCCGCATCGTCTCTACTTCGCTGACTAATGTTTTATTTTGAAGTGATGCCCGGTACAGAACACTGACCTCTTTTCCGTTGAACCGCGCGCTAAGGAACTTCTCGCCGACGATGTACCGCTTTCGCAGCAGCTTCCCGAGCGTGTACTGCTGGAGCATGCCGAGCTAAACTGAGTACAGTCACGGCTTAGGACTTCGTTCTGGCGGTCAGACCTCGGTGAGCTCGCCCCATCCGTTGGGCCACGCGTCCTCTTGGTGGGGATCGTTCGGGTAGGTTCTAAAACAGTACGTGTTATCTCCATTAGACTTGATGCGCCGTACCGTACGGACATATTTACCGTACGGTAACACGGTACGGCATGGTATGTCAGTATGGTATGTAGTGCGGTACAGTACGGTAGAATGTCGCATTTCATGCCGTACCGTTCCGTGTGCTAGGGCACGATAGTACGGTACTATTTATTTCCGACTCAGTACGGTACGCAGCACGATAAGGAGGGAGTCAGTACGGTACGGAGGTGAGCCGCATCAAGTCTGTTCTCAATACGGTGATGCGATACTTACTCCGTCGGCGCACGATCTCCGTGCCTCCAGACCACTTGAAGGAACAGCAGCTGATTCTCGCCGAGGCATGGAACCGCCAGTAGCGTCAGGCATACCGCCACGGAAGCAAGAAGGCACATTGATCCCAAAAAAAACCGCAAGAAGGCGGCAGGTCTAAAGCGTAATGCATAGTCAAAATTCAACGCGCAAGGGGAGGATGGCCTTGCATGTTAGTCAGAAAAATTGCGCATGATTCAAGAAAAAAGACGCAATAGGGCAGTTTCCGCATGTTCGAATGACGTGTCTGGCAGGCATTCTGTCGTTTTGCAAGCTCTCGAGTGTGAATATACGAGTGAAAATAAAGCCCATTGTGCGCAAAACATAAGAGAAAATCTCAGGTAAACGACATCCACGAAAAATCGTAGTTGTGACCTCTACATTCCATTCCACTGAACCACAACGCAAGATTAAAGGTCACATAAGAGGCAGATTCCTGTTCCGCAAGAAGCAGGCGTCGCAGAATAGCTAATAGACATCAGACCGGAATCACTAAAAACCGACGCCGACAGCTTCAAATGGACGCGAATGCCGCCAATGTCTTTGTGCGCGTTGCCGCCTTTGATCCGCGTACGGATGCGCGTGGGGCAACAGAATTGTGCAGTATCCAGACCAGAGTCAGAGAAGGCTCTACAGGAGTCATCCCGAAAGATCAAACGCTTAGTCTGCCTGAAAACTGGGAACCCAGTGCTACCAACGTGATACTGTCCTGGTGCGTCTTCTCCTTGCACCGGAAATAGTTGCTAATATTTGTCATTCTTGCTCGATGGCGCTCATAACGAGCTTAAGGACCCAAAATTCGTTCATCGGGCGTACAGTGGACGCAATTCGGGGTCCTATAAAGTGCGATGCATCGGCACATACCGCCTCACAAGATTCCGTTAAATACAACGTCAAGCAGATAAGAATGGTCGCGGTTGCCGACGCTTCTATTAAGCGTGCTGCACCCGACGCGTCCGAGAAGACAAAGAAAGACGAAGCGCGGTCCAGAGCTGAGCGGCGAAAGGAGCCCTGGAAGGGCGATCCTGGAGCGGCCAGAGGTCGGCATTAGCGGAGTGTCTCTGTCCGAACGCAGGCTTTAAACCGGCGCGTCGGACGCCGGAATGTTTTTGTTTGCGTGCAACGAACGGCGCAGCTGTTGTGCACTCGGAATGAACGGAAGCGTTTATTGCGAAATGGTCTGCTAATCGCATGGACAATTGATCACGAGGTTTTTTATGCAGAAACCTCGAACGGCTGGGGACTCGAGATCTCATATTCGACCGTGACCCCTAAATCAACCATTCCAAAACGTCGACGACATGCGACCGAGGAGGAGCGTCCAAGAAAGAGCACTAGCACTGTGAGGTGCACATGCTCCTGTTTAAACATGTTTGGGTAACGGACCAAGTAGACGCGTTGCGGAGGCCATCTCAAGCAGTTCGACGACTAAACCGGCCCTTCAGTCGAAAGGCTAGTAGTTATGCAAGGTTAGCTGACACTAGTAATTAGTAGCGTCAGGCGAAGTCCCGCGTTGCCGCCCAGCTACACGTTCATTTAGTGCCTGTATTGAGGCTTTCCTTCCTTCTTACCCCGACATCGACTTTGAAAGAACACGCGGACCGTCGGATGCCGCTATTTGACGCATCTTCCCTGGTCGGGTGCGAGAGAACGCGCCGCATCAGCCGGTCAAAAGGAGCGGTCTTTGTTTGAGGGGTGCGTCAAGGTAAAGGTAAGGTAAGTAGTTACCCGCAAAGGTAAGAAGCGTCACACGTGGGCACGCTTGGCTTTCGCACTTGATTGAGCCTTGCATACGCGAGTAGGACGGCCGATGGGACGTTATTGTGCGTTCAATCAACTTGGTTTGCGGACCATTTTTTGAAGGTTGATCGAGTCTCGAAAGGCTATATCTACCAATTTGCAACAAGTATTCGGCGGAAGTCCACAAAATGGTTGCTTCTCACAGGAAAGTATGGTGTAACAAGCGACTCCCTAGGAGAACATTCGCTGCTAACACCGTCACGCATTTCCAGCATGCCTATTCGCTCCGTAAGGGAGCGTCCAGAAAATATGTAAGCATTACATCGCCTTTTTTTACCCCCCCCCCTCCCCCCTGTAAGCAAAATGTAACCAGGGGTCTGACTCCCCCTCCCCCCTGTAATATTTTGCACGTGTAAAATCGGGTTTTAAGCAGTCTCACGCTAGGAGCCTCATACGTATGGGTTTGGGGACCGTTTAATAGGCCTAAAAATGATGTTTATTAACCTGGTTTAATTATAACTTATACGATAAAGTTTTGGATAAAAGCTTTGGCCCAAAACAGGNTTTGCGTGCAACGAACGGCGCAGCTGTTGTGCACTCGGAATGAACGGAAGCGTTTCTTGCGAAATGGCTTGCTGATAGGATGGACAACTTGATCAAAATGTTAGTTGTGTAGAAAACTTTCATGGTTTATCACTACAGACTTGTGACCTCACGATTATCCGTGACAATTACTTCGACCATTCGAAGACGGTCGTCGACGAAGGAGTGTCAAACGAGAAAGCACTGAAAGCGGTTTCTTTTTTTTTGCTTTTATTTTATTGCAAAGATTGAACGGTAGTATTTACTCAGAACGGAACGAGAACGGCACGCCGGCAAGATCGGAACTGAAAACGGTACGGTGTTTTTAGAGATCCGCAGCGAAGGAATTACCCTATCCTGGCTAACCCGTAGCTCGCTTAATGAGCTACCAGTTAGTCTCCAGTGTGCACAAGTAAGGCATTCATTTCGCGCAGAACTTGTTCACTTTTCTTTCCGTTACATGGAAGCTCTGGTCTTCCCTTGCCTGGACGGCGACTTTTTTTAAGTGCCCATCGGATGCCGCTATTGGGAAGCATTTTTCCCACGGCAAGCGCGAAAGAACCCGTCGCATCTGCAGGTCCAAAAAGAGTTCTTTGTTTTCCGAGTGCCCCGTTAACATGCGAAGCGTCACACGTGGGCAAGCTTGGCCTTCGCACTATCTTGAGCCCTGCATACGCAAGCAGGGCAACCGATAGCCTCGATAGCCAGTTCTTGTGCGGTGAACCAACTTGGCTTTGGACTGATTTAGAAGTTGTTCGGGTCTCTAAGCGTGAATTTCCGCCATTTTGTTTCTTGTCTTCGTTGGAACTTAGTAAAACGCGTCTCGCTAGAGCACAATCATTGATAGCACCGCTTCGCACTTCCAGCGCTACTGTTCACTCCGCAAGACCCCTTTGGTAGCCACAAATACTTGTCTTGAATCTGCAAAGAATGTTCTTCAGTGGACGCAATGCGCACGGGTCAACGTCTTTGCAAGTATGTCAAAAGAATGCATGATTTTTATAAAGGCATAATACCATTCTGTCTCAAGCGCATTATTAGCGTCACAACATTCCCGACCTTGTAACAGTTTATTGAGGAACATGGGTATGCTTCAAAAAATGGTCTTCTTGTAGCTGACATCATTCCCTTTGCGGAGAAACGGCTTCGGAAGGAAATTTTTCTCTATGCTGAGTAAATCCTTGCATGCCTCTTCTCTGCAGCTGATAATCGCTAGCGCATTCTCCCTGCTCCAGCATACATCCCTTTTGGAGTGAGTCAGCAAGCGTGGGGCGCAGCGAACGCTCCATGGGAGATTTCAAAATTCTCCGACGCAAATGAGCCGGTTGGCACTCGTTTGTCGGCCCGCCGAGAGCGTCCATAATGTGTGCACGGGGCGGTTACGGCCGCTGGCCGTCCGAGGCGTCCCCGCTCCCGCTTGCGAGAAAAAATGCCAATAATGCCAGCTGGCAGCGATTGGCATCCGCTGCGCCGCAGAAGTGTTGCAGCGCAAATAACTTGCGCTCCCACTTTTTAGCCCCGCGAGTTCCGTGCATGTCGTCCTCGGGTGGGTCAAAAATCGCGTGCGAGGTGTCAACAACAAATCTTATTCATTGCGGAGTGAGTGACCGCGGACGACGTGACGCGCGTGCCGCTCGAGAACGTCGGCAGAACACAAGGGCGTTCGGTGTCGGTCGCACTATTGCCGCAAAGAAGACATGGACTCCCCGAGAAGGCGATATGGAACCTGAGTTCCACTCTAAGCAGAGGCGGTTCTATGTTTCAGTCAAAGGGGACATTGTGGAGGGTCAGACTAAGCCCTATTTTCGGTGCGCTAATTTTGCTAAATGTCATATGTTTGTGTTTTTCGGACGACCAATTCAGACCTCAGTCTACCGTCTGCTACGTTGCGTCCTCAAGAAAAGTGACTATTCTCAACGTAGCTCAGACACAATAACTTCAAGGAACTCCAAAAGAGATCGGAGCCGAATTGAGCGGGGTCACCCCTAAAACGGCCTCTGCTTGAAGGGGTCTCGCATAGTCCATCTTAAGCCCGTGAAGCCAGCGTTAGGCCACACAAACATGCGTCCTCTTAACTGCTTGGCGGCCGTTCTGCGGGAACAACACTACCCGAATCTCTTATTAGCTGCTTTCGATATTTGGACGACGCCTTTTATCCGCATTAAGGCTTCCCACTGCGCAACACTTCACTTTGTTGTTCGACGCTTGTGGCAAAACTCGCTGTTTGTTGACTGACCTTTTGCCCTTTTCACGTGCTTCTTTTGCATGAGCCCACCCGCGCTACTGACCGGCGGTAATAGCACAAAGGTATTTGACCGCGTCTCTAGCGTTTATTGGGGCAATTATCAATCGATACCTTTAATTGCCCGCGCACAAGGGTCGGAATCATTTAACGCCCTCCGACCTATCCTATATTCCGCGCATTATTTTACGTTCACTCGCTACGCGACCTTTTTGCTCATAGAGATCGTTAACATGGCCTCTATCGGCCCATCGAGCGCCACCATTTCTCTTCCGTTGACACTTCCGGGAATTGCCGGACGTGAGTCATTTGACGAATGGGTCGCGGATTTTCCCAAATAATGGTTGGTTCGTTCTACTTGCCTCTGGTTTCTGGCCATTAGAAAGTCACAAATTCAAGAACGTTTAAGGAATTTGCGGTGTTTACGCATTCTTTGTTGTATCATCATGAAGCGCCATCCATGCCTCAGCACAAAGTTGCCTCATTGTGCCTCCTCAGCGACATTGCATTCCTCAATAGTTTAGATATTTTGTCCTAACAAGCGGGACTATTTTACGCCCAGTAGGCAACCTTGCATGATTAAATGCCTTTTCCGCAGGCACATGTTGAGGCTCTATGACTTCGACCATGCGAACATTGCCTAGTCAGAAGTTGCTTTCACGGTAGTGTTTAAAAAGTATTTACGTTATTCTGTTCCCTGTGCCTGCATGAAACTTTAATCAACATGATTACTATTACTCGATTTTAAAGAACGAAGTGGTTGTAGTCTACCCTCAATAATGTACTGATGGGAAAGTATCTAACGAGGATCGGGGACGCACTTCCGTGATTTGTTGTTCTATTTAGTCTCCTGCGGTTTCTCCAGGCTTTATTCACTCGAGATGATCAGAGTTCGCGTTTGAGACCCAACGTGTTTGTCACTCCGCGCTGTTTTCCATCATATTTTGCTCCATTCGCACCAACACACCTAATATCTCGATCGGAGAGACAAAGGGCGCGGCGGTGGGAAAGTCGCGATAAGGTCGCGATCGGTCAGCGATCCGCCGCCGTTGGGAGGCGCTTCGCCGCCTCTTCCGCGAAGGCAGCAACGCTCTTCGAACATCCCAAAAAGTGCAGCGGTTGCTTCCGGGGACGAACCGAAGAGCGATGGCAGCGCTGTAGCTGCGGAGGCGGCCCGAAGCCATGCCGGCCACGCAGTCGTAGCAGCCCGCTGCGGCAACGCAGCACCGGACGGTCGGGATTGGATCTGGGCCGTGTTGCGTGAGAGTGACCTTAGTAAGCCTCCTGCCAAGGCTCCAAGAGTTGACCTGTTGGTCCAGTCATTAGGCAACTTTTCCACAGATCCCTCTAGAGTCCTTTTAATGTGTCGGCTTGAGCTAAAATCTTGAGAGCGCATTCCCGAATTCATATTCGGAAGTCCGAAACGTCGCTTTGCAAGGGAAACGTTATTAGCAACTACCTAGTTCCCATGGACGAGTGCTACGTATACCCGAGCCTGGTGTTTTTGATTATCCTGTTAGTTACACTAGCCTTGATTACATGGAGCAAAGTTCCTAGAAAACACCATAATTTGTCTGAAACTTTGTGTTTTCTGGAAACCCAGCCTCATCCGAGAAGGAGGAAATCGGTTGCGCTAAGCTTTCCCTTCAGTGAGTGGACGTGCACAGAACTCTGTGGTTAACATCCAGCTAGTTGTGACCCGAAGTTACGCCAAAGAACGCCCGAGGTGGAAGCAGCAAACTCTAATAACGGGAATCGAAGCGTTCGTTTGCATTATTTTGTGGGTTAACGTTCCGCTAGGGTTTTACCGTAATTTCCAGACACTTTTAAATTACTCTAGCATGGGGCTTTCCTTCTTAAATCAAGCGTACTTTTATTGCGCAAATGAAGAGTATCCGCTGTCCACAGAGCCGCGTCGCTTTTCAAACTCCCGCGCTTGCGACGCAAAGGGTCGCTGAGGCCTTCTCCCGAGGCCTCCCGCGCGTCGCTTAGTCAATGAAATCACCTCTGCTGCCGCGGCCGCGGACCGGTTGGCGCAGCGACGCGCGTCACTCGCCGCTGAGCGGGTCTTCTTCCGTCCACCAGCCGCTGTCTTAACGGTTCCTACTTTTCGAACTCGAGCGGTGTGGAGATAATGGTGGCGGTGGTGGTCGGGTAAATGCAGATTTCTTCTGCGTCGTCCTCCTCCTCTTGGCGTGGAGCGGTCGCTAGCGGTTTATCGATCAATTTTGAGTGAGTGGCCGGAGGTTTCCTAACCGCGTGGAATGGATAATTACGTGCGTGACATCATTCTCGTTTATCTTAGGCTAGGTTTAATGAATAGGAAGCTTACAACTTGTAGTTGTATATGCTTGGATAATGCAGTTCTAAGCATCCAAGCTTTCAAGAATGAGACATCTTGACTAGCAGCTGGTTAAGACGAGACTCTAACGGACGTATACCTAAGCTAGAAAGTTTTGAACTTAAACATCTTAAAATAGTAAATTTTATTGCCTTAGTATATTGTCTTTACTAGGTCATTATAGACCTATTCTGCTTTGCGTTAGACCGTGATATGCATGCGCTCGTTGTGCATCTGTTTTCCATGCGCTTTTTCACAAGCTTACAACTTAACCTTTCAAGGAGTACTAACCCGCCGGGCACGACTCGTCGCCGACGCAGAGCAAGATGGATCGTATCTCGGTGGGGATGCACATCGACATCAAGAGGTCGGACGGGCGGATCCACGCCGCAGTTGTCGTCGGCACCAACAAGGCCACCAATCTCGTCAACGTCGAGTGGTTCGAAAAGGTACGGACGCGAACTCAACAGCTCCAATGACCTGAAAATCAGACTGGAATGAGCTTCATGCTGAGCCAGGCTCATGCTGATCCTGGGCCAGTCATCAGATACTCAGCTGGGTTCAGCCAGATATTGTCCGAGGCTATGTCGATTCTGGGCCCGGCCCAGCCTGACGGGTATCGAGTCACGCTCTGTCTTGGCAGTGATACCCGGCCCAGCCTGACGGGTATCGAGTCACGCTCTGTCTTGGCAGTGAGCTAGGACCTGTGTGATGCTGAGCCAGCATCCTCTTGCTTCTGAGCCAGGACAAGCCTGATGAGGAGCCAGAATTAGCCTGACGCTGAGCCAGGACCATGCTGCTTCTGAGCCAGGATAAGCCTGGTGCTAAGCCACAATAATAACGGTTCTGAGCCAGGATCAGCCTGACGTTAAGCCAGAATCATGCTGCTTCTGAGCCAGAATGAGCCGTACTTGACCACGATAATTGCACGCATTCACGGCTGGCCCTTCTAACTTTTCCAGTTCCAGGGCGAGACCAAGGGTAAGGAGATCGACCTGGCGTCGGTGCTCAAGGCCAACCCGCGGATCTTCGACCACGAGGCTACGGCGATGCCGCCCCCTGCGCTGGCGGCCGCGACCGACGAGAACACCGCCGTCGTCCGAACGAAGCGCGTCGGCGGCGCCACCACCGCCTCCCAGCTCATGCCGCCCACGAAGCTCAACGGCGCACCCATCGGCAGCAACCGGTCAGGATCCAGGTCTGAGACTTTCAGCTAACGCTCCGTTGTTTAGCCGCACGATGCTCATCGAGAACAAGACCAATGGGAACGGGCCCGTTACCGCCAAGACCACCGACGACCTGCCAGCGAAGCCCCAGCTGCCGTCCGTGCCGATGCGCACGTCGCTAGCGCGTAAGCACTACTTTCGCAAGTTGATACAGATGCGTGTGTGCATCTGCGCGTGACTAGGCACAAGCCTAAGCTTTCGAACCAAGAACCGACCAAGCGCCAAAAAGACCGCTCCCGTCTTGCACCCTAATTTTGGAAAACGTTGGCGAAATTCCACGGGATGAAGGATGGTTCAATTCCGGAATTTTTATCGGTCCCATTAGTTTTGCAGTACCTAAACTTGTTTTCAGTCCCAAGCATTCGGTACCACATTCGTCATTTCAGTCCCGTACGGTTCTAAGTGGTAGGCTTCGACATGCCGCAAGCAAAAATCCTTAGCCGCTTACTAAATTACGCGGGAACTATGCCATTGGACCTAGGCTTAGGTATTCCAAAAGCATTGGACATTTGAAACATTTGAAGCCAAGATTTGTAAAGCGCATATCGCAGGCCCATTAGAAGTTGCGCATGTCCGGACTGAAGTGTCGGGCCGCCATTCCACCTTCGTAATGTGACCGCTTTTAGCGGCCGCACGCTCATCGCGTCTCTCAGTGGCGCCGGCGGAGGTGCGCACCACGGAGCTGCTCAACACGGCCAACCGTTCCCCGCTGGACGTCACCTACGACCTGGACCTCGGTACGCACTCTGAGGTCCACGGCTGTGCTAAATGGTGGATGTTTAGGAAAGGACGCACTGCCCAACGTGCCCAAGTCGCAGGTGGTCAACACCATCGAGGAGATGGAGAAGAACCGCGAGGCGAGGCGTGCTCAGCAGGTTCGTTCCCACTGAGATGGCGAGGACCTGCCGTACCATACTCCGTGCCGTACTGACACCCTACCGTAGTGCCGTGCCGTATGGTCCCAAAAATGGCGTATCGTATACGCTATATATGCACGGAACGGTCCAGTATTGCATAAAACATGGCATTTCGCGGCAGTGTAGCGTCCTTCGTGCCGTAAACTGTATGCTCCTCTGTGCTGTACTGACTCCCCCATGTGCCGTACTACCGTACCGTAAATGCGGCACAACGGTACGTAAACAGTACGACGGTACGTGGCGTCATCACCAAACATTGACCTCATACTTTAGGAGGCGGACAAGAAGAAGCGCGAGCAGCTGAAGAACGTCGACCCGGGCAACCCAAACTGGCAGTTCCTGCAGATGATCCGCGAGTACCAGGCGCAGGTGGTCTTCACGCCGCTGAAGATGACCGACGCGGTCGTGGACAACCGCATCGCTGTCTGCGTCCGCAAGCGCCCCATGAACAAGAAGGAGCACGCGAAGAAGGAGGTCGAGGTACGCTGCCGACTTCGCTGCCCCCTCCCCCAATGGATCAATGATATTTTCAGGTGATCACGATCCCGAACAAGGACCACGTGATCGTCCACCAGCCGCAGGTGAAGGTCGACCTGACGAAGTTCCTCGACAACCAGAAGTTCCGCTTCGACTACGCCTTCGACGAGAACTCCAGCAACGACATGGTCTACAAGTAAGCATGCTCTTGGCTTCCTGAATTGACTCGTTTTATTTAGGTTCACGGCGCAGCCGCTCGTCAAGACCATCTTCCAGCAAGGATTCGCGACGTGTTTCGCCTACGGACAGACCGGCTCCGGTAAGACCCACACCATGGGCGGCGACTTCGACGGCAAGAAGCAGGTGCGTTCCGCTCTGTGTAGCAGCGTTTAACAAATGCGTAAACAAACGCCTTTAATTTGTGTCTTCAGAACTGCTCAAACGGAATCTACGCGCTGACGGCGATCGACGTCTTCAAGATGATGAACAGGCCCGAATTCGGCAGGCAGCTATACGTCGGCTGCAGCTTCTTCGAGATCTACGGAGCCAAGGCAGGCCTCTATTCACAAAAATAGCCACTTCACGACTGCCCCACTTTAGGTCTACGACCTGCTGGGCAAGCGGGCCATCCTGCGCGTGCTCGAGGACGGCAAGAAGTCCGTGCAGGTGGTCGGCCTCAAGGAGATTCGAGTCGAGGACGCCGAAGACGTATGTTCAAGCACGTTGTCACCTGTCCTAACCCGACTCATTTCAGGTGCTCAAGCTGATCAAGCAGGGCTCCGACCAGCGCACCGCCGGCCAGACGTCCGCCAACTCGAACTCGTCGCGATCCCATGCAGTGTTCCAGATCATCCTCAGAAAACAGTACGTTTTCACTTTTCTACGCACATGTACCTGGGGCTGCTTAACACCGACACACTGTCTTTTGGCACTCTCGTGTGGGACAGTTTAGAACAGTCAGCACGACAAAGAACGATGAGCAAGACATTGTGTGTTCAGCATGATATGTGTGGTCCGCATGCCACAGAGCGGTCAGCATACTTCAATGTGGTCCACGTGACATAAGTATTAGCACTGAACCAGGATTTTACGGGCTTAGAATTGAACTTGAACTAAACCGGGCCTGGATTAATTCGATTCGGTTCAGTACCTTTGTAATGACTCCGTAGTTTAATTCCTCGTTCCCAACGCACCGAACAGACTATTTTCGGATTCAGAACTGAACTTAGTCTGGTTTAGTTCAGTTCATTACTTTAGTAATGAATTCGCAAGTTCAATTCAGACAATACGTGGTAGCATGGAACACGGGGCTATAGCATCATGGCACGCAAGCATTATCAGGGCAGTGAGGCACGACGGCAATACAAGGCAGGCATTATGCAGGAGTCACCCATGGCACTCACTCCAAAAAACCTGAAACCTTAATATACCATTTCGGTTGCTTTCATGCTCTAACCTTCCCCACATTTCAGCGGCTCGGACGTGCTCCACGGGAAGTTCTCGCTGATCGACCTGGCGGGCAACGAGCGCGGCGCCGACACGATGGCCTCCGATCGGCAGACGCGCCTCGAGGGCGCCGAGATCAACAAGTCGCTGCTCGCCCTGAAGGAGTGCATCCGCGCCATGGGCCGCAACTCCGACTACATCCCCTTCCGCGGCTCGAAGCTGACGCTCGTCCTCCGCGATAGCTTCGTCGGCAACAACGCCAAGACCTGCATGGTACGCACTGTTTAAGACATAGCCTTGATTGAGCTGAGCTGCAAGGTCGAGCTTCAAACTGGGCTACCACATGTTCTGGCGTGAGCGGCTTGAGAGAAAGATGCACAGGCTATCCGCATATGAACGAAGCTAGCTTAATATTGAGGTGTTCGAGTTTCAGGACACCTCCAGGAACTAAATTATATTGAGACCTGGGTCAGCCACGTGAGATCTAAGCAATCTACGTTAGATAAATGATTTAACTTTTGTTTTCAGATCGCGATGATCAGCCCGGGCATGAGCTGCGTGGAGAACACGCTCAACACACTGCGCTACGCCGACAGGTTCGTATATGCACATCCGTACCGACCATCAACCCTCCTGTTTTAGAGTCAAGGAGCTCGGCTCCGACGACCCGGCCGCGTCGACGCCGATGGCGGACGAGGACTTCATGCTCGCGCCGGAGGACGAGGAGATGTTCGTCGACGACGCGGACCTCGGCAAGCAGGCGCGCAAGCGGAATGTACGCTCCCGCGTGTTCACTTCTTCGTTACCACGTCCCTTTTAGGCGGACGCCATGAACGACCCAATGGCTCGACAGCGGGCGGTGATGGAGCGGATGATGCAGGCGGAGGAGCGGGCCATTGACAACCACCAGGGCTTCATCGCCCAGGCGCGCGACCTGGAGGCGCTGCTCGACGTCGTCAACGATCCCGACTACGACATGGAGAAGTTCGCGAAGGACGCGCTCCGGCTCTTCACCGCCGTCGAGGCGGCCGCGAAGCAGTGCAAAGGTAATGTGAAAAACGTGCTTCCCCGTTAACCTTCTCCCTTCAGAATCCTACAAGAAGCTACAGGAGCACATCAAGGAGGAGCAGACGGTGTCGAGCACGAGCGGACGTCGCTGAGCCGCCCACAAGGCAGTCGAGCTTCGTCGCGTCTCCTGCTTCGCCTGATACTCACCTCCCATGCGGGTCCCACCTCCTCCGACTTGTCCCTCTTTGTGCAGTGCTATCCCCGTCGCTTTGTGTCTTTGTAAACTTTAGTCTTCGTCGCGGATTTTTATGACCCTTTCGAGGCAAAATATTGGACCACCTTGAGCCTGAAACCTTTGAACAAAAAATCTGAAACGCTCAAATTAACGTGGAATTAAACTTTTACCGGTAGCATTTCTTTAAATGTTGTGCGAAAACGTTTCGCATTTAGATTAATTTTCGTGAGGTGTTAGTCCAGGTTCCTGTATAAAACGGGTCTAAGCCTAAGGCCTAAAACAAAACCATCAAGAAAACAACCACAAATTTTGGTCTATTTTCCTTCAAAGCTCAGCTTCAAGGACACGAAACTCTAACTTATTTCCCCTTCCTCGCTTATCTGTACCATTAGGACTCCTCTCGGCTCACTTCCCTGCTCCTCACGACGCCACTTCTTTCCGTTGTACGCTAACGACATTCCTCCACCTCCCCAGACCGATCGAGTCTCCCCCGACGACCGTCTTGCGATGCGACTTCGTCCTCTCGTGGCCTTGCATTTCCCCCACGGCTCCGGTTGTGTTCTTTCGTTCGATTGCTTCTTAAGAGTTCTGTCCTTCCTTTGACGATCTAACTCGTGATCCGTGCGCACCTCTCGAGAGCGTATGCGCGCAGTTTTAACGACTTGTGTGCCGATGAATACGGAGATAAAGCGCTTTCGCATCAGCAACGATGTTGTCATGGTTTTATTAGTGTAGTAGCCTTAGGAACATTTGCGTCGATGGTTGGGCTCGACGGTGTTATTTCGTACCATGCGAACATGGAAAACGGAACGAATCCAATGCCAAATGTTCTACGCCAACGCGGTGCCGTTTTCTTTGTGGAAAATTTACTGCATTTTTCAGACTAAGGAACGGAAGACGCCATGAGTGTCGTATTCCGAAGTATGTTCGATAGCGTTAGTTTGACAGTAGCGAAGGCCGAAGCCAACTATGCTCCGGCACTTTTTAGGAATAGCCTCGTAACAGGGTCTGGTTAACGTTAGTTTTTCGCCTGGAGAACGCGACTCGAGCAGAACCCAGCACAGGGACGCTTGGCGTTGCGTTGGCTTGGATTTCGAATGCTACGACCCTCGCTGACATTTCACTCATCCATTTAGCACTTTTTCTGTGAAAATACGACTTTGGCGTTCTGCGAGTTACATGTTTTAGGTTGGCCGTGATCAACCGGCATATATGATCCATTTTAACCGCTATTTCGCATCGGCTTTCTCGAAGTTTCACGTGAATTGTGATCCATTAAAACTACCAAATAACGTCATGAATCTCAGGTGTATCTAAAGCAAAACCGCCCGCAATGTCATCCCTACCGGGTGAGGTTCTCGAGGACGTCCTGCAACCGCTGGACCGATGGACACTCGACGGCGTCCAGTTCACCAACCGACACTTTCTGCAGCTAATCCTGGAGCGCATGTCGGACGTCTGCCGCCGTCATATCGACAATGCGACCTTCCGGGCACCAGGCGAGCATGCCGAGGGCAGTACGCACATTCGCATCAGCGGTCGTCCAGAGCGACGTGAGACTTGGAATGCATACACGGACAGTGCAGACTTTTTCGCGGCATTCACCAAGGCACTGCGAAGCTCTCACGTCACCTTCTTAACTGTCAGCGGTATGTTTTGTGAATATCGCTCGTTTGAGATCTGAGCATTCGGATGGAGTCCTAAAATCGCCTCTACTGGATGCTGCCCCCCCCGTGAAGGATAAACCAAGACTAAAACTAAAAGAAGGTGTTTAGGGCTGATGTTTACGCCGGCACTCGCGGCACTCGTCCTCCAGACGCCCATCGTTGCTACCTTCGTCCGCCTCGCTGAGGGCAGCTGCGCAGAACTGACGCCTACTCAGTTCCACAAAGTCGTCGTGCACTTCTCGCCGACTACATTGCACATCGACACCTGCCAATTTCTCGCGTGCCAGATTAACGACGACTTTCTTCGAGCGCTGGCAAAGAGCCAGGTGCGGCGCATAAAGTTCCCGGACACCGTGCCGCTGGACGGTGGGAGTTTCGCCCTGACGGACGACGGAATAGTCGACTTCTGCATGCAGCCAGACGTGCCGATCGCCCAAGGAGGACGTGCCCCATACGAGCTGATTTTTTACAACGGCAGTTTTACGAAGGACCTCTTCAAGCGGTTGGTGGAGGTTAGTATTTCACGTTTTACACATAATTGCAAACTATTTAAAGCGAGCCAAGGACGCGCATACAACGAGTACAGTTTGGGAAGTAGTTTCCGGTAGTCGACCGACAGAAGTCGGGCAGCAGCAGGACGCATCGTTTAGGCAAGCACAAGGCTAAATTCCCCATTTAGACAAACAGCGTGTCCATGCGCACACAGCCGCTCCGCATCGTCGCGCGCCCGTCACTCGTCGAGGAGGAGGACCTTCGCGACTATGCACAGCAGCTCTCGTACTGCAGGGGCCGTGGCATGCCGTGGCAGGAGCACATCTACGACTTCGCCTGCGAGGAGCACGGACCGGCCGGCGCTATGCGCCTGCAAATTGTGCTGAACTCCATCGTGGGACTCCAAATGATCCGTGCTCGGCGCTCGGCCCGCTGCTTTTATGATCCGGACGAATAGCTTTCCATCTTGACTTTCTTTGGCTGTTCGCCTGTTGAAATGACTTGCCGTTTGATGCATAAAATAGAATCCGTTCAGTGGAGGTCGTTAATTGTGAGTCCTTAAAGTAGGCGACCGTAGTGGCCCGCCTCTCTGTTCACACGCCCAGAACCCCGATATAAACGTTTGATTTTGGGATTCGCCCTCGCTTCCGCAGCCTTTCAAGCGGGTTTCGCGGGATTTCGGGATTTTTTGTGATTTTTCGGCTTGAACTTGAACAGAGCGTCAGTAAGGAACTGTTAAGTCATGGAATATTCGTGCCTTGGAAATTAGCTAAAGTGCTATATTTAACAAAAATCATTCTAGAAGATGCTGCGTAACACTCGCAGAAGGTGAGGCCTGAGCCGCATGCAGCGGTCGGCATTTAGAAAAAAAGAGTATATGGCATCCTTTTTATGAGACCATTCTTTTTTTGAGCTGACACTACTGCTGTGGTTGCGTCGTAGGTGGTAAGAACATCAGCGTCCCAAACCCACTTTACGTCCGGAATGCCCTCCCTTAATCGTAACCGCATGCAGATAACACTAGTTTCCGCTTTTCCTGATGTCCAAAACTTGTGTTGTCATTTTAATAATACCCTCGAAAACATGTTTGTAAAACTTCTGACCAACCAGCCAGCGTCCGGAGAACGCGACTCGAGCAGAACCCAGCATACGACTACGGAGATAAAGCGCTTTCGCATCAGCAACTTTGTTGTCGTGGTTTTACTAGTGTAGTAGCCTTAGGTAGACTTGCGTCGATAGCATAGTTGGCTACTATTGAGGCTTAATACGATCCAAAGGGCAGCAACTTTTTTTTATCTTATGTAGAATTATCTAGCACGATAAAAAATGGAATCGACCGCAAGTTTCTTGAAGAAGCTAATTTGTTCTCTTTATTTCTCCGTATGCATTCGACTTTCGTGCCTTGACGAACGGTGTGTATACCCGATTTAGCGCTAACATGAAGTAGCAGCACTTTGTAGGCCACTGCACACATTCGGTGAAGTTGGTAGTTTGAACTCAATCAAGTGTCTTCATCAAGAGAATTCTGGCCGGTACGATGTGACAAGTATGGGAAACATTCCAAAGAGAAATGAAACCAGCGTTTCCATAAACGTTTCCAGTGATGTAAGCTGTCCTCAAAAGAGCCTCTGTGTCGTGTTTATGTCACTTGGACCACGCTCCGTTGAGATCTAAGCAGTAACACTTCACAGCAACATTTTTCCCATTCCGGTTTCGTTCGGCAATCCAGTTGTCTTTTTTGGAGACTCCCCTACTTTCTTCCTGTTTCTCTTTGACAACATGCCCATCAATTCGTCGGCTTCTCGTCGTCAGTGGGAGACCAGCGACCGTACCGAATGTTTTCGCGGCGGGACACGAGACTGCTCGAGCAGCGTACGTGGTCAAGCAGATCGGACGTGTCCGCTGTACGTTACTAATTGGAACGAATAAAACAATATTGCGCATAGGAATACGGAGAAAACACTTGTACCATGTAGGACACTAAGAGTTGCTCACGGCCAGTGCTCTTAGTTGAAAGTGAAAATCGAAATTTGCCGACCCATTTCTGTTTCCGTA
>JNEY01000040.1:591377-608291 GCA_020875895.1 Aphelenchus avenae | reverse complement strand
TAGTTCTTGTCTGTCCATGCCCAAGTAGTTGTTTGTCTGTCCTTGTCGCGCTGTTCTAGTCATAGTTAAGAAGAAGTATGAGCAGTCATGCGAGCTCCCGACATTTTTTACCAGTTAGACCTTCTTTGACTATTGCCATCGACAGTAAAAAGGAGCAGGAATATTAAGTTCTCTGCAGAGGCGAACTGCATAGGATTTTGCTCGGGGTCGCTCATTAAAGTCGTCGTTCGCAAGGGCTTCAAGTTTCTAATCTTTAAAGTCACCATCCCTGGGGTCGAAGACCTTCTTAGCTGCTATTCTCGAAATGCCATTCCTGGACACATTCGTGACCCTTTTCGCCGGAAATGCCCAAATTCGGAAAGCCTAAACGTGAAATTTCTCAACTTGGCGCTATGATATTTGGCGAGTGTATTCTCGTCCAGCACGGTCCGTTATTAACGCTAAGCAGATCATTATCCAAGGGTTTCTTGAAGGCACGCCCGCCACCGCGTATACTTTGCATCATGGTAGCATTCCCACACGTTGCAGCAACTACCCAACCGAGTCACGTGGAATAGAGAGTTGCCGTCCATTAAGCACACTGCTGATTGTTTCGGAGCATCTGCAAAATCACGCCTCTCGCTCTACGTAATTAATTCTGGTGACCTGCCAGCAACTTGAGCGTGCAGCAAGACAATTCGTCGTGCATGCCTAATGCCGACGTGGACTTTCTGGAAGGAAGCGGGCGCGGTTCCAACCCACAAAGCGCAGCTGAAAAAGTTGCACCTATCGGTGTCGCGCCGCGTTTCCGCCGAGTGCGCTCAAGTAGAGTGGCCAGGGCTCCGCGAACAACGTCTGCGTATTTGTTGCGTTTTGGTGGATGCGAAAGCTCAACATTGATTTCAGCCATCCATGGAGAGTACTCTCTGCTGCTAGGTACTGCTGATGTTATGGGTTTAATCGCGCTTTTGAAGGTATCTTGTACCGTAGACTGCCCAACTCAGAGCGAACGAAAGCTGCTGCCGGTCGTATGCGTTGTCTTCATGGAAGTCTCGTGAAGCCCCTAGTTGTTCCATGCTTGACTCTCACATGCCTTGTGTTGCACATGGACAATACAGTCGAGTAGAGCAAGTCGTGTGCAGGTAGCCCGAGCAAACGCAAATGCGTAGCAGGCATCGCCTACAGTTGAACGATCGTACAACAAATACGGTGGTACACTGAGACATCCAGTGCAAAGAGGTTTATGAGGCCCTGAAGTTTGATATGCGCCCATATGTGCTAGGCACTGCAATGACCGGGTCACCTGTTGTACTTGTTTACTAGCTTCAGCGCTATCTCCCCGGTAGCATTCAGCAATGGTGCTATTTTCATGGCCGTTTCACACAGGTCGTGTCGTAATTTTTTTTCGTAGAAACACCCTCTCTTTTCTATCTCCATCGCCCGAGGAGTGCTTCGAATTCATCACTGTATCTCTCATACTGGTATGCTAATGAGAAGTGCATCACTGTCTCCTGCGGCTAACTCGATAAACCCAAACTATCGTGCCTTTTTCTCCTAACGGGATGACTCACGGTAATTTTAGTGATCGTTCCTGTGTAGGCTTGTCACGCGTCTATCCTTGCTCGAAGCCTACGCATGCACATTCTTGCGCAACATGCATTCATCCGTCGCTTATTGTGTTTATACGTTGGCCTCGAGCGTCAGATGTCTTTTGCGCATCATTGTAGGGCGCCTGCTTCGGTGTCGGCAAGAAATTTATAGCGACCACCTGCATCGCGCAATTGTTGTGTACCATTCGCACCAGAAATAACCATAGGTCCGTCAATTAAGCTTCAGAGTAAATACCGGTAGTTCTTGTCTAAGGCACTGTTCATTCTCTCCTGCATCAACATGCGTTGTTAACAAGGCTAGGTAGCAAGCGTTGAAAATGTCCAGGAGATTAGTACCTGCTCGGTTATTATCTCTTGTGATGCTTGATCCTAGCGGATCTCCATGCTCGTTCTCGAAATCCGACATTTAGACATGCTGACGTGAGTACGTAGGTACTTTACTTCCACCTAATGAATAACTAATCGTTCTGCGTCTTATGCGCCTCAAGTAATAATGTACTAAGTGCTAAGGTTAAGTAATTTCGCTGAACACACGCCTAAGGTACACGCGTCAGATTCGCTAGAAGCAACCGATTTCCAAATGAAAGCAAGTAGAGGTTGCTCCAGCCCTCTGGGCGTGCCCGCAATTGATCTGGGCAAAGTTCCGAACACAGTGATTCACTCATTTACCAGTCAACGTTGCAGTTTAATCTTGCAAGACGAGTTCCATCGACTCCTGTTTTCTCATTAGGGCGTTCCAGTATATGCAGGTTCTGCCTATCCGTGTGAGATCGATTACTACTGCACAGGCCTCGTTAACTATCAGCAAATAACTTTCTCTCTATTCACTTACGCATACGAACACACCCATTGGGCTCCTAACATCGTTCGTCCTTGTGCATTTTACTCATTAGCAGAGGCTGTGTAGAGTTAAAATAGCAGTCTTCACAAGGAAGGAGCTCCGCAAGTGACAGTACCCTTGCACCAGCATGGAACGGAGCACAGAACCGTTCACCTGCCCGCGGAACACCTGCTAGCGTTCATTAGGTTAGACGTCGTCCCTCCATGACAGGCACACTTAGCTCATTACACTTTGCGCGAAAGTAACATTTCCGAGTCCAGCCGGCTAACTTTAGTCAAAAGAACTGGCACATTCTCCAAATGCAGTAATTACGGAAATAATTAACGTCCATATGCAGCAGCTGTCTGAACCGTTTAACTGCTTATTCCAGTTGTTGTTTGCGTTCTTCGCAACGTGACAGCTAATCAAGTTTCGCAAAAAAGGTAAGGAACGTTAACAAGAATTAGGACGTAACCGTGATCCTCTGAATAACTCAGTCCTAGAAGGGACGGGCTGTGTTCACTGGCAGCGTCCTATGGCAATCGTTGACCTCTTGCTGAAAACGTTCCGCTATTAATGACACCAAAACCCAACTCCGTGTTTCTCATTACCCCCATCTGACGTCAGTTTAGTTCGCATAGGTCGGCGGAGCAGAAATAGCTCCGAAGCTCTTTTTTTAAGTATGGGTTTTCCTCTCTACTTTGTGTTCCCTTGCTGCACTGCATCCCCTAAAACGGCGTCTGTTGCTAGGGCTTAGTTTTTTTTCGATAACACTTACTTCGTCGTGGGCGTGTTTGCCACATTTATTGTCTCATCGTTATCGTCTTAAACACAGCCAATTAGGTCTTTCTCGCCCTCTCAAGACGGCAGTCACAGACGAATGGAAATGCCCGATGAGGGCATCCTTGCCATGTACATCCTCATGACGCTGCTATTCTGCGTGAGCGGAACGCTTCTAGCAAGGATATTCTGGAACCACATATGCTATCGGTTAGGGTCGTACCAGACACTGCTCGACATCTACCTCATCTCGCAAATGTTGGTGGTCTTCACCGTATTTGGGCACTTGTTGTACGTCCTGACGATGTGGCGAACCGGTAAGTCTTCGCAGAAAGCACGAGTGACAGACTCGTGCGTACCCACTATGTTGTGTAGCTTTATTTTGCAGCTCCGAAAATGTCTCTAGCGTGCGTTCCTGAATTCTTTTGCATCCTACGAGTGTGGAGAAGACGTCAAAGTAGCGTGGAAGTACAAGGGCGGACGTATCCGAATTAGGTCGAGACTTTTCATAAGCGGTAAAGTTCGCTCGATAAATGTTAGCTAAGTTCGTGAGCCCCGTTTGAGAGCTAGGTATGATTGAAAGTTACGGACTTCTTAGGCCCTTCCAGGAACGATCTGTGATCACATAATTTATTCATGAACCGCCTTTTGTAACTGTCAACAAACTCCTTAGTGAATGCATTCACGGCAGACGGCATCTTCTGGAGCAGCGTCTTTAACCACACCGCTCAACTGGCGTCTAAGACTGCACTCTTCGTGCTCACGCTGGAACGATGTCTCATTGTCATTGCACCGGCGTACTACCGCCGTCAGCAAAAGAGAACAATGCTGCGGTTGTGTCTGCTCGCGATGGCCGTCGTCAGCATAATGGACGCCACGTTCTTCATTAGCAATCGACCCGCCGTAATGCCGCAAAGTAAGCAGGGGTGTAGTCAGCGGACGGGACACGGATGAGTTCATGACGGAACAAAGACAAGTTCACGCACAAACAAGCGCGACATAGCAGTCGCTGCAGCCGTGACTTGTGATTCACCCCAACAGAATTTAGTAGGGTTGGAAAGCGTAAAGCAAGTATGACACCAGCCAAAATGCATGGCAGCGTCTTGACCAATGCAAGCTTTCAGATTGCCGCCAACTTGCCTGCGCTATTACCGACTTCGCGGGTACTGTCTACCTTATCAAAACAATGACATCCGGAGCTGCGAATGCTGGTGCGTCGCTGGTGTTCATTCTCGCATTGTACCGCTTTGACCAGCGACGACCGAAGAGTGAAGTCGAGAAGTCGCGCAAGAGATTTGTACGTCGCTGTGATTGAGCGTTTAGCAAATGGCCATTTTCAGAAGGACATGCTGGTCATTAAGCTTCAGTCGTTAGAGTTTTTATGTGTCTTCGTGTCCACTGGAACGGGTCTTTTCATTAAGATGGTAAGTGATTCGTACTAAGTGGGACGCAATGTTAAGCCTGCCCTCCGCCCACGGAATCTAAGCATTATGCACGCATCCCACTCTACCAAGTAGTAAGCCGATTCGACCAGTATCACTTGTCCCAGATCTCTCATGCTGTTTGGGGATGTATCCTGCTTGATTGCTTCCCTTGGGCCCAGCCCATGCCCCGATTAAGAGATGCAGACGAAGATAGACCGGTTTTTACATGCGAAACGGTATACCTCTTGCTTATGAACTTAGAGCAGTTTGTGTTCTCCCTAGAACTTGTGCACTAGCCAGGTTTTTGTGCGGGTAACGAATTGTAAGGCCTAGAAATTGGTTGCTTCGCAGGTCAGCTCTATACTCTCCCAAGCCGTACGCACATTCCGTCGTGCCCTCATCGAACACTATTGTGATTTTAGGTCTTTCATGCTTCGCTTGCTGCCACGATCGGCCCGTACAGCCATCTTCTGATCTCCATCGAGTGCCTTCTCAGTTCGATAACGTACACACATGTGTTCAAGCAAATGAGCCTTATAGGCGGAGGGTCAAGTAAGCGGCTACTAAAAGTACATTGGTGTTTATACGGTCCTTTAGAGAAAATCCATATAAAACCGCACCTCTTTCTGCGCAAAACAAGGAGCGGATCCGGTAACAGAATGACCGACTTCAGCTCCGCGACGCACATTTGATTACGGGTATCTTACTTCACCGTTTCATACGATGGCTAATACGGTTGATGAGAGTATAAACTCGAATGGATTTCGTGACGCATATTATACGGATTCTAGCGTGCCTACTGACATGAATTGTGAAGCTTTGACTGAGCTTACGCATTACATATGCGCATGGTGAGTGCATTTTAGCAGCTAGGCTTCGCACAAAGAGAACTGTAAAGGTTACCCAAGGAAAACCAGTCCAATGCGCCCCTTGATCTCATATATGCCCTTCTTCCGTCAATGTTACTTATTTCCGTGGATGGTTTTGTGCTTGTTTGTTTCATCTGTCAGAAAGAAAGAGCATTCTGGGTGGGTTGAAATACCTACTTGCAGTCTGTAGTCGTAAGCGATATCGCTTGCCCATCAGCGATATGGCTACTCCCCCGTTTACGTGACCCCCTCAGACCGGTAGTATTGACTCGGGTTCATGTGCCCTAGGAACAAACAAGCATTAAATTATTGCGTTATTTAAATGCAGTCATTACGCGTACAGATGTTAAGCAAAATTTTTACGCTTGCCTCGGAAATGTATACAAAAACGATGAAATACAGATCGGTGTAGACCGCCTAGCACTTCTTCCCTTCGTACTACCCTTCTCCTGCGTCCGCACTCGGAAAATGCGAGGTTTGAAAGTCCATTTGGTAATCCAGGCCGGAGAAACCGCGGTTGCCGAACGTGTCGGTGCGTCCCGTCTGAAACCCGTAGTTCCCGAAGCCGTTGCTGCTTGCCTCCTGATAAGATGGGAATTCGGAGTTCTTGAAGCTGGGCGACATGATTAGTGCCTAAGAACGGTACATTAATGGTGCCTTTTGTTGGTCACTTTCTGCGAAAAGGGTCACGAAAATGGGCAGAAGGGACACGCAATATTGTTTGTTGTCGTGACAAAAACTGTCCTGAAGGTGAAGGGATAACGACCGTAGGACTCAAGCCGCCAGTAAATTTTAGTCAAAAGACACATCCCTAAATAAGTTACAAGAAAGGGGGAAAGTTGTGAGGATGACAGGTAGATCCGCTATGTCTTGTCGAGAGGTGGAACAACAGCCTTGCCGATGAGTGACCACCAGAACGGCTTGTAAAGGCCACAAGATAAGAGCGCGTCATGAAGCGTCCGAGTGCGGTCTTATCACTTCTCTGTTGACCACTGACGCGTTCGGCATCTTTGCATGGTTGGATGGACTGACTAGAGATAGCCGACATATGAAATGAAGATTGATAACAAGGTAGTCCAGAAAACACTGTCGTGAAATAGGACTGTATTCTAGCAGGCTGTAAAAGCTAAGTAATTTTGTCGCATCCTTTGTTGGCATTCAAGTGTTTCCAAACTGCGCTTGTGCCTTACTGTTCGTGCATGTACCCTCGTCGGCAACAACGACATTCTTCTTGTAGACGCTCTGCTTGAGACAGGGCAGTTGATTTTGAACGTTCGCAACGACTCGGCCCCGTCCTCCTGGCCCATGCCCCCAAACTTTTATTAGCCGAGCCGTCGGACTTCAGTGCTTCGTTGTGTCGGTTCAAATGACAGTTTTCCAATGTTTGAAAATGCCCTTTGCAGTCCTCCATCGTGATGTACAAAATACTGCGTCGTGTATGTAGCTAAAAGGGCTTAAAGGTCGGTAGTTTACGCCATTGGTCTCTCCACCGGAAACGGCTCATCAAACATGACAAATTCCACATCAGGCGGCATCGATTGCTTTTGGTCAGCTATGCTCGAAACGCAGTCTGAAACTGGTTCCATAGAGTATAGTAGCAATGTTTTCTCGTTACACTTTCGAGGCCACGGAAACTGTACCAATGGATTCAAATCCCGTGGTTACGCAAGAGGTCTGAGTATGCCTGCACCAAAGGTTAGCCGAAGCCACGCGTATAAAAGGACTTTCGGACATCGAACAGGCATCAGTTACCTGTGAACACTACGAAGCAATGCGTTCGACGTCAGTGCTCTTCTTGGCTGCTGCAGTAATGTTTGGACTGTCCAACGGTAAGTATGTTCCGTGCAATGGGTTTAAGAGGCTGCGCAAAGTAAGGATACTCTGTCCCGAACGAATTCCGAACGAAATTTCAAGCCTCTGGAAAGTTTGGACATGTCATGAACTCAGTATTCTTAGAGTCAGTTTGGTTAGGTCAATATTGCGATACCTCTCAGGTTTTAACGCGGATATCCACTGTCGCACCGAAGGAGGTGGACAAGATAAAAGTGTGAACCTTGGTGTGGATGTAGAGCAGGCTGAGATGATTTATGTGCGCGCTAATTAGAGATCGACATTTACCCCCCGTGCCGTACCCGTACCCGTACAGGACCCCCCCCCCGTGCCGTACCCGTACCCGTATAAGACCCCCCCCCCGTGCCGTACCCGTACTCGTGCTGAAAAATACGGCCCGTACCCGTACCCGTACTGAAGTCAAAAAGTGGCCCAACGCTACCATTCAACAAAAAGGATAAAAGCGGTATTCGTATGGGTATCAGGTAGCACATAGATCGTATTCCTAATCGAAAATGAGCCCTTTTCCTTCAAAAAAATTTGCTATTTTTTACTTTTTTTCTCAAAAAAAGTTTCAAATTTTCTTCATATTTTGTCACCAGAGGGTCCCCCCTTACTAAAAAGTACGGGTACGGGTACGGCCCCGTACTTTGGGACACCCCTGCCGTACCCGTACCCGAACAAGACCCCCCCCGTGCCGTACCCGTACCCGTATTTATACGGGTACGGGTACGGGCCGTAGTACGGCACGGGTGTCGATCTCTAGCGCTAATCATAAACATAAAATTGCGCCACTTTTTTTGCTCTAGCCGAATTACCTAGACGTAGCTTACGATCAAGCTTATAGCCGTCCATTTCAGGTGCGGCCATTGACTACCGTCAGGAGATGCGAACCTTCGTGATTGGCATAAGCAAGTATGCAAAGGCGCAGAACCCGAACTTCGCCATTCTGCCGCAGAACGGCATCGACATCATTAGCTCCACGGGGGATTCCGATGGTGATCTAGCGCTGGATTACGTCAACGCAATCGATGGCACTGGCCAAGAGGACTTGTTCTTCGGCTACGACAACGACAATCAGGCGACGAAGCCGGAGGACACTCAGTACATTCGCGGCTTCCTAGATCGCATTAAGGACACGAAGAAGGTGAGGCTTTCTGCGGTAATCCTACCGCTTGTCCGTCCGTTGGAGAGATAAAGTTGTGGGTATGAGGTTCTACTGTTGCCGCGTCCTACTCTGGCATTCAGTCGTGCCGGTTTCAACAATTATTTCAGATTCTCGTGACCGACTACTGCTCTGGTCAAACGAACATGGACAAGTCGTACGCCTCGAACAAAGCCGCCGGCTACGTCTCATTCGCCGCCGATCACCGCGAGCTCGAAAACATCCCGACCTATCCTGCTCAGCCTCGCGATGTCAGCTCCACCGACATAACCAGCCTTTCGCAAGCGAAGAACTTCCTCTACTTGATCAACACGGATAAGTTTGCGTCAAAGACTGCGTTCATCAGTGCGGTGAAAGCGACAAACTTCGACGTCGTCCTTATGGACGCATTTTTCAACAAAGCACAGTGGACCGCCGCCGAGATCGACCAGCTGAAGACGAAGGCCAACGGAGGGAAGCGCTTGGTGATCAGCTACATGTCCATCGGAGAGGCCGAGAACTACCGCTACTACTGGCAGGATGTAGGTTACTTGAAAGCTTAGAAGGATGTCTGCGAGAGCGTGGTGTAACAACTTCATTCTCCTTCATGTGATCGCTTCTTCCACGGCTACATACTGCCTTTACAGGACTGGAAAACCGGAAACCCTTCGTTCGTCGACGCCGAGAACCCGAAATGGAAGGGAAACTTCAAAGTAAAGTACTGGAACGCAACCTGGCAGGGAGTCATCTACGGCAACGATGCCTCGTACACGAAGAAGCTGCTCAACAGCCACTTTGACGGTGCCTACCTGGACATCATCGAAGCATTCGAATACTACGAGAGTCAGTGATTCAGCTTTATGGTGGAACTTAGTCGGAGTAATAAAAGCAACTGGGCGCGCATTTGTTGCTCTTAGTGCACCACACTTAGGGCATACAATGCAACAACAACGGATGGCGACCCAATGTCGCCGTTTCTCTAAAACGTTGATTTTAGATAGCCATCCTTTGAAAGGAAAGGATTCCTTTCCTTGTCGACGCCGAAGCTAATGACGACCTGATCACGAATTAGTACATGAAAAATTTTAGGATGAACGCCTCCAAACGGCAGTTTTTAAACACACGCAGGAGCGGCAGTGCCTTAGCCCAAACAAAAGATCGTCGCGATGCTGTTCCGAATAAATTCCTTGAAACGTATTCTGTCTTTCCATAGGCAGTACGCATGTCGATTCACATGATATTCCATGGCGTGGTGTGCGAAGATTACTGTATCCGGTGCCGCTAGCGTGCAATACCGCTTAGTACTCATGAATGCGCGCATGCATGCGTCTTCGTGCGATACCGCTGGTACGCATGCATGCTTTCAGCTTTGAACGTAGCATTGTCCAGTCCTCCTTCCCATTTACATATCCTCCGCGGAGCGCCGGTGAGAGCGGGCCACGTCCCGCCCCGCCTCGGCTTGCGCTGCGCGGACGATTCCCCTGACCCGCCACTTTTGGACGGAGGCACCGCGTAGTCGGCTGCCCCATCTTGGACGTTCCATTAGTCACCTTAGAGCCTAACATCAGGCTAACCAACCACTTTCCCCTACTGGACAGTTCCCCTCATCCAGGATGACTGTTCACTCTGTACTAAACCACCACATAAACGGAATAAACTGTTCTACTCTCACCCAGCTACACCCAAAACCCAACCTTTCGGAAGCCACCATGAAGCAATCTATCTTACTCCCAAGGGTCCCTGGCTGGACTGCATGGTTTCCCATGGTTGAAAAGTTCTAGGGAACATCAATCGTATGAAGTCATCCGAGAAGCCCTCTCCAACGATGCTACGAGATGACGGTATACGAAACCTTTGCCACACCAGACCAGCGCTTCAGTTTACAGTGGTTTCTCGTGCATGATTCTATGCTTAAGGCTTCGGGAAAAGAAGCTGAAGCTAATCCGTGAAGTAATCGTAGTCCGTCATTGTCGGCCGTCGTACAGTTTTCGGAGGACTCTTATCGTGGACGAAAACCTCTGGGAAAATATGTTCCACAGCTAAATAATGGATTTGTGTGAAGAAAAACGTCTAATCCGCCACAATTTAGCTACAAGAATGGTCATGACTCTTCTCCTAGGCGTTTTCTTCAGTGCCGATAGTCTGTCACAAAACCGATCGGTCCTAAAGCACCTGAGAAGCCAAGATGGGAGCGAATCCGAGATGTATGCTCGCAACAAATTGAAGGGCATGTGCTTCGTTCATAGCTCTTGGAACGATTCTGCGATCGTATCGGCATTCAGGTTGACCTCCGGTGATAAACCGTCGGTATCTGAGCGTTGCCGTCGTGTGACCTTGCAGCCTCCTTGCTGCTAGCACTCGCACGGTAGGCGTAAGTCTTTTTGTTTACCGTTGGACGCTATTTCCACTGATGTTCGAGGAGGAGTGCCCTGCTACTGATAGCCTTTGTCAATCTGCCTGGCGGTGAGATGGAAACACTTAGGAATGTAGGCTACTGGCACGTAGGAAAGTTTTGGATGTCAAGTCAGCCCATGTCATAAGCAGGCCTTTACGTTTTCAGAAATGGATCAGATCATAGATAGATCATGGCCTTTAGATTCGCAAGTAACTTTTTGTAACACAAAACATGCTTAGAAAATGGCAACACTCCAGGACAGTCCATGTTCATGGTCCCCATCGTCATCGTCTTTATCCTCAGGGTCGTCGAGTTCTTCCTCGTCGTCCACAGAGACCTCCTCTTCGGATTCCAACTCTTCGTCATCCAGTGACTACGCTTCTAGCAGAAGCCCGTCACCAACACGAACCCAACACTCTAAGTGGGATAAACGCAGTTGGCCGACTCTAAAGTATGCTATTAGCGGACGCTTTGCGGACGCCATATTACGTTGTCGACAAGACGGACCACGGAATAGCAACAGGTCGAACCGCCTGGATATGCATTCTCCTCATGCTAAGCAAGAGCGGCCGGTTTCCAACTCGCCGTCTACCGTCGGTTCGGAAGCATGCCGCAAGTCACTGGCAGCTGGTCGTAAAGCACTCTCCGCAGAGCATCAAGCACGCAACGAACGCATCTTCGTGACCGATACGGTACCGATCGAAGAAAGTGAGTGAGATCAGCTCAATTGGCGACAGGTTCTCGATCTAATGTACGGGAAGTCATACGGTTGTTGTTAGACACGCAGCAAACAGAGAACTGTTCCTGAGAGCTTTACTCTAGTACTTTGTCCATTAGCGCCTGAAGACAATTCTGCGCACGCTCTCCCCAGGGCTAAAGTCCCATTGCTTGAAAATGTTGTCACAGCGAAACCTGCATGTTTGTCCATAAGTTTTGGTACGCCCAGAGCTTCCCTCAAGACATTCTACGACGTTTCCCGTTATTTACGACCGGTCCACGCACCCTACCTAACGCAGATTCAGGAACGCGTCAGCCTCACCGTTCTTGGAACTCGGCCAGGGAACAGACCCCGGGAACGGTGACCTTCGGTCCAGCAGCCATCTACTCGGGCGGCGGCTACAAGTACTTTCGCTATTTCAGCTCGACGATTAAAGGACACAGTTTCTTATTTCGACGCGCAACGCATACGGCAAACGACGGCGGGTTCAAGTGCACGGCCTGCTTGAAAGGTCGGTGAATGCAAAAAAAAGTCGGAGCGCTCACGGTTTTAAGCGCGGGTTCTGAAGAGTTTTATTGAAATTTACGGCCTCTCGAAATCCGTGACGGACCTGCTAATCAATAAAGCTTTAAGTGATTACTTTCCATCGGCATTTCGGGTACGTTTGTGTGTTTATTTAACCTTTTAGGCTCCCTTTTGCTTACCTAATCGGGCCTCACTGCACTTGTCGATTGTCGAGAGTGCTAAACCTTTCAGCACCTTTCAGGACTAAAATTTTTTTAATTTCCATGGAAATGTTCTAGCGTCCCATTACGACCACCCTTCATTGGTGCTGAACCACATGCTTTAGTTGCAACCAATTTGGAGCTCAACCTGCACCTCGTCAAATCCGTTCGCGTCATGAACGGACTCATCGCATCCGACCCTGAGGCGAGGCACATCTGCGTGCGGAGCTCCAACGGAACTACCCAACCACGCACATCGAACGGGCACGCGAAGCCGTCGTACACGAAAAAAGACTGCGTCGATGAAGTCTACGATCCAACCACGACGGCGGGTCCCGGGATGGTATCCTACTACTCGGGCATGTACAGCCGCCGCCTGGAGTTTCGCCTCCTGGGCGATTCGAAGCATGTCCCCGGCGTCAAGGAGTACTACTGCACGGCTTGTCGGAAGGTCGACAAAAATTGTGAGTTTCGGAGATGCGGCAACTGGATTTTTAGCTCGTCCTCAACCTAACCAACGTACTTTTTAGTCTTCTGCATTGTCTGCGTGAAAGATGGCCATTTCGTCGCGGTTGACCCCGACTACTCTTTTGACGGCCACGTGTGTATCAAAGCCGAAAAGGAGCTCGTACAACGCGCGGGACCCGTTACTCGCCAGACGACCGTCAAGTCAACAGTCGCAAAGCAGGCGCCGAAGCGGAAGTCACCTGCGGCAGTGACGAGTACGGCCAAGCACAGTCCAAACGGTCGACGAACGCTTGGCACCAAGCTACCGGTAAAACCCCCGGGACGTGAAAGCACAAGCGGTTCCAAGGCGCAGGACTTCGGCAAGGTGCACTTCAACGCTAGCGGCGAAGTGGAATGTACGAGCAGGGTCCACAAAGGTAGGAGCTCCAGGAACTTTTCACGTAAAAGCATGCCGCAAATTTCAGGGAAGACGCTGCGCTTTGTGTTCCACGCGCATGCCCCGACCGGGTCAGTGTGCTACTATCGGTGCGACGCGTGTCATGAACTATGCGGTAAGGTTACCGAATCATTCCTTCAGCATCTTGCTGAGTGCCGTAGAAACTGATCAGTGGGCGCATAGCCCTTGAAACATTCAAGTAACGACAAAAATTGATGTTGTAGACTTGAGGACTCGCGTAGTAATGCGATGTGGCTAACATAGTTTCCTTGCTTTCCTTTGCTGGATTCTGAGTCATTCTTGCTGTTTACGCAATCGGATCTCGTACCCAGTGTCTAGGCAAAGTAAAGTAAATACCGCATAATCCGTAGAGTTATTCAGTCTTCATCGTCATCCTTTGTTCCATCGAAACGGTTGTCCGTTTTAGCAAAGTACAAAAGAGCCGGTGCCGTGCCGAGGATGCTGCCAGTGCGCGACGATAAACTTATGCGCAATCCCGACGAATGCGGCACCAACTTCGGCCATCTCTGCCAGATGCCGAAGAAGGTCGATGAGCTGCAGGCTCGCCGCGCATCGCCGCAGAACAAGAAGAGTCGTCTCGATAGCCCTGCCCTACAGGATCACGAGTTCAGCGCAGGGATCGACGCGAACGTCGATGACGTGGCGGAGAACTTCGAGGACATGCTCGACAATCTAGACTCGCTTCTCTCACCGGAACCGGGTGCTGAAGGCCGTCAGTGTGAGAATGATGAAGGAGCTGGAATTGTGAACTTCATCGCGACGCCACCGGCTGCCTCTGCATCGGGGCCGCAGCACGCAGCCGCACCAGCAAACACGGGTGAGGAAGATCATGGTAAGTCATAGCACGAAAGTTCGGACCGGAACGTCTCTTAGTGTCTCAAGCCCATTAAAAATTAGAAGAAGTAGCGAAGACATTATCGACAGCTTCCGACAGTTCTACATTCCATTTTGACGGTGTACACCGGGCACCCTATGCTTTTACGAATCTCGCACGTTTAGCGCGTTCAGTCACTGTCGCTGCCAGCGAGGATCGCAAGCCGGACATTGCCAGTCTTCGGCGGCAGCAGCACCTGTCCAGCGTCACCAACATTTCGCTTCATCCGGAGGACGACGACGAAATCCAGTTCCTCGGAGTCACGCGCCCGGAGCGTCGGCAGTCTTCCCAATTGCCCGAGATCGAGGTTGTCGGAGTGACTCCTGGCAAGCCAAATGGCAAGCAGAAGACCACCTCTGCGCCCAGTGCTGCCACGCTGCCACCGCCAGCAGCTAGCGTAGCGCCTGCTGTTGTGCCACCAGCTGCAGCCGCAGTCACGACCCACGCCGGACCATCACCTGCCACGAATCGCAGTGCGGCCTCTGTCGATATGCCAGGAAGTCGTAGGTCCTCTACGACTGGACCATCGACTGCATCCGTCGCCCCACCGCGCCAGCAACCAGCATGCGCATCCTCCGGTGCCACAGCGAGAGCCACTGGTGCGGCGCAGGTGGCTAGTGACCTGAACAGGATCGACGACGACGATATTCTCCTTCTGGACCTGGACAACATCCTGGAGGATCAAACGCCGTGGACGCCCAGGCGCGTCAAGCAGGAGGTGAAACAGGAGGCGGCTTTGCAAGTGCAGCCGCAGCAGGGCATCCCACCGGTGATCGGCCATAAGCCACCGAGTGGATACGTCACCAACTTCGGCAAGGCTCACTTCTCGCCGGACGGCACGCTCGCGTTCTTCACGTAAGTTCTTCGCTACATCGTCCCGGAGCTTTCACAATTCGCCTTAGCGACATTCTCGGACTGAACTACACGTTCGAGCAACTGGAGATGTTGCGTGCCACCGCCAACGGGGAACAAACCGAAACGCGAATCTACCAGTGCAAGACCTGCATGGAAGGTGAGCAACGCTTTCCTTCTCCTTGTCTGGGCGTATTTTGACCGCGCGATGCTAACAAAGGTCGCCATTTAGTTGCCAGTCGTCTCGGAATGAGCGTCGACTTTCCACGCGTGAAGACCGTGAACGGATACTTCGTGGACACGGATCCGGGACGTCCGAGAGGTAGGCGTCGGCTGGAGCATCGTTGTCCCACTAAAAATTTTGTCCTTTACACAAGCGTCTCTTTTCAGGCAACGCCCATTTGTGCACGCGCAACCCGAACATCTAACGACGCTGCTGCTGCTGAGCTCCGTGTTTCGCCGTCTGGTGGATGCACGACTACCGCATTTGTGACCATGTTCGTCTATTATCACACGGTTTGTATTGTTTCAATACGTTCGTACAATAAAGTGGCAGTATTTCAACAATAGTTGGTGGGAGTCGCGAGATCCATCGTAGGAAATGCTCTGACTGATTTGCTTAAATGGAGTGTGAGCGACTTGTGTTGAACAGGTTCAGTCACGCACGCGTTACAACCTGTCCATGTTTGTGCCTGTTTGCTTGAAGACCGTGAAGAAAACTTTATTCAACAACGAGTAGTCATCGTCAATCAACGCGTATCATGCGGATTGCACCACAGATGACTACATGCGGGGCACCGGCGTTATGCCGAGGATGTGGAAGCAGGCGTCCATCACGTCGGCTGTGGTCTCGCACAGCACCAGCCGGTGGTAGTGGATTGTTGTGGTGCCTATAGTGTTGGTTTGGGTTACGTTACTTTGAGGGCTAAAGTTGCTACTTACCATCCGCATTTTTGTTGATCACGTAGCACTCCTTGTAGAAGTCGTGGAAGGTGGTCGCGAGCGCGTAGATGTAGTCGCACAGCTTGTGCAGCTGCAGGGCCTCGAGCACGTTGAGGAGGCAGTCGGAGAACTTGAGAATCTGCTTCGCCAGCTTGAACTCCCGCTCATGCGACAGCGGCAGCACGCCGTCGGGCAGCGAGCGCACGTACTCCGCAATCTGCTCCCGGGAGATGCCTGCGGTCCGAGCGATTGAGCTGAAACCAGTGAATGTTGGGAAGGACGCTGGAGCGTGAATACGTACCGAATCCGGGCGTATGCGTAGAGCAGGTAGACCGCGGTATTGCCTCTGTCGTCCAACATCTGAATGCGAGCATGGTGCTTACCGTACCGGTTCACATGCGTGTACATGCAAATACAGGAAATTTGAGGCAAGGTTTGCTTTCCCTAGCCTAGAAGCAAGTCTAGGCTAGACCATAAGGCTAGAATGGTCTTGCCTAGATCTTAATCTATTGTGCAACAAACTGTAAGACTAGGAGGTAACATTGCGCTAGATTTCAGAAAACGTGAGCGCACCTTGGACATGACGACGAATTTAGAGTGAGTGCACGAGCTCATTCCGTTTTTCGAAGCTTACCCTATCAAAGGAGAAGATGTAGTCGTTGGTACGCGTCTGCGACAAATCCGCGTAGCGGACGCAGCCGTATGCGACAGCATCCCGAGCAGCGGCTAGCTCTTCTTCGCTCATCACCTAAACAGCCAAAGTTCAGAGACGGACTTCTTTAGCGGTACTACCTCGTGGCGGCCTTTCTCGCGGAGCTTCTGCTCGGCACGCTTTACGCCCTCTTCCAGGAGGTCCAGCAGGCGGACGGTCTCACCGGAGCGGGTCTTAAACTTCTTCCTGAAACAAGTTTACCTGGATAAAGGCTGAGTCAGCATTGGTTTACTTGTCCTCTCCAAGCACCAGGCCAAAGCCGACGTGTTCGACGCGCTTCTTCTTCGCATCGTACCATCCGAGCTGGCGTCCGGC
>JNEY01000040.1:512101-566172 GCA_020875895.1 Aphelenchus avenae | reverse complement strand
AGCAGCGGAGCACGAACTTGCGTTGAGAGCACAGAAGAGGAAGCTGGAGCGGTTGAAGCGATGAGAGACGAATGCTGACTGATGCGTGATGACTGATTTATGCGTATTTATACGTTTCCAGACGTTGCCTGATGTTAAGCAATGTTACGCAAATTTCCTGAAGTTATATAAAACGAACAACAAAGTTTGTCCTCTGTCCGGACACACACTACTCCTTTAGGGGTTTTAGATGCTCGTGTGTGGCGGTTGCTTGTATGGATGCAGGACGTCGCAAAAGTGAACAGTCGACTTTCTTCATGCAAATTATGGTGGGTACAACTCTATAAAAGCAGCTTATCTGACAGTCAGGTCATTCGTGCTATCCAGCCCTCCCGCGGGTATTGCCTCGAGCCGTCTACTGCGACTCTTCGACGACTACAGCTCTCTGCACTCGTCGTCTGTGCCCATCAACGACTTCGTCCGCCATGCGTCAACCTCTCTTCATCCTCGGTCTCGCTTTCGTCACCGCCATACTCATCGCCAACGTTGACGCCATCAAGTGCTACGTTGATTCGCTTGCGCCGCGAACCCCCAAGATGGTTGACTGCGACTGCCCAGAACTCTGGGGTCACCTGGTCAGTGATGGTCAGTGCTTTACACGTACCGACAATGTCTACCAAGACCGCAACATCGAGTGGTACGTCCATTCATGTAGCAGTTCTGTTCTATGAACCGTCATTTAGGGGCTGCTCTTTCAAGGACGAAGATGGAGTATCTTTGTGCACCCATGATGGTTGGCACGATACTTTCCACTGCTGCAAGGACAAGGACTTCTGTAACGACGGCCAGTTGCTCATTCCAACCAACGGCACCGTGAAGCCATGTCGGTATCCAAAAAACGCCGTGACGACCGCTCCTGGCAACCTCAACAGTGATCAGGGCAACAGGACCAGCGCGGCCACGACGTCCACTCCGCATGTCCCGCTGCTCATGGGGATCGTCGGCAGCTCTCGGCATCTAGCGCACTCGCAGCCTCTTGCTCGTCGCCACTCGACATAGCACATCACAGCCCATTCTCCCACCATCTTTAACTGCACAAATGCCCAGGAAATAAATCACTTGACCCAACCCGTCTGCTGACACCTTTAAGGATATAGAGTTGAACAATACGAGGTTGCTTAACATCCCATATGTGCCGTAGTCACGTTCTAACAGACACATGGCTAGTCTATGCTTGCCGTGATGTCACCTGACGGGTGGAGTGCTCCTCGAAACCATAGAAGAATTATCGAAGTGTAACATGGAATTTGACGCCACCTGTTAGGTAGGCACGATGTTCGCAAGGGTTTTTGGTTGTAACAAGCACGCGTTTTTTGAACGATTGGTTTGGGTCAATGCTAGAGGTAAAACGTGTTCCTGCACGCTTCCTAGGTGCTTGCGTCTGCTTCTTGAACCGCGCTCTTGCATAGGACGCTTTTCGCCACCAGTAAGTTTACTAGACGAACGAATCCGTGTAGCTAAACTCTTTATTACGATAAAATATGCGATTCTCGCAACGGTACTACCAAAATTTACGAAATTGTACACTCAAAACACGGGTTAAAAACGCTTTAGGCGGGCCGGGCGTCGTTGACGGTGACAGTGTGCACCTCAACGTTGCCATCGATCTGCAGGGTTTCGATGTCGTTGGGCGAGCCGCGGTGGGCGAACGTGCAGAAGCGCTTCCCGTTCACGAAGATCTGGAAGCTGAACTCCTCGTTGATGACGGTCAGATCGAAGATCTCGTTCTTGCTGAGCGGAAAGCCTCCGTCACGCTCTTCCTTTCCCCAGATGTTGCCATTCATCGCATTGCGAACGATGGCGCCCTCGTTGTAGCGGATGGACACCTGCAGGGCGTACTCGCCGTTCGAGCGGTACAGGTTCACATTGACGCGTTTGCCTGAATGACAGCTATCGTTTTACAAACATAGACATGTAACATCCCGGTTGGAAGCATTAGGGGCCGAACGACACTTACCAGTCGGAAGCGCGGAAATGTCCAGGCGCTTGCCAGGAGTGAGCTTGGCAATAGCGGCGTACGGGTTGGAGAAGATTGCGCCGCCGTAGTGGAAGACGCGGAGGCTGTCCAGAGAGCCGATGATGGACACGTGGTCAACCTGTAATCAGCGCGTACTAAACACGCATGGTGCAGCCGTTCACTTACTCCCTCCAACGGCTGACGTTGCTCGAATGTGCCGACCTCTCGACGGTTGGCGAAGACCTAAAAATAGACAATTTCACTTAAAACCTTGCACGTCTTTGGGCCATACCTGGTACTTGCCGCCCAGGATGCGAACGCGGATGTCGAACGGCTCGCCAGCCTTGTAGGGACTCGAGATACGCTGCTCGTTATCGCTCCAGTTGGCATTCTTGAACGTGTTGTAGACGATCTTGCCGGCAAAGAGGCCCTCATCGAAGCGAATCGACAAGTGCAAGGGCATATCGGCCTCTTCATCACCGCCCTTGTGGAAGTTGAAGTCGATTCTAGACGGATCCAATAGTGCGCTCAAGAGTCGGACACCTGATCGATACCTTTTAGGGTCGCTAGACACGTTGCCGACAGCATGAATGGTCTGTCCCTCCTTGAACGGTTCGCTTATGCGGGTCTTGAAGGGGATGCGCTAAAACTAAAGTTGCTGAACGTGTACCGACGTCAACATCTGCCAAGAATAGAATCAGCAGTAGCAATGCCAAAAAGTCGGTTAGCAGTTGACCTCATTCAGCTGTGTTCTGTACGTACCCTTAACTTTTATCGAAGCAATTCGACACAAAGGCCTAACATATTCCGTTTAACAATTGATTTTCGATCTGGGCACATCTCCAAGTTTTCCTTTCTGCGCATTTTCCTCCACGCGGCGGAATAATTTGCAATTTGCGAAGATCGATCTCTGTCGGATGCGCGACCCCGAGGTCACCCCGCAGAGTGGGGCAATAACGGACACCGCCAGCGGGCAGAGAAGGTGACCGAAAGGACGCCCTCGATTCAACTTTTAGAAACGATCGGTGCTTAGCATTTGGTGATTTAGACGGTTTCACCGTATCGACTGTTTCAGATTTTATGCAACTACACGTCGGCCTCCTAGTGGTATGTGCGGCGTACACGTTTGCTGAGGACAAGCGCAGTTGGACCGACGAGGATGGCGTGGAAATAGAGATCATCAAGCGGATTCCGGGTAAACACATGTGTCGCACTCCCTTGTACCTCTGGCTTTAGAATCCAAGTGTAAGATCAAGTCTGAGCCTGGCGACCATCTGGAACAGTACTTCAAGGTGGGTTTTACTCTCCGCATGATGGAATGTGATGATCCTTCTTAGCTATCCGGCAAAAATGGCAACGTCATTGGCTCCAACTTCGGGCAGAAAACGTAAGTAAAGTAGCAGCCGGTGATCCCAGTGATTACCTAGGTACACTTTCGTGCTCGGCCGTGGACAAGCCATGCGGGCTATGGATGGTGCTATGAGGGACATGTGCGTGGGTACGCCTTGCATTCAGCGTTGACGTCACCATGATTTGATCTTATCTAAGAACAAAGATGACTTCAAGCCATCCGATTCTTTGACCGACGTGATTCAGTCATTTCCAGGTGAACAACGCAAGGTGACCATCCCACCAGAGGCCTACGAGCCTGACGAGCTGCCACGCGGTGCGGAAGCAGGAGAGACACTACACTACTTTGTCGAGCTCAAGAGCATCTTTCGTCCCGTAGCGGGCGACCGATGGGTCGACGACGACGGTCTCAACATTGAGGTACGTTCTTTTCAACGGTGTAATTTCCGTAAACCCAAACGCGTCTTCAGGTGACACACAAGATCGAAGAGGACAAATGCATCAAGTCGGAGCCTGGGGACACGATCCACCAGCAGTACGTGGTCCGCCTGGAGGACGGGACCTTCGTTGACTCGAGCTACAGTCGCGGGAAGCCGTTCATCTTCAAACTCGGCGCTGGACAGGTACGCCTTGGCATGGGTAGCAGAGATTAACGCCACTGTTTGCAGGTTATTGAGGGCATTGACCGTGCAATGACCGGTAAGCTGACATGACCAAAATAAACTACACCACACCATGCGCATTTCAGACATGTGTGAGGGCGAACGTCGTCGCTTGGTGATTCCGCCCGCGCTGGCTTACGGAGAAAAAGGAAGTTCCCCAAGCATTCCCGCAAATGCATGGCTGCACTTCGAGATCGTCCTCGAGAAGCTGATCAAGGCCGAGGAGAAAGAAGACAAAGAAGAGCTCTAAATTATTCCGAAAACCCTATTAAGATATGTTTGTTGTGACATACGAGTGGTATAAACCTTGTTACTGCTAGAAAGGTCCTTGAAAGCTCCGAAACTCGTCTTGAAGCATACCCTAAGCACTTTCTTAAAGCTGGGCGTGCTGCCTCCCTAGCTTACCTTCTCACCCCCACAAAACACTTACGTATTCCTGCTCACCGACGTACTGCCGGTAGCCACGCTCCTTGGACTTCTTCTCCTCAGTCTCTTCCGACTTTTCGGGAGATCCTCCTTCCTCGTCATCATCCGCGAAAGCGTAGGTGATCAGTAGGAACGCGTAGAACAGCCACGGCAGAGCTCGCATGATGGACTAAAATCGCAGCTCGAAACGTGGCTACCACTACCGACATGCATGCGGAAGAATAGTGCATGTATACTCAATCAGAAACAGTAGCGTCTTGTAATCTTGTTAAGAAGGACTAACAGTCATGCGTCCCGTACCCTAAGAGACACGACTGCATGTGTCATATGATTTGCGTGCTTTCTCGTGGTCTCACGGCTTAACGGACTACCAAGACCTTGCTAATTTTAGCTGACGTACTCCTAGCGGGCAATGTTGCATGCAAGGTTGCTTGTCGCGTGACTTCGGGCCAAGTGCATGACGATTATCCTGAGCAAGTGGAATGAAAGCTAATGCAAACTGTTTAATAATACGAAGAAAGACGAACTTTCGCTCAAAGTGCCAGTAGCTGAACAAGTAGCTCAACTTCGTATGTGCTATGCCCTGCCCTCCGGCAGACAATGAACATTTTAGAGAGCAGCATACCCTGCCGGCATCTAGCCGTATGTCTCTTACTAAGATTTTCTTCCTTTACCAACTTCATATTTGAGGACAGTATTTTCAGGGTGTACCTAGGCGTGCCTGTTGATACCGGTAGGCCAACAGGTAAGAACCAAAGGACACCCTTAGATATATGATACCTGCCTAGAGCCCTAAGCTTGGTCGGACAACGCAAGAAAATTCGAGAAGCAAAGCGGTCGTGAGCCTTCCAACCATGAAGAAAACAAAATGTGTTTGTTACGCCGTCGGATGCTTCCACGTCTGCCGGCCCGACTGCTTGGTTTTGTGCATATGTTGTTCTTCGCCAGTCGTTTCATGGGAAAATTAATGGCTTCACTTCCCCGCCAGAGACTTGCTTGTTCCTGAGGGATACCAGTGTCCGGGAGCCAGATGGGCACCCCGATTAACGTGTGCTGTTTTTGAAATTGACAAGCTCGACGCTTTTCCTGAGTTCAACAAACAGCAGTGTGGGCAGCGATAGAAACGCTTCCGAGCGAGCGAACAACAAGTGCTATGACGTGGAGGTTGAGGTGTGGGCTATTTGGGGTTGTATCGTTGATGAGTCACCGGAAGTGATTGGGTCTGCTTTGTCCTAATTTCGGCTATCGGACCACGCAGCTGCAAGTGCCGCAGTTGCTGGAAAGCCTTGTTTTGACGACGACGATAGTGGTTTAACAATCATATGCACTTACCAGCGACTGTTATTGCCAGATAACACTACAAGACACAACACTTTGCTTTACGACTAGACATAAACTAAGTCTGAAATCTCAATCTAAGGCTAAGCCGAAGGTTAGATTTAGTAACTAAGTTTAAGTCTCTAGCGATACGATGCGGATGCCGATGCGCTGGCGTATAGGGCCTGAAGATCCGCACCAAGCATCGTCAGGGAGCAAGAAGCTCACGGACCGCCAGGCTGCAAGGATGATTCGAAGAGCACACGCCGTCACACGACAGACGCTGCAGTGACATGCGATACGCTCTCTGCGCTACGCCCGTACACTCAGCACCTTCACTGTCACACTCTTGGTGCTCCTACACCGTTTAGGTGCTCCGTGAAGAGCTACTAAGCATCAAGATGGCTTACTCGGTGCTTTCGGTCGACTACAAGCCGCAGATTACGTTCATCGTTGTCCAGAAGTGTCATCATGTTAGCTTACGACGGCGACATGCTGAACACGACCGTATTTAGGTTCGCTTGTTTTGTAAGAACCCGCTAACGCATCGGGAAAGGCTAAGAAAGTACCGCCAGGCACGACCGTCGACATGGGCATTGTCTCGCAGGAGGGCTTCGACTTCTACTTCTGCGCCCACTTCGGAATTCAGGTGCGTGCAGTTACCGATAACATGCTAAGCGCACTGGTTTTGCAGGGTACCTCTCGTCCGGCTCACTACTATGTGCAGTGGGATGACTCGAACACCTACACCCTGCGCGCATCTACTACGCGGACCTCGTCACAACGCGTGTTCGATACCTCATCAAGTCGAAGATACACTTGTTCACAGCTCTGAAATGTCGAATTCTCACGATTCCTACTTTAGCAACGCTCTGGAGACCTCGAGCACTGGTGCTAGACGCGCATCGAGCTCTGCGAAGTACGAGGTGCGCCAGGGACCTCTGGCCGAGGGTTCCGAGCGTACGGGCGAGGAGCACACCACCGTCAGCCTGGATGAGCTCGACTCGATCCTATAGAAATGCGTGACCGTGAAGGACGAGTTCAAAGCGCGCATGTACTTTACTTAACGGTTGTTCGTACGATAGTTGGTTCTAGGGTTTCCGCGTAACTATCTTGTTAAGCGCCTATTCTGAGTAAGCGCCGATACAAGAAAGTAACAAAAGGTTACTAACAAAGTGTTGGTTTGGAATCGTTGCTTTTAAGAAGGCAGAATCAGAAGAAGAAAAAAACAGTGAAAGCCTCGAACTTATATGCGGTATCCCCGTTTGTCCGGCTCACTATCTTACGAAGATCCCGCAGTTTGCAAGCAATCGTCATGCCGTTAGAAAACAGGCTGCACGAACGTTCCCCAATGTTTTTAAGAAATCCAATTACCGAGGCGGCTAGATCGTTGAAGGAGCTAGGCTACAAGGTCAACGAAAGAGGCACGATTTATGCTTAAGCGTATTTAAATTAATGTGGCTCCTAACGTTGCTCACTAAGGATCACGAGAAGCAATCAAATCTAGACTGTGGCAAGCTGAGGCAATATCAGCCTCGAGTTAACCTAACATTCCCTACCTCTGGCAATAGCTTGAATTCGTGAACTTTTTATTCAAACGAAACGAGATACGCATGGGTCAATCAGAAAAACGTCCTTTTATTTTGAGGAGAGACAAACAATACGAAATAAATAACCGAAACCACGGTGATGGTCTAGAGGGCGACGGAGGATGGCGGTCCGAGCGGTGGATGCTCAGAGCTGGCCGCAGTCGGCGATCACGCAGTCGTTCTGGGTCTTGCCGCTCTGCGAGCCCTGGCCCTCCAGAGACTTGACGACGTCGAGGCCCTCGACAACCTTGCCGAAGACGACGTGCTTGCCGTCGAGCCACTCCGTCTTCACGGTGCAGATGAAGAACTGAGATCTAAAATGGGCACTCATGTATGTGGCAGCGCAAACAAGGGCGCTGAGTAGACGCATTCAACGGCTTACCCGTTGGTGTTGGGTCCGGCGTTTGCCATGGAGAGGATGCCGGGACCGGTGTGCTTCTCCTTGAAGTTCTCGTCGGGGAACTTCTCGCCGTAGATGGACTCACCGCCGGTGCCATTGCCGCGGGTGAAGTCGCCACCCTAAAGCCAAAGAGTTATTTACTGGGCGTCTCTTAAATGATGGCTTGCCTGAAGCATGAAGTTCGGAATGATCCGATGGAACTTGGATCCCTTGTAGTGGAGTGGCTTGCCGCTCTTGCCGACGCCCTTCTCGCCAGTGCAGAGAGCGCGGAAGTTCTCGGCGGTCTTCGGCGTGATCTAAACATGGTTGACTTAGGAAGAATATACCCGTATTTGGACACTTACGTCGTCGAAGAGCTCCATGACGATGCGGCCTCCGGCCTTACCGCCGATGGTGACGTCGAAGAAAACGCGTGGGCGACCCATGAGTTTCTGTCCGGCTGCTGTAAACTGAGAAAATAACAACGGGAATAGCCTCATCGCGCGCGCAACTGAAAGTGCACAAATGTACCAACGAAGTGGACGAAACTACATCGAAAGCAGAAGATAAAGACAATGAATTCAGGAGACAGAACATGAGAACAATCAAGGTCTTTCTTGGTTGAATTTTGTTGGAAAAGAAACGTAAGTTTGGGCCTAAATGATAGCCAAAAAATGCCAAAGTTGCCCGAGTTTTGGGCCTAGTTTTTTCTAAAGACAAAGCTATTTTAGGCCTGTTTACGCGGAGAAGACACAGGAAGGAGGTGTGCTTGGAGCAAAGGTCAGTCGCAATACCGAGTGGGGAACACCCATCCACGCTGCCCCTCAGCGGTCAACAACAACTCCTCCTTCGACGCCTCATCTAAAAGACCCGCCGTCCGCCGCAGAGAGACACGGCTGCCGCATGGCGAGTGGGGGATACTACCCAGTGCGGACGGCTGCGTGGAATGGACCGGGCCGAGAATGGTGGCGGCGGTCCGTCCGCCGACAAGGTCACTGATCCCGGCTTGCCCAGCTTCGACGAAGAACTGCCGGAGAGAGAGAGCTATAGGAGTGAGGAAGTGTGATAGGCAATGGTGCGGGCTGCGTGTGCCCAGGCCACGCGGCTTGGAACAGTGTCCTTGCCGCGGTCAGAGAACGTCAGATGGTTCAAGGAAGTGACGAGGCTTGCTGGCCGCAAAGATTTACGGACGAGTCGCCGCTATTAGAGAATAGCAGAGTGGTTGGTGTGTTTGGAGGGTCGCGGAGAGCCTAGCACACAAGACATCATGGGACATACACCGACAGTAGCCAACGTGGCAGGCCCCTGGCTTAAGGGCCGCCGTTTCCTGGGCAGTCGAGAACAAGGGAACGGCGAACGCTGCGCCCGCCGAGAATGGAGAGGTGAGCGTCGATCGATGTGTGCGGGGCAAGGCCAAACTGGGCAGGTAGTCCGGGCGACGGAAGCCACGCCTCCGTTCGGGAAAATTCCACAACAACGCAGCCCCGACGGCGCCAAGTAAACACGTTTAAAAACGTCGATTTTCAATGACAGGGACAAAGAAAAACGAGTGAACCGATGAAAATGAGCTGCGCAAATCACAAGGCATTGAGCAACTACATGAAAGTAACTAGCATGGTCTTTTATACAAAGTTTGGCGAAGCAAAAGCGAAGGACCTATAGCGCGAAAGGCTGGGTACTTCGTGCCAAACCGTTTGCTGGACATTAACATTCACTTCCGAGTATGCGCTGTGCAGAATGCGCTGAGGTACACAAAGAGCCATCAGGATGTAGGTCAATACATGTCAGTACTGTGCCTGCGGCTACTCCGAAGGACCGGGGGCATAGTCTTCTGTTGGTGCCTTGATTTTTGACGTCACGCGTTAAGTCAGGATTTAGGATTTGCTAAACCTATCTACTACACTTGAGTTAAACTATCACTGGTATGTAAGTATTCACCACACCACAGCGAAACACGGAGGGGACTCTAGGGCTCAGCTCTTGAGTCTTTTTAACGACCAATGGACAGCTTATGGAAACTCTTTAGGTGGGAGAGATGGACTAACGGAAAAAAACGGCGCTGTTCTAGCGCATTTATAGCACAAAACATGCGCTTTAGGTATGCGACAGTATGCGCCTGAGTGCTGTGAGTGCCCGCTTGTTGTTGCGCAAAGCTACACCTGAGTGGGCGGATTAAATTTCCGATAGCTCAATGTTGGAGATCCCAATAACGCCCTTCCGATGTCGCTGGAGATAAATCGTCGGTTGATATAACGTGTTTTGCAGCTGTTAGCACTAAACACTTTCATTACCAAACACTAGACGGGAACTTTTGCGGATGACGGGAACTTCCCAGGCAACTTAATCCTTGCGAACGTCTTTGTTCTTACCCTGCGGATGGTGGTGCTCGGTTCACTAGCCGGTTTCGTTCCGCTTTATGGCTCAATCACTAGTAGCACTGATTAAAATGTTAGCCTAGCATGCCTGGGTGTACCGGAGGCTCATGTATAGGTGCAATCGCATCATCTTGCTAAAATTTGCGATGGCACAAGCGCAGTATAACCTAGGATGCCACTACGTTTATACAGGTTGCCTTGTTGTGGCGAATAACAAACGGTCACTTCTCCGGCTGCCGTAATTTCTTGATTTCTTGCTTGTCTCAAGCCGCGAGAGCACAAACAAGGACGTGCATAAACATCGGTGGTTAAAATGCACAACTTAGCTACCTCTAGCTGCAATGACTGGGTTGATCCCTTGGATAACCGGAGGGAAATTATGTCCGCGTTTTATTACTGGACGTCGTAAGCCGTTTGGTAGCTCCGCATTAGCATCGTACGAAACTACCACACAATGAACGGAGCACTTAGTTGTCCAGCAACGGATAATAGTTGTGATTCGGACAAAAGGCAGGTGATTGGCTTTCAGCTTTAATTCGCCCAAGCCTCGTTAACCACTTTGACTCTGACCCAATTTACGTTCGCTCCAATTGGCCGTTGATCCAATTCTTCTCGGCGGGATCGTTTCCGGAATCGAATCAACACGCGGAACCACCCTGCTGCCGGAGGCTCCCGCATTGTTTGCATCCCCTACTCTCGCAACCGACCCGAATGGATTCGCCTCCATTCTTTTCGGCAGCCCCTTCTCGGCGGCAGAGAATGGTCCCTGCATACATTCTAGCACCACCGGCGAAAGCGCAGAGAGCGGGCTCAAGGCCGCCGCGGCCTTTTCTCCAGCGCTGCTGGCGCATGTTGTTGACTCCAAGCGCCCATCCAGCATCCAACGGGAGCCAAGGCGATGGGTGTTTGTGTGGATGCAGCGGAGGGATGCGTGCCCTCCGTGGACGCCGTGGTCCCTCGTCTCGTGGCGGACCGCTTAATGTTTGCGCCTGGCGTTTAATTGCCGCCCGGTAGTGATTGTACAGCTTTTTGTACACGCTCGGGAATGAATCGCCGCAGTCCCAGTCATGGGGACCGACACTGAGGCTCTAGACTGCGCCTAAACGAGCCAGATGCTGTCACAGCGAGCTTGTTTATTTGCACAAGCGGGTATCTTCTGCGCTGTTTTTCTTTGTTTATCAGCAACCCAGAGCGTTTTACGACGCTCGTCAAAAAGTTTCACCCCTTGTTCTCGGTCGGACCTGAGTGCAGTATGTGCACTCTCATCCTTCTTAGGTGGCATGCATAGCCGGAAGTGAGACCTAGTCTTTTTCTCTTAACATGGACCTTATGCACCAAGAGAGTAGACGAGATTGTCGCGGACCTTTATGATTACAAAAACGTGACATTGTACGGATGGAACTGAGAAACCAGAATCGTCCTTCCAAAGAGAAACTGCGTCTTGGCTATGCATAGATACTTTACTTAGCACAAGGTCCGCCTTGTATTACTAGCTTCGTACTAACGAAGTAGATCAGAGTGCTACCTGAAGATTCTTCGTTATTAACAAGTGTCTCCATCTCGTCCGACCGCGTTGTCATGTTGCCATCTCTTCTGACTAAACTTGAAAATGAATGTCTTGTAGGCACGAAGCTAGGTATACCCTCCTAACCCCCAAGTTTCGCCCGCCCGTTAGGTTTGTAAGCAGGTGGCTGCGCATATCCTGATACCCACAAGAGAGCTTGATGCCGCAGGTGCTGCAACACTGAACAACTTGCATTGTTTTCCCCATTTGTTATTGAAGCTTTTTCAACCATTATTTCCGAAGGGCTTCATTGGAAGTGTCTCCAGTACTGCTACTCCGCTTTTTGGAGGGCCAGAAGGCGCGTCTCCGCAAAGCATGTCATCGTGAAGTATGCGATACACAGGTCAAGCAGAAAGCTTTAGATTCAACGCTAGTAGCTCCTTTAATCGTCGTCGTACTGAACTCCTACTAACAACTTTTGAGAATGGCGGAGGAAAAGAAGTCCTATGTAAGTTTCACTGCGATCCTGCATAAGCCTTGGCAAACTGTCCAATGATTCATTTCGGTTAAGCCAGTGCCGTACCGCAGCCAGCTTCAAGAGCGTTTCGAGCCCGGACAGACGCTCATCGTCAAGGGACGTACCATCGACGAGTCTCAGAGGTAATTAGGCAAGCTTAGTAGTTATTCAAAGTATGTCCGCTTTGAGGTTCACGATCAACTTCCACACGAAAGCGGCGGACTTCAGTGGTAACGACGTTCCGCTTCACGTCTCGATCCGCTTCGATGAGGGAAAGGTAGCTCAACAAACCTATCCGTAAAGTCGTTACCTTCTCCTTGCAGATTGTGCTCAACTCGTTTGCGAACGGCGAGTGGGGCAAGGAGGAGCGCAAGAGCAACCCAATCAAGCGTGGCGAGCCGTTCGACATCCGCGTGCGTGCCCACGACGACCGCTTCGAGGTACGCACATCAAACATGGCCATTCCGGCACGGTACTGGTCAGTTATAGATCATCGTGGACCAGAAGGAGTTCAAGGAGTACCATCACCGCCTGCCGCTGAGCTCGATCTCGCACTTCTCCATCGACGGTGACCTCTTCCTCGACCATATTCACTGGGGCGGCAAGTACTATGTAAGTTTACGATCTGCCAAACGGGCACTTATGCAACTTGGACAGCACTTTCGATGGTAAAGTATTCTCCTTTAGCCAGTGCCGTACGAGAGCGGAATCTCGACCGGATTCCCGGTCGGCAAGAAGCTGATGATCTTCGGCGTCGCGGACAAGAAGGGAAAGCGCTTCAACGTCAACCTGCTCAGGAAGAATGGAGACATCTCGCTGCACTTCAATCCGCGCTTCGACGAGAAGGTTTGCTACAGTTCAATAGTCTTCAACTTGTTGATGAGCTTTAGCACGTGATCCGCAATGCGCTGCAAGCGGGCGAGTGGGGCAACGAGGAACGCGAAGGCAAGCTGCCGTTCGAGAAAGGCGTCGGCTTCGACCTGACCATCATCAACGAGCCAACCCACTTCGAGGTAGGGACATAACTAACAAGCAGGATGACTAAGAAGACCGTATAAAGGTGACAATGCGGAAAGCTCTTCTAGGTCCTCGTCGACGACAAGCCGTTCTGCTCATTTGCGCATCGCTCCGACCCGAACGACATTCACGGCCTACAGATTCAGGGAGACATCGAGCTCACCGGCATTCAGATCGTCGACAAGTAGACTGCCAAGCGGACGCCTAGAGGACCCGGCTAGTAGCGTCTATCCGCCCGCCAATCACTATCCACTTTATCACACGTTTAACAACTGCCTATTGTATTAACATAGCTCGGCTTTTGAGTTGTTCTAAGTATGCTTCATCGATCAAATTACACTTCAGGTTTTTATAAACACATTCGCTTACTGGCAGTGTTTCTTATAGCGGATTGTTCTAGTGGTCCTAGCCCAATAATTCCGGAAAATGGGTTTTCCCGTAGGGCACCTTAAACACCTAACGGTGAGCTCACTGCAAATGCCTTTAGTGGCTTTGTAAGAGTTCCGTTTTGAACAAATTAACTGTGGCTTCGGACAACTGAACTGATCGCAGAAAAAATAAAGTTCAGTAACAGGGTGATCAAGACATTACGGAACAATTTTTTTAGCACAGTGATTTTGGAGTCTAGGCTTGCGGGGCAGCGTTTGTAGCGGGTATTACTTCCATAGCAGCTAAGAATGCAAGCATTTCGTGTACCTAGTTCTAGGGGTCTGCCGGAAGACATCCTGAAAGTGGAAGTCACCACCTTGAGCGTCGGATTCATTGAAGCATTTACGCTTTTGTCTTATACTAGTTTGCGGGTTTTCGTAGTTGAACATTCAACTCTCGAATTGACACCCTGCGTCAAACTACTACGAAGACGTATGCTAATGCTTGCGTCTTTAGACAGAGCAAATGCGTCATGGATGGTTCCTAGCTGGCCTACTGCAAGTCGCGGCTGTGGCATTCTTCGCATTCGGCTTCTTCCCCGCCAAGTCTTCGCTTGGTGTTAGCAATGGCATCGATCAAGCCGACTCACAAGGGCCTTCCGCTGAACGATGTCCGAGCGAGAACAACATGCCGTTAAAGAACCTCGTACTGGTGGTTATCGATGCGCTACGTGATGAGTTCTTCTTCTCACCAGCAAGCGGGAATGGTACGACTGTGGTCATACAATGCGCTAACTGATACGTTATAGGCTCTATGCCGCGAACGCGTAACATGGTCAGGAGCAGCTCTGCGCGTGCATTTCGAGCTCACGTGCAATCTCCCACTGTGACGATGCCTAGAATTAAAGTAAGCTTCAAGCTTAAAACAAAGGATGCAGGAGCAACGTCGCTGGCATGAACGAAGCGCAACGTTCATGCCAGTATTCATGCCAACAACAATCGTTCATCTCGCCTATTAGTCGTGCGATGCTTACCCGTCATTCTAGGCAATCGTGTCCGGAACCGTACCAACCTACATGGACGTGCTGATGAACCTAGCGAGCACCGAATACAATGAGGACAACGTGTTAAGGAGAGCGAAAGACGCTGACAAAAGGTGTCCCACGAATGTTTAGTCACATACACAAAACCTGCTTCAGGCTCGTCTTCTACGGTGACGACACGTGGCTGAAGATGTTCCCGAGCGGCATCTTCGAGGAGCGCTCAGAAGGAACCACGTCGTTCTTCGTCATCGACTATACAATCGTATGTACAAGATTGCGTAATCCTAGACGCAAGCACACGGCTTTAGGTGGACGATAATGTCACGCGTCACCTGGACAAAGAGTTATCGTTGAACGGCATTGAGCAGTGGGACGTGACGATACTTCACTACCTCGGGCTCGATCATATCGGTAAGCAGGTAGCATGCCTCTAGGATTCTTAGGGCTACCCTTCAGGTCATTCACTTGGAGGCACACATCCGCAACTGAATGTGAAGCTCGACGAGATGGACCGGATTATCGAGCGCATCGTTAGCAGCTTGGTGGGCACCTTCACCGTCGTTCTACCTATTACGTCTTGCAAGTTTAGCGTGCGGTTCGGAAGCAAGAAGAATTCGCGGTGATCGTTCTGGGAGACCACGGAATGACACGAGATGGCGGCCATGGTGGTACATCCCCGGAAGAAACGCACGTTCCGGTTGTTGTGATCACTGGCCGTTCGGGTACCACAAACTTCAGTGCGCCTGACCAAAACCTCGATCTTTCTGGTACGTTGGATTCAAGTACAAGCAATGGCATGTTAAAAAATGTTAGCGGCGGAAATCGAACAAGTGGATGTCGTTCCGACGCTTTCTTCGCTGCTGGGCATTCCGATTCCAAGCGGAAGCATGGGAGTATCCTTCCTACAGCACCTAAAGGGTCGAAGGGAGGCAATCAGAAGCTTGCGACAGAATTCATACCAATTTCGAGCGCTGCTGCTCCGCTCAGGATACGCTGGCTCAGCCGTTGTAGGTACGCTTCACGATGTGTAGACTTAGAATATTCTACCCCACAGTTTTGCTGAACCGGCCAGTTCAGTGAACTACAGTGAACTGAACTGAACTGAACTGAACTGAACTGAACTGAACCGAGATCCAGTTCAGTTCAGTTCAGTTCACTGGTTTTGAGATCCGGTTCACTGAACTCAACAGGGCAATTTCTTGGCTAAAAAACAAGACAAATCGTGAAAAAATTGCGATGGTGTCGCCTGCGGCGGGCTATTTTCGGCTTTTCCCCATCGAAAGTGGCTCAGTTTATATAAAAGCTCCCTCAGAGCTGAAAGTATTGCCATTTTGTACGCTGCTGCCGAGCCCTTATGATGAATACATGTATTTTTTACTCAAAATTGTAGTTCACTTTAGTTCAGTGAACTTTTGTGAACTGAACTGAACTGGGTTCAGTTCAGTTCATCTGAACTGAACTAGACCTTCAGTTCAGTTCAGTTCAGTTCACTGGGGAAAAATTCCGGTTCAGTACAAACTGTGTTCTACCCCATCGGTTACACTTTAGAAGGCCTCGAGCGCTGCCTTGCCGAGACCTCCTCCTACTGCTCGATGGCGGATGCCGCAGCTCAAGACGCAACTGCTCATTGCCACAGTGCCCTGAAGGCTGCTCAAGAGTATCGGATGCACTCAGTAACGGAGTATTCGCACGGACCAATTCTTATTGGACTGGTGTTGTCGTTAATGGCAAGTTGAAGTGTTACCAAACTGACATGCGCATGGTGTTGTAGGCTACGCTGCTTGCTGCCAGTGAAGTGACCTTCGAAGGCGGGACAATATTTGCACTTGCAGCGCTTCAACCGTTGTCCTTCTTCGCGTCGAGTTTGGTGGAGGAAGAACATGATGTCTGGTAAGCAGGCAGCAAACAATGACTCTTCTACGTTACAATATCAATCGCATCGGGCAATACCACATGTTCTAGGTACTTTCTTCTGTCAACCTTCCTCACTATAGCTGCTGCCAAGTGCTTACGTAGCGACCGTCATAACAAAGCAAGCAAACGAGCGGTTGTCAACGTCATTGCCGCCGCCATTTTACACCGACTATGCCGGTCATTCAGCGATGGACGGCGACGACGGTGGACCATCCTCGGTAGGAGCTTGCCTATGACCTTTCGAGCATTGCCCTAAGATTTAGATGGGGAAACGGGAGACGTCAAGCCTCGAACGCTCGACTGGGACTGGACCTTCCTACCACCGTACGGCTATCATAGTACACAGCTAATGTTGGGCATGCACGCATTTAGATACTTATCCATCGTTCCATTCGTGCTCTACTGCGTTCTTCGCATCACCTTCAGACGAGAGTCACTACGAGTAAAGGACTACCTTGCTTTCATAGCTTTCACCGCGGTTCTCCTCTTCAAGTTCACTAGCTTCGGATCAACGTACCTAAGCCTTTTTATGGATGGGTGTCATTCGGCGATAACCGTCTTTAGTACCGCAGTATTCGCGACGCTGTTTCTGCTCTTCGGCACCAAGAACTATGCGATTGCGCTCTCCATGTGGACATTCTTCGTTATCAAGCCGGTCCACTACTGGCTCGTTCTCTTCTGCTACTTAGTCGGACGGTCACTTTGCCGGATATCAGTCGGATCTCGCTGTGATCTCTCAGCTTTCGTGTACGCTGCAATCGCATCAGCCGTTTTCTATGCGGTATGCGATGATCAGGTTAAGCTTGAATTACTCTGAGACAGTTTCAGGGCAACAGCAATAGCATATCGACAGTGGATATCGCTGCCGGCTACACGGGTCTCGCTTCATACCAACCTCTTCTAGTCACCGCTCAAGCATTACTTAATATCTATGCCTCCTCGGTTGCCGTCTTCACGGGATGGTAGGAGTCTTCTCCGTGTTGAGCAGCTGTTATCTCACCCGCATCTCACCGATTAGACTGTCAGGTTCTCTTGGCATTTCAGGAATGATTCTGCTTCAAAGCAGGAAACAAAGGTTCGGCAGTTCTTCGCGGTCGGACACGTACTTCGTCACTTTGCATTAGCGACGTGCATGCTTTCGTTGTTCCTTCAACGACACCACCTCTTTGTGTGGAGTGTCTTCGCACCCAAGTTTCTCATCGAAGCTGTTCATTTTGCAGTATTCTTCCTTGCACGAGTCTTGTATGCGGCGTTCGCGAAATAAACTAGCAATCAGCACCTTTAAAAGTCTTGATATAGACGCTTCGGTGTATCAATATATACACGCAGAAATCACAAGACGATCCTGAGATCCCGTATTTCCTCGAATAACTCCTCTCCTTTAAAATGAGAGCGTCCAAAATCGACAATAGGATGGACAATAGGAACGGCTGAGTTCCGTTTGGAACGCATGTAATGCAAGACTGCAAGAATAAGCACTCGGATTTCGGTATGCAAATAGTGATCCTATAAAATAATCGAGCTCTGTAAGTGTGTCTGTGTGTGTGTCACGCTTTTCAGTTTTCGGCTTTTCTGAGGGTGTTGCGCCGAGATTTTCAGCGTCTGAGGGTTTTCGACCACGCTGAGCACGAAAATGACAGAATTGGAACGATCCGAGCACACTGGAACATCGTTCCGGTACGATGTGCCGAAAATGTTCCAAGCGTATTTCGCACTGATTTTGTGCCCGCGGGAGTTTTCGACCACGCTGAGCACGAAAATGACAGAATTGGAACGATCCGAGCACACTGGAACATCGTTCCCGTACGATGTTCCGAAAATGTTACAAGCGTATTGCGCACTGATTTTGTGCCCTCGGCGGTTTACGAGCATGCTGAGCACGAAAATGACAGATTTGGAACGACCGGAGCACGCTGGAACATCGTTCCGGTACGATGTGCAAAAAATGTTCCAAGAGTATTTTGCACTGATTTTGTGCCCTCGGGGGTTTGCGAGCATGCTGAGCACGACGACAGAATCCTTTATAATAATCGAGCAGTGTCCGTAACGGATTCTGTCCGCATTTTCAGTTTCGGCTTTCCTGCAGGATCTGCGGCTTTATTCTTGCCCTGGAGGGGGGGGGGGGGTTTTGGGGACGCTGAGTCCGAATCTGATGTCAGATCTGGCAGCGGCGGACCTGGCGGAATAGCTGGCGCTGACCGGGTGGACCAGCTACGAGGGTGGGACAGTTACAGGCAGTTCTGGGCCCGGTATTCTTGTCCCTGGTGGTTTTCGATCACAGAGAATCCGAATCTGATGTTACATATGGTCCCCGACCAGGCGGACCAGCTGGCTCGGACCAAGTGGACCTGGTACGAGGGACGGACAGTTACGAGAAGTTTTTGGCCCGGCTTTTTTGCCCACCGCCGCGCTACGTGGGGCGGATTCCGCTTTGGTGCTTAAAACGGCTCATGATGCACAAGTAACCTTTTTCGACCACGCCCAGTCCGAGTCTGAGTCCGGAGAGCGGTTCCACCCTGCCGCTGGATCCACCCGCTCCATGGGGTGGGTTCCGCCTTCGTGCCCAAAACGGCCCAAAATTCAAAGGTCACCGTTTTCGACCACGCGAAGCCGAATCTGAGTCCAGTGCGAGGTCGCCCCGTACACCTAGTCCACCCCGCGTATGGGTCGGATACCGCCCTGGTGCCCAAAACGGCCAAAAATGCACAGCGAACCGTTTTCGACCGCGCTGAGCCCGTATCTGGGACAGAGGGGTATTCCTCCCTACTCCCAGGTCTACCCTGCTCCAGGAGAAGATTCAGTTTGGTTCTCAAAACGGCCCAAAATGCACAAAGAACCTTTACGACCACGCAGAGTCCGTATTTCGAGCGAGCCGGGTCCGCATCTGGTAGAGAGTGGAGCCCAGCCCGCTTCCAGGTCCGCCCGGCCCCAAGGGCGAATTTGCCCGTAGGTGCCTACGCTTTACAGGAAAGTATCTTCGGATATTTTCAAGCGAAATCTATGGGCAGAGCGGAGCTCCGCTCCTGGGGCCACCCCGCCCTGGGTCCGCCCTGCCCCAGGAGTGGATCCGCCCATTCGTGTCCAAAATGGCCCAAAATGAACAGTGAATGATTTTAAAACATGTTGAACCGGAATCCGAGGTTGGACCGACCATTTGGCTGACAGGTGATAGCACACCTCCGCCAAGTTTTGCCGAATGTTCCTGCCTGCCTAGCGCGCGCGTAGCGCGCGCAGACACTCGTGGACCATGATGGGGCTACGGTGAGCTTAAAGAGACTTATTTTGGCCTAGGGACGACCCACGGGTCTCTGGATCGCAATGGTCGTGTCGAAGGCCTAAAGATGGGCCAACAGAGGGCTTATGAGGGCCAATCATCGTCTGGAGACTATCCATGATCAACACCGGCCAGGCATAGGCACACGAGTTTCGTGCACGTACCTCCTTGCGCAGGTGAACGAGCAGCTTCATGCGGTCGTACATGGAGAGCTTGTTCTCGCGAATGTACTCGAGAAAGTCGAACTTGTGCGCCTCGCTGAAGTGCGCCAGCAGATGCTCCACGGTCTCGTGGCTGTCCTCGCAGAAGAGACACACCACACGCAGCTCGTCCTCGTCCGTGTTGTCCTCCTGCCACTCGTGCCAGGATTCTTCCTGAAAAGGACAGCATTATCGACGGAATAAGGCGTTTCTACGGGATTGTCGGTCGTGCGCAGTAAAGGTAGGCAATCGTGCTGGTGCCGTACTACGATACGACAGTACGGTAAGTACGGTACGGGAGGGGTCGGTACGGTACGGCGTATGGGACGTGTGGAGGTCCAGTACGGCTGTACGGTACAGCTTCGATGAGCACAAGAAGCTTAATGCTTGCCTATTTTTGGCAGCGTAAAGTTATTTTCTAGCTAAGCACATTTCCGTAGGACTACGGCTTTCAGGACCGACCTAATGCTCGGTCACCAGTAGCTGTACCGTACTGACCGCCTACGTACCATACTCCGTAGTACCGATACCCCCGTGTCGTACTCCATAAAGTACGGTATGAAGTACGGTACGGTACGTCTGTACCACGGGCCGTACTAATGCTAAATGTCGAGAAGACCGGACGTACGAAACCGTACCGTACTCCATAAGAGACAGAACATGCCGCACCGTACAGTACGGAGTACGGCACGGCCGTACTGTCTGTATAAATGCTGATAGTTAGACCGACCTCCTCCTCGTCGTCCGAGTCGGCGAACGTCGGCATGGTGTCCTCGAAGTCCTCTGCGAGCACGTCCAACCAGCGTTTGCCGAGCTCCTACAATGCATGTCATTAGCGACAACTTCTAGCGGAGGAAACGTACGAGGTAGTTGATGATGTAGAACTTGTCGTAGTAGTTGTTCTTCGGGTTCACCTCGCGATGGTTGCGCTTGCGCATGTGGTCCATGAGCGTGTTGCGGTCCGCGAACGTCTTCTCGCAGTAAATGCACTCGTTGCTAAAATGTTCGTGATTACCCAACTCAGTCTGCTAGATGGACAAGACTTACTCATGTCTGATCATGAGCTACAGGGCTTAACATGAAACGATTTCGTGGTTGGTGCATGAAACGGGTCCATTACATTTTAACAATTTTCCAGCACCACACGATTAAACTCTAGTCTGTTCCCGACCGGTTTATTCGACCTTAGATTATAAATAGAGATGTTGGGGCTACCCCTCCCCTGCAGTACTCCGCGCCCTACTGACCCTTCCGCCGTACCGTATTCTGTGCCGCAAATACAGCACGGTACGGAGCACGTTACGGTACGGCACGCATGACTACGACTCATCCCATCATGTCCGAGCCTAGGCCTACATGCGCAAGCCCAGGCAATCATATGCAAGCTTAAACCCTTCTTAAACCACGTGTTATTAAACGTATCCGTAATTATACCATCCTAAGCTCGTCATACGTCAAACGCGTGTCACAGGTATGTAGTATCTACGGCTGGGGAAGAATCGGAATCGGGATCGGAAATCGCGGTGTTTTTTGGAAGATAGGAATCGGAGTCGGTTTTGATGGAGTCGGTCGGAATCGGAACCGATACGTGACACGGTGGGTTCCCAGCCCTAGTAGTGTCCGGCCAAGCCTAAGCTCATCAGCGACCTGCCTAGACCAGCCAGGCCAGGTTTCACCAATGCATGGCAGAAGAAGACTCTTCAAGGAGAATCCTAAGCTCTCCTAGTTTCCCTGTTTTCCTGCTCCTAGAGCGTACCGGTTGAGCTTCTCCTTGAGGTGGTCGATGTACTCGGCCACGAAGACGAGGTTGTCCGGCGAGCCGAGGTTCAGGTGGTGGATCATGTAGAGGTGGTGGATGATCTTCGAGCGGTTGCCCTTCGCGGTGTAGCGGCAGAAGATGCACGGCATGCGGAAGTTGGTCTCCTCGCGTTCGCGCTGCTGACACGATAGAGCCTAAATGGACAAAAATTAGTGGTTAAAGCGCTGTCGGGCGTAAATCTCGTATGCTCGGAAAGGAACCTGGACTGCTAGAAAAGTGCAGCGTGATGCTCGGACATTAGGGTGGGCTGCTCGGGCGTAGGGTACGGGCTCGAAATGGGTTATGGGCCATTCAGAAACCTACGGACCGCTCGGAATGGTGGTCGATCGCTCATTTAAAACCGATAGGTCGCATGAACAAGGAGCTGGTTTCGAAGATATGTGAGCTGCGCTCCTCTGACAACATTGATGGGCTACTCGGGCGGGGCTCGTGATGCTCTGAAGGTCCATGGGCCGCTCGCAAGCGTGATAGACTACTGCTCGGTTCTGAGCTATAGATTCTTTTGACAAAGAGTTGGACAACCACACATAAATGCTCAGAGGACGATAGTCCGCCGGGAGTATTGGTGAAACGCCCAGTTAGAGCGATAATCTGCTGGGAAAGAGATGGAACTGCATGAACGTATGGAAATGGTTGCTCAGACATGACGAGCGAGGTGCTCGGACAATACCAGTGCACTCTTTGGACACAAAACTAAGAGATGGACTGCTCAGACAAGGCTGTGCACTGTTCGGAATAAACAGGAGGCACGGCTGCTCGGACAAGAGTGACGGTGCTGTTGGACAAATGGATGGGCTGAGGACGGGGTGGACTACATGCTGTCCATCACGCCTGATTTAATNGTATTTCGCCCTGCTGTTCGAACCTGGGGGGAGGGTATCAACCATAATGATCACGAAAATTTTGTGCTGGAACGACCTGAGGCCGGATGTTAGCATTAAACGTAGTGTGCTGCTGACGAGTGTCTCGCACGCGCGAAGCGCGTGCAGACACTCGTGGCAAGAATTATAAGAAGCGTGCCAGACAACGCGAACAATTGTTGGGAACCCTACTCCCGCGGATAGCGCCTCAAGCCGTCTACTGCGACTACGACGACTACATCTCCGCGCTCGACGTTCGTGACCGTCAACGACTTCGTCTGCCATGCGTCAGCCCCTCTTCGTCCTCGGTCTCGCTTTCGTCACCACCGTGCTCATCGCCAACGTCGAGGCCCGCAAGTGCTACGCTGAGGGCTACCAGTGGGGCCGCAAGTTGAACGGCGTCGAGACGGTTGACTGTGATGAACTCGCAAGGGAATTAGAGGACAAGGCTAATGCGCCCAGGGGTACCATCCCCAGGATCACGGAGTGCGCCACAGCGGACGTGACCAACGAGCGTGGTGAGAAGTGGATTCAGAGGTATGATACCTTTATGCAGCAATTCTATAAACCGTCGTTTAGTGGCTGCATAACTTCGGAATGCGACGGCGACAGTTCAGAATGGCCTTCATATATGAGATATTGGGTAGTTCGCTGCACGACGCGCTGCAACACGGACTACTGCAACGGCGGTTCGACAGGCGGTAACGTTCCTCCACGCGGCCGTAACGTTCCTCCTCCACGCGGCCCTAACGTTCCTCCACGCGGCAGCGCTCCGGTCGGCGGCGCCATTGCTTCTACCCCGCATATCCCGTTGCTCATTGCCGTCGTCGGCAGCGCCATCGCCGTATTGGGCATGTAGCGCAACCGCGGCCACATGCTCGTCGACACTCGACATCGTACCTTCGCGCCATCCATCACCGGCCTACCGTCTCATCGATCCACATGCTCTATTTACCCATCTGTAGTTACCCGGATGTCTAGGGAACAAATAAAGAAATCCTTTGATCCAGTCCATTTTCCAACGCATTTCGGGTTGGAGGGTGTAGCTTGGCATAACAGATATAACGTAGTCATGTTCTGACAGGCGCATGGCACACACCTAGGTGTATCAGTCCGTCATATAACATAGGAGGCTGAGAATTAGCGTCTTGTCTTGCCTACAGAAGCATAGATATCGGTGTAGACCGAAGAATGTTGCGAACCGTATATATCGTGTGGGATAGCTCTAACGCGCTTGTAGATCCTAGTGGCATTAATGGCAAGCAATACCTTTAGCGGTTTGACTTGACAATGCGGCGCGCATCGGCCCCTTGTCGAGGCTGACTGGTGGGTCACCACAAAACTGCCCTCCGAGTCCCAGGGGGACAACCGGCTGGCGCACACCTCATACTACCCTCTCGACAACAAACGCGTCTCGCCCCATTCTCGACCTCCTCCTTTTCCTAATACACAGTCGTTGGCCCTGCGTAACATTGTTTGATCCATTTGAGGTTTGAAGCCAATAAAAACTTAAGCCAGCTTTTGCCATCCGCTTGCTTAATGGAGAGGCCAAAACGCCACCTGAAAGATGGTATACTCTGCAAAATGTACTGGAATCAGTTTATTCGAGCTTGCAGTAGTCCTCCCGAGGAATCTTCAAAACGTTTCGCAGAAATTGCGGTAAACTCCACTTCGTTTCATTTCAAGCCGCCAATTTCAGCTCCTGCACGGCCTTAGCAAGAGCATGGCAACCAAATTCTTTCTACATTTTTTGAAGCTCAGCTTAGACGAGAATCGCACGGCAACGCTTGAGAAGCAAATTGATTTAGAGGTAGCGGATACAGTGAGTCTGTTCGCTGCGTTACATTTGCAGTCCCAGTCTTCAGAACAGTATGTATGGATGTCCGTCTGATTCCCATGTTGGAAACCGCCATAGTTCTGTGCCCGACAGAGTTCAATTGGATGCCGGTATTGTACGAGAATTACTGGAGTTGCGCATGTTAAGCATCCGGGAAGTCGATGTGACAATCTCGAAACGCGTGGACTTACATCGGTTTTATTTTTATGGTAATTTTCAAAAGCACTGGCGATTCTTATGTGAGGCTACTCAGACTTGGAGACGCTCATTTTTTCGTATCCTGACCTTTTCGGCACTGATTACCCTTCCGAGAGCTTCGGCCACCATCCTTCGTCGGACGACGACAGTGATAACGGCAACGCACATGACACGGGTAAACAATCGGAAGACGAGGATGAAGGCGACGCAAAGATCCCAAGGAAACTGAAGGCCTGTATCCACAGAATCATCGAAGAAAACAGCGCCACACTGAAGAACCTACTAAACGTTCCGGTGGGTCTGCTACCGCTGAGGACAGGGCAGATGCACCTTCGGAAGCTGAAGCTTAGCTACGTGTCCCGGTCGGAAACCGAAACCGAACTGGTACGTGCTCAAACCAATGTCGGTGGATACCGGAGAGTTCAGGAGATACCTCGTTCGGACGTCCTTGAATTCACGTCTAATCATGTTATTCTACCGAAATTTATAGCGGGTGCATTTGTCTCAGAAGTGGCTCATCGAGCGGGAAGTGTTCATGCTGAACGCGATTTTGACATGGCAAGGTAATATTCGTTTTTGCCGCAATCCGTGGACAAAAACCATCAGAGTTCAGAATCAAGAGCCTGAAACCGAACAACAACGTGCGAAAATTCTCGATCGAGCTAGAAATGTTCTACGCCGACAAACCGATCGAGTTAGCGGAACTACATGATGCGGTACTCCACTGCTGTCCTGAACTTGAAGAACTCCGCGTTGACATTAACTGCCAGGTAACGACATTGGGCCGGCTACCGTTTTATGACACCTGCAGTTGCAGGGAACGTTCGACAAGTACGAAGGTGGCGACGAGAAATTGGATCAGTTGGTAGAGCGCGTGAATAAGACTGCGACACTCTGTGAGTCGTCAATCGGAGATTGGCAGAAACCACGGAAGGTATTCCTAAAGTATTGCTTTGATATTCGCTGCGAGCACAGCACAAGTTCTTATGCTCAGGTGAGTTACAATCTATCGAACCCGGGTAATTCCGCAAGGACAGTAGTTTTGTACGAAATTATAGTACGACGAGCTGCCGGCAGCAGAACGGTTTCCGGGCTTTCAAGAGGACGAAAATGCCCGAAGTAACTATGTGGAGGACGACGACTGGGGTTTTGGCAACAATTGGTACGGAGCAAGCGCCGCCGTTTGTGTCAAGAAGCGGTTGGACGTGTCGAACGATCGTCGAATGGCGCTGAGCTGCAACATTTCCCGGTATGAGGTCGAAGATACTGAGTGTGACGACTTCTCAGGATACGACTATGGTTACGACTAGATACCCACAATTTTGAGTACGTTCACACTCGTCAGCCGCCAAATTTTTCGCTTGTAATCCATCCGGCGTTTTGAATAAAATGACTTGCATGCCAAGAAGACATGGGTTCACTGTGAGGCTGGAGAGAATCATCTTCATACAGTTTTCGCTACACTATCATGCTTGGTACCGTTCGACAGCCCTGACAAGTTAAGTAAAACTGGAAAGTTTAGTTGGCTTTGATTGGCTTTTGGTTGGCTTTGAGAAACGTTGTGGTCGTTCGAATTACCAACGTTTGCGTCCTGCTTCCATACGCTAGCGAGCAGTGTGCACGCATGCATAGCGCGCACGAAGGAGATTTTCTGTCAGCGTGGGACGCAAGGGGGTTTTCTTGCATCCATGACAGCCTGGCCTGTAGCCCGTGAGGCTTTTTTCTGTTGACTTGACAGTGGTTGGGTAGTGCTGTCGGGGCTAACAACCACGCGTATGTCAGCAGTACTACCTGCAACGCATGCATACCCCACTTGCCGTCGAGCAGCACAGGAAAGCACGCTGCTGCATGAGGAAATGTGTAGTATGCGTGACTGCACGCATGCCTTAGTTGAATGCAGCCGTAGTTCGTAGGGCACCTTGCATGCTTCTGCATGCGGAAGCACTTAGTATGCATGACTGCAGAGAGCATGACAATGCTGCCCAAGGTCCGCTGCATCCTGTATGCATGCATATTGACAGCCTGCCATTATGCGTATTTGTACGCCGGTACTTGCAACTTTTATGCTTGCACGGTTAATAATCCGACAAGCCCAGGCCCACTGCAGGGCAGTTCGAAACTTTTGACCCATTACGTTAGCGCCTTAGGTTATAACGATTAGGAAAATCTGGTATGTCATGTTGGAATTCGTGTTAATGCATGCTTGCAAGGAAGCATGCTGCATGATAGTGATGGGTTGCTCTGATCACTAACCACAGTAGAATGGAAAACTTATTCAGTTCTGGCATACCAGTGTGATGTCATTCTTGGCCTAGGTCGACGCTTGCCAAACGGGTTGCTGAAGCAGCTTTACTAAGGAACGGCTTGGTTGAAATGAGAATTCGATCGAACAGTCGGGGACGTTCACTTCTTGTTCCGGTGACTGCCTTGTAAGCAAGCCACAAGGAAGTGAGCCACAGTTCCCAGGGCATGCGCCGAAAGCGAGAGTAGTACACTAATCGTACAACACCCGCGCGATGAAAATCGAAACTTGCCAGAACAACGTTTCTGGCCAAAAGATAACTTGTTTGGCCGCCGTATTATGTGGCCGGGCTTTTTCCTCCGTTGCATCATCACTGCAAAAGCGATGGCGCAATCCTTACGCGGCAAACGATGCGTGACGGCGCAGAGGATTCGGGACACTGTGGCAGCCGGTGGCGGGATGAACCGCTCGATTGACTGTGGCGGCCGGAGCGCGAGGATGAGCTGATCCGGTTGCAGGCCTTCTCTCCCGGATTACGGGTTTGTTGCGCCACGGCCGCGCGGTCGACGAGCGGAAAACATATGACCGCCTTTTGGACGTCCGTCAGCCGGCATTTCCGGGCAGTCAACAACAACGCGTAAGCGTCACGGAGCTGCTGCGGTCATGGGGCAGAACCTGACGATGAGAAGAATGGTCCTAAACTGCTTTCTACTACTGGCGCTTTTACTCGAGACATGGTGAGTGGCATTTACGCGACAAGTAGTAACTCTTCGGATATGGACGCATCGCAATCCATGCCGCTTTTTGGCAAAAAGGGACGTTAGATTTCATTACGGTTATCTAAACGTCTACTTAAAGTTTTGTACGTCGAGATGGGCGTTGATTCTTCGTTGAACTAGGTTAAAACCGACCGGGCATATCAAATCTTCCTGCCTAAAAGTAGAGGGTGTCGTAGGGTCTCGAACATGTTTGCAATTTATTTTCTGCTGACTTTCTGTTTCTGCTGACTAACCATTTGACCTTAGTAACTGCCAAGCCTACGGTAGCAACTTCCTCTCTGCGTTGCGCGGCTACGGCAGCGACATGTGCCGATTCGTTTCCTGTCCTTTTGGGCAGTACTGCATAAACGGCGTATGCCAAGTTTCCGCGGCGGGCGGTGTTGACCCCACGGGCACGGCCGCTCTAGGTGGGCTCGGTTACGGCGGTGGACTGCTCGGAGCAGCGAACAAGCGTAAGCCTAATCGTACAAAGATCAAAAGACTTCACGAAGACTTTTTAGTATGCGCGGAAACCGTCGACTGCTACAGTGGACAGACCTGCGTAGCCGGACGTTGTACTTTCAACAGCGGCTTTGGCGGTGTCGGAGGAATCGGCACTGGGCTCGGTGCTGGCTATGGTGGATTGGGAGGCTATGGCAATGGCTACTATGGCGGGCTCACCAGTGGACTCTACTCACCCTACGGAGGCTATGGAGGATATGGAGGCTACGGCGGTGGATACATCGGTGAGTTATAATTTAAGTTGTACTTAAATGTCGCCCAGCTAGAATCGGCACACCTTTCCCTAGGCTTGGCTAACAACAAGCCCATTCCGGACCAGAACAACAGGAAAAGAATCCGGACAGGAGGTGTGGCCAAAATTATGTAGAGCCTAAATTAAACACCCTTAATTCAGTAACTTTTCTTTTGCACCATTGATGTGGATCATTTCATTTTCTCGGTCGCCTGTGCATGTAGAGTTCTAATTTTTTCGCAGGCGGGTCCGCCTTCGAGGGCGCTACAAATGTAGAGGGTTCGTTTTTGGGGCGGCCGCCCCGCCCCTCCGCCCCGTCCCGAAAAGTGGGGCGGAAAAATTTCAAAGTGCTCCAATCGGCCTGAAAATCGCTATGAAGGTAGTTTGATGCGCTGATTCCGAATATACTCTTGGTTTTTCGCTACGACGAGCGGCCGCCCCGCTATGCCGCCACGCCTGACTACAGTAAAAGCGCGATTCGCCCCGGTGCGCGCCCGTTACAGTAAGTTACAGTAGTTGGTGGAAGGGAGCGCGTGCTTCCATAGGACTGTTACTGTACCTGCTACTGTAGTTGCAAGGGCGGTACAAATTACAGAATGTTTAGTGCGCGCCCCTTACAGTATTTTACAGTATGTATGCGAGGTAGCCTGCCACAGGAGCTAAAAGTTCGACGTGTGCCACAGGAGCTAAAAGTTCCGCATGTGCCATGGTGCTAAAAGCTTGACGCGTGGCACAGGAGCTAAGCGTTCGACCTATGTCACACATCCTAAAAGTTCGACACGTGGCGCATGAGCTAAAAGTTTTAACTGTGCCGCAGGAGTTGAAAGTTTGACTTGTGCCACAGGAGCTAAGAGTTCGACCTGTGCCACACAAGCTACAAGTTCGACACGTGGCACAGGAGCTAAAAGTTCCGCATGTGCCACAGGTGCTAAAAGTTTGACGTGTGGCACAGGAGCTAAAAGTTCGACTTGTGCCACAGAAGCTAAGAGTTCGACCTGTGCCACACAAGCTAAACGTTCGACACGTGGCACAGGAACTAAAAGCCCGACTTATGTCACAGGAGCTAAAAGTTTGACGTGTGGCACAGGAGCTAAACGACATGTGCCACAGGAGCTAAAAGTTCGACCTGTGCCACAGTACCAAAAAGTTCGACCCGTGACACATGAGCTAAATGTTCGACCTGTGCCACAGTAGCTAAAGGAGCGACCTGTGCCACATGAGCTAAAGTTTGAGACGCGACAGTGCCAAAAAGTTCGACCTGCGCCATGGTAGAACTAGGATTGGTTTCAGAATTAGCAGTGTGAGCCAAGTGTCACATGCGTTCAGTGGTAGCATGTGAGATTAGCACCATAGGAGTTTCGAATTAGCATTGTGAGCTAAGCGCCACACAAGTGTTATAGTAGTTTATAGTTAGCACTGTGAGCTAAGCGATAAGGGGTTCAGAACTGTCAGAGTGAGCTAAACGCCACAGGATTTCAAAATTAGCATTGCGAGCTATGTGCCACACGAGTGTCATAGGAGTTTAGAGTTAGCACTGTAAGATAAGCACCACGAGAGTCCGTCTCGATTAGTGTCCTCTACCACTTCGTCCACACTTGAGTACACTTCCACATGAGTTCAGAATTAGCAGTGTGTGCTGAGCGCCAGAAGAGCGCCATACGAGTTCTCAGGCAATGTATCGATTTGGCAAAGGTTAAGTAAGGTATCGAATTGGGTATCGTTTCAGTAGGTTCCTTACTTCGCCTTTAGCAAAGCGTTCACGTAGTGTGCGAACTAAGGAGCAGTGCAAGCTCCGCATGACAATCACTGCGGAACAGTGTAAGCTCCGCTTGACAGGAGCTGAGGAGCAGTGCAAGCTCCNCAACTGATGGATAATTGGGAAGCAAAGGGAAAGACGAAAGTGCGCAAACAAGTGGCTTCCAAAGGGAAAAAGTACGTCGGCACTTTATGCATTTTTCGCGGGTGGGCTCTAGAGGTACGCAGACCAAGGGCACGTTCAGCCGTGACAGGGCACCGCAGTAAAGGCAGAGGACGACATTGACAAGTACGCTTAAAAACCTGATCGATTTTGTTCGGTAACTTCGGGCCGTTCGGGCCGCCATCTACGAACATGGTCGGATGTTAGCTCCCACAAGGTAGTTATATTCAAACATGGCTGAGGTATACTGTCAGGTACAAAGAACTTAAATTAGCTGTTGCTAACACGGAAAAGTGCGCCGGCACTTTACGTATTTGGGACGTTCATCCAACCCTGGGCAACGGGCCTTAAAGGCCCGGCGGGCCCTAAGGTTTTTGTCCTGTCAGAAAATGTCCTTTGGTCCCTCCTTTGGTATTTTTCCAGAGGTAAAATCTTACCCTTTGCAGCGAGTGAAATGCACTATTTTGGTTAGCCTTTACATAAAGTAGCCTGCCGCAGGCAACGCCATTGGGACTTTCAGGATTATTTGGCAATAATTGGTTAAAATATTGACAAAATCTGCCTATTTTCGAACAAAATACCGGGCCCTACCGGGCCGGGCCCGGCTAGGTCTGCAAATATGAGGGGCCCGGCCCGGCCCGGCCCGGTTGCCAAGGGTTGCGTTCATCGGCCTTAGAATGTGGAATTTACAAAAGTCAACTGATGAAATGGATAGTCATGAACCGTAGACTTACGATGAGCAAAAACGGCTTTGAACGAAGCAGAGGCATAGGGTAGGAGACGACAAGGGAAAATTGGCGTTTGCAAAGAAGTAGCACTTTTCAAAGCCGTTTGTCTCTACCTACTTGTCCAAGGTCAGCAAGGATCGAGTAGTTCACGTTTCCCGGTCATTTTTCACCTTTTTGGCAATTTTAGGACGACCTCCGGTTAGCTTTTTCTGATAGCTTTTTGATTTACACCTATGTTACCCGGACACAACGGAAATTTCGAGGATTTTCCTTTCAACCGTCCTGTTTATCTGCCCTTCTAACGTAAGCTTAAAATCACAAACATCGCAAGGCGCCCCAAAGCGTATTTGCGGACATAAAGGGGCAACTCGAAGCGTTCCAGCGTGCGTCCGACATTCACCCGACGGCGAAGGCCTAGCCATAACGATCGCCCCGACAGATGATTCGCGTCGCAATCACACGCTCCACTAGGAGACGGAAACAAGTGCACCTCGTGTCCCGAGACCTTTCAGCGCTGACTGATAAAGGAGCTAGTAGGAAGAAGAAAAAGTCGAGACTATTAATGGAATGACGAGCACTCTTCGCGGCTTATCAGCCAACGCTGGGCTAATAAGTAAAGGAAGAAAGTACCAAAAAATCTTAAAAAGCGCCGTAAATTTTATGCAGAGAACCGGGAGAATACGTCGCAAAGATCAAACAAAGTGGCTACAAATGCTTACAGTTTGAGCCCTCGATGAGGTACAAAATTACGCTTAGTGGAAAGATGCTACAATGTGTCTGGATCCTTCAGAGAAGGGTAGCTAAGCGCACCAGAAGGCGCTAATTGTCGCTACCAGTACTTGTCGGAGCCAAATGAGTAGGTGTTGTAGGCGTCACCCGCCGAAAGAAATGAAAAATCGTTTCTTAACGGGACGCACAATCTCTCAGGACAAAGCTGCATGCCCAACGAGTAGGGACGCCGTTACTGCCGAATGCTCACACTATCACAACAGTCCTGGCTTTCATGAGTAAGACACAAAGGACACTCCCTCTTTTCATTCTTGGGAGACCGAGGCATATTTGTGGACACAAGCTACTCGACCAATAGCGAGGAGCAATCTTGAACCTTGAACATGTAAAAGCGGCAAAACTGACTTAATCGAAAATGATAGTTATCTCGTTAAGTTATTAAAAATATGTGAAAGCGCTACATGATCTTGAGCGGATCTGTGGGAGTTGTCCAGAACCCGACTTTTCCCGTCGAATATCGCTTGCAAGTATGGAACACGCCGCACAGTAAAAAAACCTCTTGCAGCAAATGAGACTAATTAGCGCTTCGTACCGGGTGAGCACACACTTAGCTCGAGTCCAAAAAGACAGGCTTACTATCATTGTCAACCGAATTGAATTTTTCCAAAATTCAGGAAAATTTTTCCAAATTATGCACGGCTGTGCTGCTACAGGCGCTGAGTTTGAACAACTCTCTGCTGCGATTACATGCAAAAAAGCGGGCGGTAAATATGATCAACAACGTTAGTATTTGGCGCAAAATTTTCTCCATCGCTGACAATTTGTCGCTGTCATTATCACTGGAAACTACCGACAAAAACAACACGAGAAAAAGTACTCGATTATGCCAGGCGTCGGACCTAAATTCCCGCGACCGACAGCAACCGTGTGGAGCGCTTTTTTGTAGCCTTGAAAACCGGTCAGGAAACCATGGGGTTTCCTTCGCCCGTCGGGAAGCGGGGAAAGTGATCACTCGCCGCCGCCGCGGTGATCTCTTAGGCCAAGCAGCGGCGCAGCGCGGCGGTCACGTAGCAGGCCGGAGAGAGAGAGGGCCGCGACGCGTCTCGCGGGTTCCACGTGTTCCTGCCGTCATGGGGCCGTCGGCAGCGGCGGCGACGGCAAGCTGCGCCCGAGTGGGGCGCCGTCTGGCGGACCGCATCCTTGGCCGCCGCCGTGGAGAGAGTGCTCCGAAAGAGCTCCTTCGCGGGCCGCCGTCACCGCGTAGGGAGGCCATGGATGGATGCGACGCACCCATCGGCAGAGAGCGCTGCGAGAGAGCCTTCAGAAGAGCTATGAACCACTAGTGCAAGAGAGTGGAGAGCATTAAACGAGAGCCATGATGGTGCCGAGTGATAGCACTGACAGAGAGGCTGCAACAGAGCCGTCAAATGGGAGCAGACGCTGGGTTCACTGCGAGGGAGGGACAGAGAGCGCTGCGAGAGAGCCGAGAGCGACGCAAGAGAGCTCTGTATGAATGCAATGCTATAGAGTAACTGCACCGCCGAGAACAACGAGAGCTCTCCGCAAGAGCTGCGCCACGGGCCGAAGCCCTCATGGACGCAAGCGGCGACCCGTGGCTCTCGTCGCCGCTGAGAGGCATCGCGATAGAGAGCACAATTGGCGAAGAGCGCTCTTTGCGTAAACGGACGCCGTGGAAGTGACGTTTGGCCGCTTGCTTGCGCATTAGCGGGAGGAAGGTGGAATACGCTTGCGGGCGTATTCCCGGAGCCCCGCCGGAGAAAAACAAACACGAAACGTGGATGACAGCGTTTCGCCAATGCCCGAAATAACGCACCATGTAGTGGAAGAAACATCACTATGCTTTGAGTCAAACATGTACTAAGGGAGAACGAGAGCAGGCCATACGCAAACATAGGGTTCGGATACAGAAATTCGGCGCATTTTTGGGTTCGGACGTTCGTATTTTGAAACGGTCCAAAACATAATTTGCACGAAGTTTGCGCTGGATTAAATGGCTCACCGTCAACGCAGTTTTTCCTTGTGTTTGCTCAGAAATACATTTAAATTTTGCTCATATCGCCTACGTAGGCCATTTTCTCGAAGCCTCTTTGAAGGTTTTCAATGAGACTATTCTCATCTAAGATTTAGTGTCCCACAAGCGTTTGACCACTCAGCCAAAATTTAGACAAAAGTGCCCAGCAACGGACTCAAATTCAGTGAGGCAAAGCTTCGGATTCCGCTCGGAACATCGAAATTCGGTGCTTTTTCGAGCTTCGGATTCGTGTTCGCTTCGGTTTACTTTTGACCGTCGAATTAGGGCTCGGAAGAGGTTTGAACTTTGGCAAGCTTGCAGTCCTGAAGGAGAGAAAACAAAGTCTTCGTGTTACACATTTTCGTCACTCGGTGCGCCTCCCGTGATTAGGAAACAAAATAATAACACGCAGGTGACAAAGATATTCATCAAAGAAGCGTAGACATAAGCAAGTGTAAAGGCGACGAAATCAGTTCATTCGTCGGAAAAAACAGAACGGCACATCGTAGGCAGCACCTTTTTAGGATAGGTCGTTGTAAGCTAATGCGAAAACCAGATCTTTAAACGGCTTAGAGAGGCCACCTAACGACGATTCTAACCTAACCAGCCCGCAGCTCAAACCTACCGTTTATCGCAAATTTTACGTGAATTACATCGACTATATCATTTATTAATTTTAGCTTGTTTTGCGGTAAAGGGCGCTTTATTTGCAAACGTTCTATAATAATTTCCGCACTAAAGTCTCCGAAGCAGAGGGCGAAAAAAGCATTACGAGCCCCATAAAAACCAGCGTGTCGGTAGGGTAAATGTGATCCTTATCAAGAGTAAACACCAGCACCGGAACGCGCTCCGGACAGGCATCCTGGTAGAAAGAGAAGGCTGTCTTTTTCACCCTTCCTTTACCGGGCCAAGGTACGTGCAGTTGAGGACCATCCGTCGCGTCCGTGAAACCACGTGCCACGCCCCGGGGGTGCGTCTCGTGCTCGCCGCCGGCAGGAGGGTGTGATCGGCTCTTTCGAGCGCGCTGTTCGCTTCGATTAATGACGCTTTTTCCCGCCGCGGATCGCGTCCAGACAAAGGTCGTTAGGGGCGAAGGTCAGCGGTGTGCATTGGATACTCGGCAGCGGCATCAAAACACGCATTTTTACAAAGAGGCAAGTTGATATAAAGTCACCAGTAATAATGGTACATTTTATGCGGAAAGGGAGTCCCTTGCTCCTTGCTTGAGAAATGCCAGGAACGTTGAAGTTTTTGACCCAGAACAGCAGGTGCTGTCCCGATATGAATGTTTGCTCTCGACTTTGGGGATTTGAGGTTCAAGAGATTCAGCCTCAACGTTCCAGTCCGAAGAATCAAAAAGGAGCCGGGATTCCGGATCCGCATGTGCCATCATAGTGCTTCACATTGCCGAATGCAAACATAGGGTGGTCAAAAGCGTAGGAACTCTTTTAAAGCTTGTTCCGCATTAGGGATCGGGACCCTCGGGTCAGCGACCGAAGCCGAAGCCAAAGCGTAGGTAAAATTTAAAGCCGAAGCGGCGAACACCGAAGACTTAGAAACACCGAGGATCGAACCCGAAGCCGAAGTTTCATCAGTCCTGTTCCGCATCCACCCGTTTTTTTCGTTCCATTCTGCTCAGCGGAAGGCAGAACAACGAAAACCAAGAAATGAGTAAAGGTAAGCGACAAAGGGTCAGAAAGATTAGGTAAGTGAGGGAAGCCTGTATAACTCAGAGACCAACGAGTTTACAAAATGGCAGCCTCGTTCTCGATACGGGTTCCGTTAATTTAGCAGCATGCATGCCGAAATATTTGATGGAGGAGCCTACTCTCTGGAAAGCTTGGCCTCAGATCTTCCGATTTTTGGAAATCACGCTGTTCTTGTGTAAATTTAGTCGTCCGTGACGTGATCCGTGCCGTGATTCACGTCACGAATCACGTCACCGGGTGGTCGCCCACCACGTCACGAATCGGCGGATCTTAAAAGGGGCCTGTGATTGACGTGATCCACGGTCATCATGCCACGGATCACGCACGGGAGGGGATGCGATTAAGTTTATTCTTGTACCGCCTGTGGAATTCGAAACCAGTTCGGGTCATTCCCATCTAAGCTTGATGTGCCAGCCGTGCGCTACTGCGTCTTTTTTCCCCGCAGATAATAATAAACGTCTTTCGGACATGAGCGAAAAGTCACTTTTTCTACTAGCCGCGGAAGAATGGTCCAGGCCACGAACGAAGCCGATGTTTATATAGTCGTGATTTCTCGGTCCGCGACTTAAAGCGTTCGGAGCACCAATCCACCGACGGCTTCTTGTTCCGATTCCGGCGGATATTTTTCGCGATGAGCGCTCACTTTTCTAATGGCAAGAGCAATTCGTTTCATGATTCGGCGCATGTGAGCATCATGAACGCCGAGGGCGGTTTCTGGGCTCGAGGTAAGCAATCCAACCGACCGCTGGTCCAGAATAGGCCGGTTCTAGCAAGCAGGGTTGGGCGGGAATCGGAATCGCCATCGAAAATCGGTGTTTTTTAAAGAATTCTGCATCGGAATCGGGGTCGGTTATAATTTTTGGAATCGGTCGGGGTCGGAACCGGTTCCGGACTCGAGAGGCGGCCGGCTAAGAGTCCAGCTGGCACCGTTTGGGCACATGATTAGCCTGATGTCCGGTTTTAGAGTCCCTGAAGGCGAAGCTGTTGTCACTCCGCCCAAAGCAGGTGCTGCTCGGCTGCGCGCTGCTCGTCGTCTTCATCCTCGCTCTTTCGGCGTTCGTCAACTCGCTAGGCAACCGTGACAATGACGATACGCGAAAATTGGCTACAACCATCGAACCAGCGGCGGCTGAGAATTCGACCTCTATAAATACGGATCCTACAGGTCAGCCTGTCCGCTAAAAATTCTACACACCTGAGGGGGGATCAGTGTTCGGCATGTCAAGGGCCTATTACCATATGTGGGGCTAGGACCGAGAAGATATACCAAGCGGTAGATGAGACTAGAAGGATCTTCTTCTCCTACGCCAATACGGATGCGCCGCTAGGCGCTGGCAGCCTCAAACTGGTGTAGCGCTGAATAAAAAAATGCACTCATACTTGTATTGGACCTGCGCCGTACCGTGCCCGGCATCGTAGAATACGGTTCGCAGCACGCTACGGTACGGAACACTGTACGGGCGTCTGGGTATACTCTGTGATGTCGCGCACTTAATTGCAGACTCGTGGCTGGACGGCAACGCGACGAATGTCACTACGGCCTTCACGCTATCTACAACCCCACCGACGACGCCAACTGTGAAGACCACGACGCTTTCGACCCGAATGATTAGCACGACTACGAAGACTACAACGACAATGCAACCACCGAGATGCGGAGCCAATTGGGACCAACTAGGAGACAAGTGCTACAGGGCAAGTGAAACCTTCGCCGACTCAAATCGCAAGAAAAATGCCCGTTTAGGGATGGTCCTGAAGAGTTTGTCTTTCCGGAATCGAAATTCAGAAGTATTTCGAACGAAGCTTCTGGAATATCGGGTATATTCATAGACGCCCGTACTGCGCCGTATTATGCAGTACGCGGTACGGTACGGCGCAGGTCCAGTACGGTCTTTCGTGCCGTACCGCATATCAATGACTCAGTACGGAGTACAGTACGGCATCTGTCTCTGGCTAAAAATGCACTAATACGGGCCATAGTACGGCTTTAATATGGGCCGTATCGTACTCTACGGTACGGTGCACGGTACGGGGTGGTCAGTACGGTGCCGAATGCGGTACGGAAGGTGGTAGGCCAGCATGTACGAGTGATGTCGCGTCTAAGTCTATCGTCAGGAATCATTCTCTTCTTTCAGACAACGTCCAGCAAGAGCTTTCCCGCAGCTGAGGCTGAGTGTGAGCGCAACTACCGAGGCTCACTGGCGTCAGTTCACAGCGAGGAGGACGGGATCCAAACGGCGAGTAAGTGATCTGAGTGGCTACTGGCGCGACGCGCGTTCCTCACCTATTTTCGTGGCGCCATTTCAGAGCGAGTTCGAACCCGTCACGCAATGGAAAAGGAGTTCTACATTGGGCTGACGCGCAACTTCACCGGACACTGGGTGTGGATGGACCGAAGCGTTCTTGACTTCATGGTTCGTTCAGTAAAAGATGTGTCCACAAAATACGTGATGTATGCAGAATTGTTCGGCAAAATTTGCGCGGGTATTTTGCCAGTTTTTTTTGCTAATTTTCAGTAAATTTTGGCGGCGCCGGGGTTAATTCTTTCTGCTTAATTGGCCAAAATTAATTTAACGTTTTGAAAGGAATTGTCCGAAATACCCCTATCCCGTCAGGGGCCCAGGCCCGCTTGTTGGTTGCCCGAGAGACACTCACAGATGTATTCGTTGAAGCCACGCCCAGCTTCTACGTTCTTCTAGGCGTGGAAGCCGTCGGAACCGAACACCACCAGCGACCACTGCGTCCAAGTGTCGAGCACCCTCGGCCCGCTCAGCGGACGCTGGTCGGTTGTCGGTTGCAGCACCGAGCTTCCTGCTCTCTGCCAGCGCGACATCGCCAGCTTCACCGGCGACGCGGACAAGGACGAGTGGATTCATCGGTCGCAGTGCGCAAAATGCGAGAAGTGCCGCTCGTGTCCATCATGCGACAGCTGCTGCTACCGAGGATACGGATAGCATGCATGTGTATATTAAAGCATTTCCTTGCTTAATAAACGTTTAAGTGCTGTATGTGACATGAGACTTAAGGTGCCAAACTTGCAAATAACGTACTAGGTTATGAACAATTTCGTGGCCGGCCTCTCTTTCCAGGCCACAAGCGACCGCTACTAGTGACACCCGTTCAGAATCGGCTACAGAGTCATCTCCGCGGGCCTAACCTTAAAGCTTCATCACCGGAAGCTTAGAACTTTCGCGTAAGTGTACCTTACTTTATTTACATGTGCTCACATCAAGGAAAAGACGTCCACAAGGAAACGCCAAATTAAGACATTATCTGGGCCACTGATTCGTGCGCTCAGTACGGCTCCGAGACTTGGCCCTCACGATCGTCGATGACGTCCGAGGCTCGGAAACGACCCTTGGAGCCTAAACCGATCACCGTTAGTCGTTGCCCTAAGTATAAGAATTTAGTCGGAAGGCCCACCGAAAAACTTATGTGAAATCTAAGCGTAAGAACAAACTTAGAAAATACACATAGAAGAAGAGAACATAACATAACATAACACATAACATAGAAATAGCCGTAAAATGCTAACGAAAGTGTACGCAGTGCACAGTTTCGGATAAAAATCTGGAAGCCCTGAAGCTGTAGCTTACCGAGTCCCTCGACCTTTCCTTCGAGCTTGTCCGCGCCCTTCTCTCCGGCCAGCTTCTTCTCGTAGCCCGTCGGCGGATTCAGGCTAGCGGCGTCGTCGCGACCCGCAACGTTATCGATATTGTCCGGGTTGTCCATGACTTCAAGTTAAGCAGACTCTAAATCGTCAACTGCGTCAGTATTATCAAGGAAGTTGGAGCATGGAAGAGCGCAGCTTTGACTCAGACGTTAAGTACAATATTCTAAAAACGTTAGCGCTAAAAGGACGCGTCAAAACTGTAAAAAGCACTGGGAATGCGAAGGACAAGCAAGCGCAAGCGAGCCGATTTCAAGATGCGAATGCGCTGCCGGTCAACGCTTGTTTACTCCGCTCGGAAGGAAGGAACGACGAAAGAGGGCGGCGCCGTCGTTTTGTTTACGCCGCCCGGAGAGGTCAAAACAAGCGACGCGTCAACAAGGCTGCTTGCACAATCGGCGCTGCAGCAGCCGTATTTATCCGCGGAATATTTATGCGGAGCTGACACCATTATTTGAAGGCCGGTTTCAAAGCATTCATTTAATTCGTTCACAGCCAAAATGCGCCTTCCGTGGAAAAAGAAGGCTTTAGCTTGCCATCGGCTCAACCACGTTTTTGCAATTCGTTGAAAGTTTACCGCCAAATATGCCGTTTTTGCTTCAAAAGAGAAACGAAATTTTTGTTTGTTTTCGCCATAAGCACGCCGCCTAATTTTCTTCTTGCTCTGCCCGGCCTTGAGGCCCGGTAAAAGTACGGTTCCGGCAAGGGTCCGAAAAGTGTCCTTGGTCCTCCCTTTGGTACTTTTGTACAGGTCGAATTTTTGCCTTTTAAGGCGAGTTTAGCATATGATTCTCGACTTTAGAGCAGGTGCCCTTATAGCCATTTTTTGGCTCGTTTTTTTCAAAAAAAAAAATAGATAAAATTTTTTGGGTAATTTCTTTTTTTCGGGACCCCCCCCCTTGTCGAGCCGGGCCGGGGCCCTGCTAGGCAAGAACAACTGAGGCCCTGGCCCGGCCCGGCGGGCCTAGGGCCCGGTTGCACATGGTTGCTCGTGACATGTTTCGAAATGGTATTTTGGGTCCGACCGGAGTTTCGAGTCATTCGCTCCGTCCTATTTGACGATGCAGACCATGACCGACGTAGACCAGACCATGATAAACTCATGATTTCAGCGCCAATGAACCGCAAACTGGAGCAGGACGAGCGTGAGAACGCCGTCCGTCTTGAGTCCGACAGACGCAAAGGAGAGCGCAATCCCTACGAAGCGGCCGACCGAACCGCGGACACCTTCGAAGCCAGTCCGGATGCCGCCGCTGGCGGAAACGACGTGAAGGAAAGTACGTTCATTTGCGTGAACTCGTCTTGTTTCAAAATACTGCACAGTTTAGCATTTGACGCTCTTTTTAGACTACTCGGACACTGGTCGCGCCCCGGATATGGCCCAAGAAGACCGAAACCAGCTACGAGACTGACGACTATGCGCAACCATTAATCACCTTTTCGGCTCTTATTCTCTTCTTTTCTTCTGAATCGACACTTCTTTGCTCTAAGTATTACTCCTTGAGAGCTTGTTCGATTAGATTGGTACCAATAAATTCTCTTTCCTTCGTACATATTCATATGATTTCATGAATGAATTTCATTCATGCTAGCGTGGCAGTATATCGACACGAACACATCAAGGACAGCTCTCTGCAGTGACTCAAGTCGTACTGCTACAATTAGACGGGCGAGGAAGCAGTTAAGGCCAGTAAGCACAACCCGGCGTCGTTCTAGTTGCACTGCGCCCTCGCTTGCCTGTCGCTTTTTCTTGCATCTCATTGTGGTGCAACCACGGGTTGGGTAGTGATTTCTGACTCGTAAAAACCAGCTCGTACGCCGCCAGTCTCAGCCCATAGCTCAGGAAACGCGGAAAATGCAACCACAGCAAGCCAAACGAGCTTTATTCATTCACAATATTTCGCCAAACTGGCTTTACAACTCGGGCAGAAAGTGATGTTCTTCTGATGCGCTTCACAGACGCTATTCGAGAACGTCATCACGCACGGCAGAGAGCAATGTCCGAGGCCGAAGACGTGTCCCAGCTCATGGACGCATTCCTTCAACACGAAGTCGGGGTCGTTCTGTAGTCGGTAGAGCGTCACCATGCAGCCTCGGCCTCTAAAAAGGACCACCGATGACGTGAATATTCGAGAAAGAGGCACGATAGAGTGGTCAGAAAAAACATTGAGCGTTACGCCGAAAAAAGATCCCCATAGGGCTAGGCGGTAATTACCCGCGTAATGCCGAGACCTCGCCTGGACCTATGGCAGGAATTCGGGGACTTGCGGCAATAATTAAACATGAATGTGTTCCTTACAAATTTTTTGAAAGATTCCTGGAAACTACAAGCGTGTGGATCCAAAACTTGCGGGTGTTATTCTCGTAAAAATGCTACAGGTCGACGACCAGAGGCCCGTGGTTTTCCGTACCGTACTAAATCACACCGTGCCATACTCTGTACCGGACTGTAGGACGGTACGGCAGTACAGGCCGTAATACGGACGGCACTAGTACGGGCCGTACTAGTGCAAAATATCAGAATACTGGAGCCTTACCGTACTCCGTACTGCCCTGACATACCCTATCGTACTCCGTACCAATAGAACGGCAGTACGGTGCGGTACCGCCGTACCATCTATGTGGTTGCTGACCTTTACTGAATTATAAGGGTGGGACGCAGGTAAGTCGTCTAAATCAAGCCGTTTGTGCTATCACGGTCCGCTTCGTACAGCAATAAAAGTGTACCTGTGGGCCACTCCGAAGACGAAGTTCAACGTGCCGCTATAGGCGTCGTCCGTTAGCAGGTAGAGACAAATCTTGCCCGGCGCCTGTGCACAGCAGTTGTCGACGATTTTGTCCGCTCTGTACTGCTCTCGGTTCCTGTCGAATGCAGATGCCGGCGGGTCCAGCACGCGAATGTCGTCGGCTACCTTCAAGCCGATGGAGGTGAATGACTTCTCCAGTTGCTGCGGCAAGTTGGCAAGAAGGCTCGTCGGCACTTTGGAGTCGCGGAAGATCTGGCAAACGTCGTTCATGCGCATTGATTCTAGAGGCAAGGATTAGAAGCTTTATAAACCGTCAACCAGCCCCGTTAGAACACTAAAAAATTATGCTTCTAAAGCGTAAATGCTAGCGGGGATGTCATCCCGGGAAGACAAGAGAACTATGCATCCTTATCGCTTGATATTTTCCCTATTTGCTAATTTTATTATTGCAAAATATCGGCGCGGGTGCAATGTTTGGGAAAGGAATGTTGACGACGGAACGCCAAAGCTCGAGCTTGTTTTCTTTCCTCCGCTTGTTTACGCATTCGCGGCTGCGTAATCCCTCTGCGGCGGCCAGCCATCGGAGCACAATTTATACCCGCCTGCACTTGCCACTGACTATTCACGACTAGGAAAATTACGATGGAGTCCTCAGGTAATGCTACTTTATTCCTGCTGTCGGCAAATCCTTGTTGGTCACCGAGAATCTTAGCTCTAGGCTTTTCTACGCCTTAACATACGGCAGCTTTTCTAGACCGAGCACAAATTCGTTATGATTCAGGGATGCGGATGAAATTTGACTGACCGATACCAGACCCCCCGAGACCGAGACTTGAAATATTTTCGACCCAAAATCGACCCACCGCGGTCAAAAATGCAAAAAATTCGGCTAAAATTGGCCCGCCGCAGGCGACACCAACGAAATTCTGGATGAAATTTAGAGAAATATAGTGAAAACTTCGTAGGTCGGGGCCTAGCAGCGGGCCATTTTGGCCTTTTTTCTCTCATGACCGAGACCGAGACCACCGGATTTTCCTCATGACCGAGACCGAGACCAGACCCCCCGAGAGTCTCGGTTTTCGAGACCGAGACCGAGACCCGCATCCCTGTTATGATTCTGGACAGTTTTGATATGCTCAAGTTGGCAGTCCCATTCAGAATTCCTCAAAGCGAACAAAGAACGCCTCACGGAAGGTCAGAATGAACCAGGTGGAAGCGAGCCGTACAAGGCATCCGACGAGCCGAATGACACCTACGAGGCCAACCCGGGACGCAGCATCAACCTGAAGGAAAGCAAGTTTCTTCCATTCTATGAGCCGGCCAAGAATCAACCAAATCGGATGACATTTGATATGAAAAGCCGGAAAGTAGTCCTGATTCTGCTGATTTTCGTTATCTTCTGGGGTCGTTACAAGACAATTGGAATCGTGACTTGATTTACTAAAATGGGACGAGTTTGAAGTTCAGTCAAGACTAAAAGTCGGCAACCATAATGGTGGTACGGACGTACCATATCGTACTGGCGTTCTATCGGTACGGAGTATGGCCCGGGTGGGCCAGGACAGTACGGCTTGCGGTACGGGGTGCGTCGACCAGTACGGACTGCGGTACGGCTCCATTTTCTCGAGATTTATCACTAGCACGGCTCGTACTAGTTCCGTACCGTACTATTGCCCGTATTGCCGTACAGTAAAGTACTGTAAGGTACGGAGTACGCAACGGGTGGGGTCGGTATGGTACGGAGCACGGTAACGGGAGCTCAGTACGATACGAAGTACGATACGGGTGCCGGTTGCCGATCTTTAGTGAGAACAACGTGCTTGCGAGTTCGACGACTAAGATATTCTGGGTTCGCCACTATGGTACCCTGCTTCAGGTTTCGCGGATTCGAAGCAGCGACAGTGACGACTGCGACTACAAACAGTTGTATTCCTTCAACCACGTTCTTCCATTCTTCTGAATTCATCACCCACGACGTAGTCTCATGCGTTCATATGTCCAATTGATTAAAATTCCGCATAATGAATATATCCGGTCTCGTCGAGCAAGCAAAGGGGGAAGGAGGTTCAGCAATCGTTCTAGCGTTTCGTCTTTGGTTCATGCATTGTGGGGCACTAATCCAAGCCGAAACCCACCAGAATTGCATGATTACCATTCCGAATTCGCCAGCACGGAGATAACAAACTCCGCGGTTTTCTTGGCATTTAGATCTGCTTCTATCCTCGGAAATATCTGTGCCTTACTGAATTTAGTGCTCTGCTATGGCACGGTTGAAGCGTGCCTTTGCTTCGGACAACGCTGGAATCGCATANCGCTGATCAAAATCTGTCTTTGTCCTGCCGCCAACAAATGACACTTTCGCACGGCCAAGAGAACGCCTTGGAAGGTGTGACGGACTGTGCGAGCGGTTGTCCCTTTCCAAGCGTTTTCTCAGTCGGCTTGTTTGGTGCAAAAGCGACGGGTCGTCGATTCACAGAGCTGTTCGCTCTGCTGCACTTTGTGTTGCTGCAGTGTCATCGCGCAAATCTGTTGATATTTGTCTACTGCTTGCATCCTACATTCCGGCTTCTTCTGGTTTGCCTGCCCGAGAACTGCCTACTGCCTTGGTCGGGGTCTCCTGTGTTGCAAAGTTAGCAACGGTTCTTTGCACATAGGAGACACCGGGTCAATGCCGTCGGGCTTCACGGCGTCTCGAAATGTGCGACAGTATTCCGACAGATTGCACGTAACATCTTGCGGAAATGCGTGGAGTGAACGCCAGTTCATCCGAATGGACGAGCTGATCATCCGGCACCTATCATAACAGTTCAGTCAGGTTCAAGTAGGTCATCTGGCGGCCAATGTGTTCCGAACTTACTGCGAGAATTTGCAAATCTTCCCACTTGCACTATCCGCTAGGGCACCACCAACGGCAAACACTCGGCTTCTCCGGGCTTAATGCTTTGCCAAGAAACTACATCGTATGAGGCGGTCAGAGACTCCCCACAATCAAACTGTCACTACGCCGACAGAACAAGGTTCTACATCTAGCTGCTTGAGCGCCTGTGGGCATGGATTCGTTTGGCTGTGTAGGCGGCAGTTTGTGGTGACGCTAATTTAATCACTTTCGGTTTTCAATCTTGCTAGCTTGCAATGTCGCATTTACCGCAGACGCACGCAGCTAAATGTTCCAGTTGGCGTTCTGCTCCTGAAAGTCGTCCTCAAGCAACTTATTTTTCAAAGAGTCCCCGTAGGTTTGAAAAAATCTAAGTTCTTGCAACCTACCGCCTACCTACACCTACCTAACCGCTACCTGATTCGAAGTTGATTCATAGTCAGCTCGAAATCAACCGTATGCGCTTGTCAGTTGAACGGGAGTGACTGAAACGCGTTTATCGATGTGCGCACTAGTGCCGAGCGGCCTGCAGCTGCAGCGCTAGCTGAAACTCTTGAAAAACCTATACGGACTTCGAAGGCATCCATAACTTGTTTCAGAATCATGTCAAATCCGCACGTTTACTTCGATATTTCCATCGCAGGCAAGAATGTCGGGAGGATAATCATGGAGGTAAACGAACTATGACCATTCTTCTACGTGCACCACTTTCTTTAGCTACGAGCCGACGTCGTGCCAAAGACGGTGGAGAACTTCCGGGCGCTTTGCACTGGCGAGAAGGGGCTCGGCAAGAGCGGGAAGCCACTCCACTACAAGGGATCCAAGTTCCATCGGGTCATACCAGGCTTCATGCTGCAGGTAGGCAACCGCTTCGGATCAAGCTCGTGAAAAATGCTTTCAAAGCAGGAGGCGAGCCATGTGGTGATAAAGGCTTCAACTTCGAATGCCCGGAATACTTGATGAAGTTAGTAGTCCCGAGCTCATAGTAGCTGACAGTAGTTCTAAAGGTTCTGCTGAATTCACATCGGCGAAGGATCAAAATATGCTTGACAGCTTCAGCTTCCACTATTTTAGGGCGGCGACTTCACGAAGGGCAATGGAACCGGAGGCGAGAGCATATTTGGGGAGAAGTTCGACGACGAGAACTTCGATCTGAAGCACACTACGTCGGGAATCCTTTCAATGGCAAATGCCGGACCCGGTACTAACGGTGAGCTTACCTATACGAAAGCGTAAACGCTGCTATTGCGCTTTTAGGGTCACAGTTCTTCATATGCACCGCTAAGACGGAGTGGCTCGACGGCAAGCACGTCGTCTTCGGCAAGGTCGTCGAGGGCCTCGATATCGTCCGCCAGATCGAATCCAAGGTTTGTTTCAGCACACACATACACTCGGCAGCCTATTGTCCGGTTCATACTCCGACTAACCGCTCTCTTTAGGGAAGCCAGAGCGGAAAAACCACCGCGGACATCCTCATTTCGGATTGCGGGCAGCTCGACTGAGGATGCCTCTATCTGTTCGTGCTACATACCATTTGTTTTCTTCGCAAATGTTGTAACGCTTAAACCTCGGAACCATGAATAAATTTGTTCTAAATGACGCTTATTGCTAGACCAAAGTCATACATGACTCTGACTTCCAACCGCACGGCACAGTCTCCAAGGACCACTACCGCTGAGCATTGCCATGGTTGTATAACGCGTAAAGCTGGCTGACTACCTGCCTAGTACCAGCTAACGGAACAGGCACCAAAATGTGATGTACCAAATGATTCTCGTGAATGCAGGTACTCAGAGAACGTCGACGAGCTGCTATAGAGGTTCACATGCTGTTCTAACACGTACGCCATGAAACGTGCCCGTGTCCGAAGCATGGCTTCAGGGGGGTTTTAGCCCACCATGACAACAGGCGTACCATCGAATGCTTATTGTATGCACTTGCTGATGGCTTCGGAGGACGCATAGGCTCCACATCTTTGTAACAACTGACCGCAACTATCTTGCTTAGTCGGACAAGGAGAATTCTGCGTCCGATGTCCAAGACGGGATGATTCACAAAGTCCTAGTCATTTCCGAGTGCTTCACAAGGGGAACCGACCAACTCAATGGTCATGCTGTGAGTGGTGAATGTTTGGCGGAGTCAGTGGGTCCTCCTTGCAATACCACATTGACAGGTTTTCCCACTTGCGTTTCTTTGTTCAGGCGATCCCATGCTTCCCCTTGTTGCTTGCAAAGCAGCAGTAATTCGTTGTTCGACGAAACCGGAAAGCTCACGCTATTGCGTGGAGCCACCCTTAATGACCTCGCAAGGGAAGGTCTTGAAGCGAAATGTGTCCGTTTTCGGATGTTGTGTTCCTCATTGATTTCGCCGAGCCAATATATTGCGGCAGCTTAGCGCGGCTAAACTTCAATAGCCCCTGAGGGACGGCGAATATTTAGGTAGCGATATTTTCGGTTAAAGTTTGATCTGCCCCAGACAACTGACACGCCGTAGGTGTGCAATAATTTCGAGAACAGTTTGTCTTTGTCCTTGCTTATCTTTGCTATGGCATTTTTGCGATTTTCGTGATGCGACCTGTAGTGAGCTGTTTAAAACATTCCGTGGTCTTTATGCTTAAACTTTGCACGACTCTTGATAAACAGGATTGTTTAGGTATGGCGCTACGAAAAGTGCGCAGCAACCTCGATCGACTCTTCGACAAAAACCTCACGGATCTCATTCGGGGCATCCGCAATAATAAGGAAAATGAGGTAGCTCTAAGATCATTCTTTCCCGGAGTAAAATTCGACTTTTAGGCCCGTTACATTGCCGCTTGTATCGAGGAGATCAAGGTGGAATTGCGTCAAGATAGCACCTTCGTTAAGGCGAATGCCATCGAGAAGTTGGGTTATGTAGGTTTTACTGAAAACAGTTTGTGTCACTCGCTGCAACTTTAGCTGCAAATGCTCGGCTACGACATCTCGTGGGCATCGTTCAACATCATCGAAGTGATGGCGTCGACGAAGTTCTGTGAAAAGCGCATTGGTTATCTCGTAGCGACGCAGTGCTTCAACGACCAGACCGACGTGCTCATGCTGACGACGAACATGCTCCGCAAGGACCTGTCCAGCACGAATCTCTACGACGTCGGCGTAGCGCTTAGCGGGCTGGCCTGCTTCGTGACGCCCGACCTGGCGCGGGATCTCGTCAACGACGTTGGCAACTTGGTCAGTCGTTCAATTGGCTCAGTATCGTCACCGATACCAGCTTGTTCGCAGGATTTTAATGTCCCCATTGTAGTTGTCCTCGAGCCGGACGTATGTGCGGAAGAAGTCAGTCCTACTGCTCTTCAAAATTTTCGTGAAGTATCCCGAGTCTTTGAGGCCAATGTTTGCACGCCTCAAAGAGAAGTTGGAGGACCCGGATTCGGGTGAGGAGAGCGCTAAACTTCAGCTGACTGTTCTCACGACTTCCTTAGGTGTTCAAAGCGCAGCGGTGAATGTAATCTGCGAGCTGGCTCGCAAGAACCCGAAAAACTACCTGAGCCTGGCGCCAGTATTCTTCAAGCTGATGACTACTTCTTCCAACAACTGGATGCTCATCAAGATTATCAAACTGGTAAGGTATACCAAGTTGTATTGTTAGTTGACAGCAACTTTAGTTCGGCGCACTGGTGCCACTGGAAGCTCGTCTCGGAAAGAAGCTGCTAGAGCCGCTGACTAATCTCATCAACAGCACCTCCGCGATGTCACTGCTATACGAATGCGTAGGCAATTCCTCTTTCATGTTTTCCCGTAGTTTCCACTTTAAACTTTACGAAGGCCTCCAAAAACCATATGTTCGACGTTGTAACAGTCAAGCCTGTGATCTACTTTCCTGCATTCTCTTTCTGTTTAGATCAATACCGTGATCGCAGTGCTCATTAGCATCTCCTCCGAAGGCCCTGGAGATCACACGCCGAGCATTCAGGTAGCCTTCCTTCATTCCTTCATCCTCAGATACTTTTGCGTTTTAGTTATGCGTGCAGAAACTCGGCGTGCTGATCGAGGATTCAGACCAGAACCTGAAGTACCTTGGTCTCCAGGCAATGGCTCGGATACTGCAAACGCATCCTAAAGCGGTGCAGGCACACAAGGACATCGTCATGCGATGCCTTGACGACAAGGACGAGAGCATTCGGATAAGGTAAGAATGGCAGCCGGGGCCAAGTTGGACAGTTATAACAAATAACCGACACATTCTCGTTCAGATCCCTGGACCTGCTCTACGGCATGGTCTCGAAGCGGAACATCATGGAGATCGTCAAGAAGCTAATGGAGCACGTAGACGCTGCAGAGGGATCCTACTACCGGGACGAACTTTTGCAGCGCATAATCTCGATATGCTCCTACAACAACTACCAGTACATCACGAACTTCGAGTGGTACGCTAAGGAATTTGTTCTCCGTATGTTAACGGTACACTTTAGGTACATTTCCGTGCTAGTGGAGCTTACCAAGGTCGAGGGCTCCAAGCACGGCGTGCTCATTGCGGAACAGATCCAGGACGTCACTGTGCGAGTGCAGTCCATTCGGCACTTCTCAGTCTCGCAGATGGCGCTGCTCGTGGAGAACGCACATTTGCTGCTCTCCGGAAACAGCACCCAGCGAAACAACCTATGCGAGGTGCTTACTGCAGCGGCATGGATCTGCGGGGAGTATAGCCAGTAAGCAGAGGAAACTGAAATATTCGAAGAGAGTTCAAATGTCAGGCACGTTCGGGACATTCCTTCCGTCCTGGAGGCGATGCTGCGCACGAAGATCTCCATCGTTCCCGGCACGCTGCTGAGCGTCTACGTGGAGAACATCGGCAAGCTCTACTCAACGCTGCTGACGCAATACGAAAAGGAGGACGACTGGGATCGCGTTGAGTCCTTGGACAACTTGCTCCTCTCGAAGCTGCCCGAGTTCCAGCTGACGGATCACTTGGAAGCCCAGGAGAGGGTAGGGCTAACTGACCCAGACCGGGATACATGCACCATTCAGGCATGCAACCTGGTGGAACTCGTCAAGTTCATCGAGCAGAGGCACGCCAGTCGCGAAAAGATGGCGGAAGCAGTAGCAGAGCTCTTCGACGGAGAGCTCAATCCCGTCTCGTCGAAGGCTCAACGTCGCGTGCCTGTCCCTGAAGGGTATGTTTTTGTTTACTTCGCACGAAGAATTCTTCCAAAATAACCTCGATGATGTCATACAACCATTTTGCTCGCTTGCATCGAGTTTGCCCTTAACGCCGATGCTCTAATAGCTTTCGAGATTTACTCCTTTACGAGTACAACTAGCGTCTGCCGCAAGAGTCCAAGACACCCAGACTTAACCCGCAGAGGGACCTTGACAGATGTGTGATAGTTATCTCCGCCCGCTCCACATGGATGCAAATGGACTTTAACCTTCTTCATCCCATTACCTCTGCTAGCACTACTTAGGGTCTGATTTTGTTGGCTGAAATGTACGACTTTAGGTTATCGTCCTTGGCATAGTGCCCAACCTGTCGCCACAAAACTATTTGGCACCGCACAGTGATACTGAGAGGACACAGTCAAAAAATTAGTTGCATTAGGCTTCTAAGTGCTAAAACTAGAGGGGTTATATCGTCCAGCACAACATGGATGCTTTTAGACTCGACCTCGACGCATGGATCAACGAACCGGAGCCGGAAACCGAGCCAGAATCGGAGTCGGAACCCGAGCAGCCGCACTTCCCGACGATGCCTGCACAGACCGCCTCAAGATCTCTGTACGATGAAGATGAAGAAGAACCGCCAACAAAAGCGGAGAAAGCAAAGAAGAAGAAGAGAGACTCAGCCGAGTTGAGTCTTGACTTGGAAGAGGTACGATGTAACGTTCCCAAATTTCACAAATGAAGTCTTTTCCAGAGCAAGCGAAGAAGGCAGTTTGAGCAGGAAAACAATCCCTACTATGTCAAGGCGGATAAGAAGGTGGTGAAGGAGAAGACGCCCACTGGCCGAGCTCCGCACCGGACCCCGCATAAGGGCTCAGTGGACCGCTCCGAAAGCGCTACCGCTTCCGAGCTGCAAAGTCCTCTCGAAATCCCAGGTTAGCACACTTACACAAAAGCATAATTTACGCAAATTTTAGGCGTTATCGGATTGGACCGATACCTGAAGCAGCAGGAATCAACGCTCTCCTGGAAGACCGCGAAAAGCGAGCTCAACGCGAAAAAGAAGACGAAGGGAAAGCGCAAGGGTGGCAAGCGCGGGAAGGGGACCACGCTGTCGGTGTTGTCGAGCAGCGACGACGAAGAGCCCGGTGTTGTCCACAAAGTGAACCGGGACGATGGAGAGATGCCCGAGGGTGCTCTGTCGAGTGGCGAGGAGGCTGCCGAAGTAAGAAGTGTTTGTGGGGTAACAGTAACGTACATGCATTTAGAACGGAGTCTCGAACGAGTTCAAAGCCCTTGATATCAACCTGGACGAGCCACTTCGTGACGATGAGAAGCTCTTCGCTCCGAAGGCGTACGCTACGCCAGCGGACGACTACAACAGCGCTCATCGATTGCCTTCCACGCCACGAGCAACTACCACTCAACCGTCGCCGTCGAACGACCTGAAGCCTGCGAAGGCCGCGAGACGAAACGGAGCCGATGGCAAGCCGAAGAAGACCAAGAAGAAGGAGAAGGAAGCGAAGAGGTTTGTCACGCAATTTCAGTTGAACGCCGAAAACCTGGTATCTAGCACCGACAAACCGGCGAGAGTCGACAGCACGAAGAAGAAGAAGCGGAGGAAGTCCGAGAAGTCGGTGGAATCCGCCGCTCAGGAAGGCTACACGACGATCAGCTCTTCTGCCAACCTCGAAGCGGACCACAAGGCGGCGGTCGTGCAGGTAGACAAACAAAATACGTCCGATTGTGGACGCTATCAACCGGTTTAGGATATACTGACTTTCTCCGACAATGGCTCGACGAACGGCGTCTTAGCGACGTCGGGTCAATCGTCTTCGTACATGCCGCTGTGCGAGGACGACCTTCTCAAAATGGTCAGTAATCTTTCTTCCTACCATGTGATAATGCATTCGTAACGCCATCACTTTCAGCGATATGCAATAAAAGTCACGGCTAGCGACGCGCACAAGGTGTCCGTTGGCGTGGTTCTACATAACAAGAGTGCGCAGACGGTGCGTCGTATCGAGCTGAACGTGCTGGAGACGCTCAACGCACGCTTGGACCGCAGCAACACGTCTTCGTCGGTACGTCATGCTGCCAGCGTGCACAAAAAAACTAACGTTTCCTTTAGGACGCAGCAGTACTGCTCCCCTTCGAGCTGCCTTCGAACGTCAAGAACGAGCACAATCTTCACTTCAGCTTCAAAGAGGTCAACGTCACACAGAAGATTCGAGGCTCTGTGACCTACTTCGTTGAAGAGAATGACGGCAATAAGCGTGAAGCCAAGATGGACTACGTCCTACACTTTCCTGCGATACGCTTCCTGAAGTTCGCCACCATCGGAAGGTAAGCATTCAAACATCAGTGTTCTTGTTGCATTAGTCGCACGTCCTTAGCACCTCCTACGAACTGATGCTTTCCGGCGACGAGCTGCCTTGTTCTTCTGCGGCCAAGTGTGCCTCCACGCAACCGCTTCAGGCAATCGTCGACGCGCTCTGTATTGCCGCAAACTTCTCAGGCAAGTTCAGAAGCTTCTTGCAACTTTAGACCGACACTTTTAGTGGTCGAGATTGTTGCCGATGCGGCCTCGCTCTACGCGAACAGCGCCGATGGCGAGCCGGTTTGCGTGCTCGTCAAGAAGCAGGTAAGGCTGCAGAACCACCGAGAGTTTTTTTTAGAAAGTTTACGCAGTTTGTTGTTCTAAACCCCTGATTTAGGGCGACAACGTTTCCATCAGCTCGAAGTGCACGGATCAGAAGCTTGCGTACGCCGTTGCGCAGGACATCTCCGACCTGATCGCAACTTGTCCATCTCCAGATATTTAGTCGGTTCTCTGACATTTGTGATACCATGACGCATCCTCTCTTTCCCTGTGTGTTCGTGCGTAGCGACAATTCACGTTTTACGCCATGCGCGTTAGAATAGCGCAAGGATCGCGTAAGTACAGCAAAAGCAAGTGAGAATGTCTTGAAACTTTGAAGCAGTTGTCGCTACGCTCGAATGAGTGTCCGACTCTCCATTCTTCTCTTTCTTACCCTTTAACATCGTAAAGTATTCTCTTAAGTTATAAGCGCTCCACGCAGAATGACCCCGTGTCTTTGCCATTGCATTTCTCTTACTCATCGGAGATATATTACCAAAGTATTACGCACTTAATAAAAGTTTGTGGGCTATGTCCTGCTATGTTAAGAGGTCCTAACACTTCCGTCAACAAAACCGCACTTACGCCGCTGGTAGACAAAATGCGAATAGCGCTAGTCGAGAAGTCATTGCGCGAGTCAGATCGCTCTGTTTCGCCGGAACTGTACCACTGCGTCTGACCGGCGCTTATTGTCGATGATCGCAGTATCACTTAATAATCGAAGGTTTAAGCAAAAGCACGGGTAAAGCCGGGACTGGCCAATTTTTGCATTACCTCCGTGTAGACTCGAAATGCAATGGTTATGCAACTCTGTCACGTTAGTTAAAGGTTGCTTTTCGTGCAACGGCAAGCCAATGCATTGTACGGATCGGTCACGGTGGCGGAAGATGCAGGTCGTAATGCGGCGGCTAATCCGATTTGATCATTGTCGTCCCCGTCTCCAGCTTTTTCATCGCACTGTCTCCTGCGCCTCAGCACCGGAAATCGGTGAGCGTGTGTGCAGAAATTTGTACTTGCGTAGAAGCTAAGCCTAAGGCAAACATTCGAGCGGACTGTGTTCGCATCGCAACGGCAGCTTCACGGCAGTGTGGGGTTCGAACTCAGCTGTATATTAGTGTTCGGCATGACCCACCCGTGCCGTTCCCCGTTCCCGTGCTGACCCCCCCCCGTGCCGTTCCCCGTTCCCGTGCTGACCCCCCCCCCGTGCCGTTCCCCGTGCCCGTGCCAAAAAAACGGCCCGTTACCTGTGCCCGTTAAAAAAAAATTTTTTTTGCGTTTTTTCGGCGGTTTTTTGCCCAAAAATAGGCCAAAATGGAGTAATGGGCGAATAACCATCGATATAAAGTGGTTTAAATGTCATCCCATAGATCAATACATTAATTTAGGCCCGCCGCAGGCGACACCAACAAAATTTTAGTCAAAATTTTTACGAATTTGGTGAAAATTCGCTAAAAATTCGCCTAGCGGCGGGCAAAAAATGCCAAAAAA
>JNEY01000040.1:427702-503269 GCA_020875895.1 Aphelenchus avenae | reverse complement strand
TCATTTGCACTCTTTGCAGGTCGCGTGCTGAAAATGGTGACGGAGATGGGCTCCACGTCGCTCGGCGGCATGTCACCCGCGCTGAGCGCCAATGCGGCAAAGTCCTTTCTCGAGGCCGCTGACAAAGAGAAAAAGACGATGCAAGGCTTGAACGACCGTCTCGGCAACTACATCGATCGAGTGAAGAAGCTCGAGGAGCAGAACCGAAAGCTGGTGGCGGACCTCGAGGACTTGCGCTCGCGCTGGGGCAAGGATACGTCCGAGATCAAGGTAAGCAGACCTTAAATGCTAAGGTCATTCCGCAAGAAACCGAAGTTGCTAAGCATTCACATTCCAGATCAAGTACTCCGAGAGCCTGTCCAGCGCGCGCAAGGACATCGACAATGCCGCCCGCCAGAAGGCCGAAATCGACGTGAAAGTGGCGCGTCTTCGAGACGACTTGGCCGAGTACCGCAACCGCTACGATGAGATCCAGCGTCGCCGAGAGGCGGACAAGGAGCATATCGCCACCTACACGAACGCCATCGCGGACGCACAGAGCGAGCTGGAAATGCTCCGCGCTCGCTGGAAGCAGCTGACCGACGAGGAGAAGCGTCTCAACGGCGACAATGCCCGCCTCTGGGAGGAGCTCGTGAAGGCTCGCAACGTAAGTATACTTGAATGGCCTCGACTTTTTGATGCGGAAGATCATGTGAATCAATTGAACTATTTAGGACCTAGATGAGGAGACCCTCGGTCGCATCGACTTCCAGAACCAGGTCCAGACGCTTATGGAGGAGCTCGAGTTCCTGCGCAAGGTCCACGAGCAGGAGGTGAAGGAGCTCCAGGCCCTGCTGGCTCAGGCTCCCGCAGACACTCGCGAGTTCTTCAAGAACGAGCTGGCGCTGGCTATCCGTGACATCAAGGACGAGTACGACTACATCGCCAAGCAGGGCCGTCAGGACATGGAGAGCTGGTACAAGCTCAAGGTAAGGATAGTACGAGAAACAGGTTCCGCACAGTATTCGTTAAAAAAGCATAAGCATATTTGATGCAAGATCGTTCACCTTAACTTCTACAAGCCCCATAGACTCACGTGAAAGCCATTATTTCCCACTACCCTGAACCTAAGCGGCATTTTGCAGGTCTCGGAGGTGCAGGGCAACGCAAACCGCTCCGCCATGGAGGCGACCTACCAGCGAGAGGAGGTCAAGCGCATGCGCGACAACATCGGTGACCTGCGCGGAAAACTCGCGGACCTTGAGAACAAGAACGCACAGCTGGAGAAGGAGGTGCAGAACCTCAACTACCAGCTCCAGGACGACCAGCGTCAGTACGAGCAGGCACTCAACGAGCGTGACGCCACGCTGCGCCGCATGAAGGAGGAGTGCCAGAGCCTGGTGGCGGAGCTCCAGGCTCTCTTGGACACGAAGCAGATGCTCGACGCGGAGATCGCCATCTACCGCAAGATGCTCGAGGGCGAGGAGAGCCGGTACGCACTGAAGAATTCGCCTATTTCGATATACCTTACCTCCTCAATAACACCTCACATTCTTTAGCGTCGGTCTGCGCCAGATGGTCGAGCAGGTGGTGAAGACGCACTCGCTGCAGCAGCAGGAGGACACCGACTCCACGCGAAACGTCCGTGGAGAGGTCCAGACGAAAACCACCTTCCAGCGTCAGGCCAAGGGCAACATCCAGATCTCGGAGTGCGACCCGAACGGAAAGTTCATCACCCTCGAGAACACTCATCGCAGCAAGGTTGGTCGGCAAGAGCCGAGCATTATGACCGATGCAATGGCTTGCAGGATGAGGATCTCAGTGGTGGTAAGATCAAGAGGAAGCTCGACAACCGACGCGAGATCGTCTACACCATTCCCCATGGCGTCGTGCTCAGAGCGGGCCGCAGCTTGAAGGTAAGCCCACCTTAAGAGGCTAGATGGAAGCACTAAGTAGAGGTCTTGGCTATTTCGGCACTGACCTAAATTCGATTACGCTTGACCGAGATCCTTTCAACAACGAAACGTTTAGGTCTATGCCCGCGACCAGGGAGGCCACCACGCGCCTCCAGAGTCGCTCGTCAACGATGCAGAGAACACGTGGGGCATCGGCGCCAACGTAGTGACGGCGTTCGTCAACAAGGAGGGCGAGGAGCGCGCCACGCACACTCAGAAGACGATCCAGACCGGCCAGTAGCCGCACAAATGTCAGCCAGGATGCCCGACAAAGAAGCTCACTGCCAGCGTTTCCGGAAATTCTCAGCCAAAATTTTGACCGCTTCTCATGCCCTTTGTTCACTTATGCCCCTCCAGGACCCAAAATTCTAAAAAAATATTTGTGATCCACCTTGAGTAAGGCCTAAGGGAAGTTCTACTGTCCACCGTCAAGTATGCCCGAGAACTCTGCCTTCCACAAAGCTCACTTAGTCCCCTTCAGGTCTACGCGCCTAGTGTCCCTTTTCAAGCCCCTCTCTTTCTGTGTCTCTCGGTATCGCTGCCATTCTGAAAGGATATCGCTGCTGTACTACTTACGCCGCTCCAGACCCTTCCCTGATGGATGCCCAACGCGTTCGCAATTAAGAAGCCCCACCCTCGCTATGACCATTGCCACAAACGAATTTTTGTAGTAGTTGTTCTAAGCATTATGTTCTCTTATGCACTAATTTTTGCACGTACGTGTGATTCTCGTAATAAAGTGTCTAGTTACTATAGGGACGTCTACCTTACTACGGATACGGAAATATCATATCAGCTGATGGAATAATTTTGTAAGGAATTCTGTGTGATGAGCCAAGCCTTGGCGAACGCAAGGCTAATTAAAGCTCTGGGCACTCACTGTCCAACCGCGCTAGTGAACCGCTGCTACCGACTACAGCAATAAGGACAATATCAGGGGCAGTGTTTCTGCCGCTAATTGTGGCTAGTCCAATGAAGTGCGTAATGTTAATGCAGCAGCGGCACGGCAACAACTCGAAGCATACCGACTTTCGGGATTCCAATGCTATCGACCACTGAACCATGCGCCCGCCTCGACCACCGACCAACTCACACCTTCCTATATTGCGCCCGCGCAAGCACCAAGCAGGAGAGGAAACGGAAACGCTCACATCACGGTTCTGAGCGCGACGACCCAGCTAACCGTTCCCAAAAGAAGTCGGAAAAGTTAGGAAGGGGCGTATCCTCTGAAAATCGACGTCAACGGGCGTCACTGCTACTGCAATCGGCCCTACAATTCGAAGAAGTAACGTTATCATTTGAGTCCGCATTGTTTACCAGGTTTCTTGCAGGTTCTACGTCGCGTGCGACCGCTGCTACAACTGGTTCCACGGAATTACGGAGAAGAAGGCCCAGAAAGTGGACTCGTGGGTTTGCCACAGGAGGAACCTTACGGAGTCTGCCGACTATCCTACGATCAGACTAGGTAGCGCAACGCACTGACGGCCTAGCGCGTCCACAACATTGGCAGAGAATCACTTGGTGCCGGCCACTTCAATAGTGAAACTTGCTAACCTTAGTCATTGCAAAATGTTCCTCCATACTGGTCTGATTGTGGACTGTATCAAATCATATTTAGGTTCTATGTTAGCTGTGGTAATTGCAAGGGCTGGTTCCATTTTAAATGTGTTGGCATAACGCAGGACAGAACCAGTCCTCTATGCCCACACGGAGACGTTGCTGTTGTCTTCTCTAGTACCAGCACCAAAATTTTCGGTTTATTCTGCATTGTTTTCACTACGAAATGCAACGCCTACCTATAGCCACACCGCGTCAGAAAGATTGATTAAACTGTTTATAGTGAATATATAGCGGACAGTTAGTAGAAAGCCGCGATAAATTTGGTACGAACGAAACAGGTGGATAGCAAAGGTTGTCGACGATCAGAGACGGCGCAGTCCAGGATCCACGCAAGCATCCTCTTGAGAAGACTAGAGGTACTACTCGTGCGCACGATACATGTTGTCTTCAAGGAACCGAAAGGATATGCGTAAGATTTACTTTTTCACGAGCATGGTGCTACACGAACGGTTACATCAAGGTTCCATAAAGACGTTACGATCACGGGATGAATGGACGGGTTACGTGCGGAATGGCGATGACGACCAACGGCAAGAGAACGTGCTGGGATGCAATCGTGGGTCTGCCAGGCGAATTCTGGCACGTCTCCTCAGTAAGGTTGCACAAGTCCTCCTTGCAGCAGCAGATTCCATCGTCTTGTGGGCGCGTCTTGCATGTAGTGTAGCAACCACTAAAGTAGTAGTGAAACGTAGTGCGGTTAGGACTTACAATGTCTCCTGGTGACGACGCGTGCCGTCCGGCGTAATTTTCCAGGCCCAGACGCAGTAGTTAGCCTCGCTGTAACACAGCTTCTTCCGATCGTCTTCCCAACAGTAAAGTTCGTGGCCACTGATACTGACGATTCGCGTGAGGACGTGGAGGGAAGCGCAGAGAAGGACCACGATAGTACGCATCGCTTGTCGGAGAAGAGGTGACGTCAGAGACTCACGCTCGCACAGAAGGTGAACTGCCGCTGGCTGCTAGACCGAAAAATCTAAGAAAATTCATGCATTGGTTTGTTGGTACACTTTATAGGCTCGTAGTAATTAGCATAAACTGCTGGTTTGCTACTCTCACGTTTCTGGACGATGCACCGACGCCGACAAGCTGACCACAACGCGTTAGGTTGAACGCGCTTATTCGGCTACAACTGCTGTCGAACCTTGGTGCTTACGCGAACGCATCTCCTAATATGGTTTAGGGGACGGTTTTACTGCAAATTAGTGTATGGTCTTACTGTTTACCTAATGCGAACAGAACGGCTTCAGATTTCGCATTGCATTTCCAATCCAGTCCAACATGTAGACTACAAGCGTAGGCCTCAATCTCAAAGATAGCATGGGGTATTGCAATATCGCAGCACAGTACCTCGTTATCTCATGAGAATAGACGTTGAGAGAGGGGTTATGAAGGTCAAGGTAGTGGATGGAAGAAACGTATGTTGGAGGAATTCCATACGTTGGATAGGGAATTCTGTTTTCGTCGGCTAAAGGGAACTAAACCCTTAATCACGAAGTAACGCAGTAACAACTATCGTTTGCTCACGGCACTCACCAGGCATCTCGCGCAACAGTACGCAGCGGGTTCAGCTCGGCGCAGAAGACGCTCCTGACGCCACATTCGACGACAAGCAGCCATCACAGTCAGCACCGTTCCGATCAGAAGCAGCACCAACCGCCTGCGGCCCGTAACACCTAGCGTTTGAACGGCAGCCCAGTCATCTCAGGTCGACGGAAAGCCTGGTGTAACCTTCGTCAGTTGACAGTAACCACCAAACGCCTCCATCGGCGCAGGCGAAGTCACAAACTCGTCCGGGGTCTGCTCACTACGACATTCGAGTTCGTCAATGGCATGCACATCACCCCACCACAACGCCTCTGTAAGCGCAAGCCGCTAATCCGACGAACGGTCAACACTCTCGGGCCTGCTCAACAAGCCCACGTTGATGACGCTCAGGAACGAAATTCACGCGACTATCACAATCAAGCGACCGTAAGTTCGCTATTTAAGAAACGATTTGATACTTGTCTTTACACGCCAACGACAGTGCACGTGTTTTGCTCGCTCGTCTTCATCGCCAGACTGGCGAGTCTCACATTCTTCGCCTAGTTCTTCGATGTCCACAAAGTCGTCGGGCTCCTGGTAATGACGTGCCTCATGACGGGTGCCACGCTTCTGGACACCCTCGACGCTTTCTGCACAAAGAGTCGCTGTTGGTACGCGTTGTCTTTCTGTTTCTGGGTAAGCTTTTTAGCACGCAAATTTAGCAAACATGCGACACCGTCCATGAGTAGGGTTGAAGGGCTTTGCTGTTCACTGTGCCTCAGGCAGATAAAACTCATCACTCCAATCACATCAATGAATTACTTACTACCTTGCATGCTTATCATCTGATATTTTGCCCGAGGCGAAGCCTCCATGCGAATAATGCGAAGAAGTTCATTGACCTGACATGTATCTTATCCAACTGTTGTCTAGTAGTGCGGGAGCTGAGGGTCGCTTAGGAAGCCGGGCGCATTCGATGACTATTTTTCACGAAAGATTTAAAGAACATCGTTTAACGCGCGGTTTAGTTCCCAGATTAGATCAGAGATCGCTGACCGAATGTGTGAATCAGGACGCATTCCTCCATTGGACAGAAAGGTTGTCCTCACAACAGTTCTACATTTTCTGGGCCCAATTTGCAGGTGTTCTGCGACGCGTTTTTGTGGGCCACAAAAGAATTTTTGCTGTTATTTCGTGTACAACTTTTATTTTCTACGTTACACCGTTCAGAGTGACCTTTCTTACAGTCACCCACCGACTTAAGCTGCGTCAAAATGGTTCGCCCAGATCGTCATGTTCTGCAGAAGACACCGCAAACTGCGAAGAAGACTTCCAACGGGCAAGTTCTTCGCAAATCGCTGTCTACGAAGAACGGCAAGATCCTTGAGACCAAGCGGAGGACGTTCAAGGCGCCTCCGCCGAGGAAGCTGCCTGCTCAGAAGCGTCGTGTAGTCAAGGGTAAGCGTTAGGGGAAACGAATACCACATCGAAGCGTAGCTCATTGCTAAGGATTGTCTGCTGATTCTGCCACTTGCAGGCACTCTCGCTCTAAAGGAGATCCGAAAGTACCAAGCCTCCACCAACCTACTCATCCCGAGACAGCCGTTCTTTCGGCTCGTGAGAGAGGCCGCGCAGGCTTTCGGCCCCGACTACCGTTTCCAAGAGCGCGCTCTCCTAGCCGTTCAGGTAAGAGTCAGGTCCATTCGACCGATCATTTACTCCGCTTGGTCATGCCCCTTATAGTCTTCGTGAAACGGATCCTATCTGTATCATTTCGTACCTTTGTAGGAAGCCGCCGAGAGCTACCTGACTTACCTCTTCGAGGATTCGAATCTTGCTGCGATGCACGCTCGTCGCATCACCATTATGCCCAGCGATATTCGCTTGGTAAGCTAATTAATGGTGAATGCTTAACGCGTAGACAATTTTCAGGTGCGACGCATCCGCGGCGAGCAGTTCGTTTACAACAACTCGGCTGGACGTCGCCAGTAGTCAGGAAAGGACAACATGGGACGATAAGTAAACTTTTGTCGCTTTTTGCCTGTTTACATCCGAACCAGTTAAAGCTTTTTGCATGGACCTTCTCTGTCGTGGACTACCGTTCTTTGTTTTGGATCTTTGAATAAACTTCGTTGTCAAGGTTATGCTGTCGTTATCTGTGGCATGTCTATCAGATATAGTATTTGGCTTACTGGTCTGGCCTATACGTGCTTGACAAACAGAGCTAGGGTTGTTAGGTCAGCTTGTTGTGAGCTTTGGAAGGGTTGCCAAAGGTATCTCATCGCCAAAACAAAAAGAGTTTCTCTAGTTGTTGTCTTGCGGGTGAACAGACCGACGGTAAGACTTCAGATATCCCCCCCCCTGTGATAATCTCACAGGGGGATAACTGAAGTCTTAGGCCATAGACGTAAACTTCAGTTATCCCCCCCCCCTGTTACCGATTTCAGACAATACAGGAGAGGATAACTGTTGGATTCTATGAGCCACTTTCTCTCAATCGTACGAGTTTAAGCAGCGTGTGATCCGTGCATTTTTGGGAATTCCCAGAATACTGAATATGAACCTACAATCTCTCGCGTATGAAACCCGTCAACCTGAAAAGTGCTTAAGACGAGGGAGTGTGCATATCCCCCCCCCCCCAACCGTAGAGTGGACGCCCAAAAAATTTTATTCTATGGCTGCAGCAGGGTGAGAACATGCTCATTGGTGATGCTGGCTTTATCGGAACGTTAATAAATAACGCTGATTTAAACGTTGCTTGCAGGAGAGATAAGTGAAGTATTAGTTGTATGTAGCCACAGGGGGGGATAACTGAAGTTTACGTCTATAGCCTAAGACTTCAGTTATCCCCCCTGTAGTGTGTATAAAATTAGTACAGGGGGGATAACTGAAGTATAGCCCAGACCGACGCGGTAGCTTGGGGAAAACTTGCAGTCCTCTGCGTGTAAAAACTAACAGCACGCTGGAAACTGCATGGACTGCCTTATAGCGATCCGGCGACTTTCTGACATCAGCTTCCTTGCATTCGGCAGAGTTTTTCATACCTTGGAATTCGTTCAAATGGAGTCACTTCCGGAGCTTGCTCCATTTTGAGTCCCGTTCTTTCCCCATACATTCACCCACCAGAGGGTGACCATTTACAAATTTTGCGGTTCGCTACACGGGCAGAGATGGCGTGGACCTTTCTCAGATGTTGGTACTTCGGAATGCACGCGCATGCATGTGACAAGTCCAAGCTGCTCGGCGCTGCATAGCGCCGCATGAAAGCCGCGCTGTGCACTTCGCAGTGTGCCTTTCGCCGTGAATGATGGATAATTTATAAACTTTCACCGCACGCGGCGCGCCTCATAAGCCGCCTTCTGCTGGGGACAACTCAATTTTTATAATCTGTTGAGCCGACGGCAGGGACAAAAGGCCATTTCCGATATCGAAATGAGTGTCTTTTGCGCGAAGGAATTCCCGAAATCCGCGAAGGCATTCAAGTTCCTCTGAAGTCTCCTTGACTTTTCGTCTCGTGGAAAAGGCACGTCCGAAAAACTAAGTTAGCGTCTAAGAACCACAAGATTCTCTGATCTCGTCCTCGCTTCGTTCGAGCTTTGAGCTAGCCATTCCAACATTTGCCCAGTGGCACAGTTTAATGGGACCAGTTAGCTGCTATTACGGAAAAAAGATGTGGAGCATGCAACATACAAAGTTTTCGAAGCAAAACGATAGGCGGAGACCCTTGTGCTGTTGTTTCAAAGCTCATGTTTTCCCTGAACTTCCAAGCCCTTCTTGACTTTTTCTTTAAAAGCGACGCAGTGCCCTAATGATTTCAGACAGCACCTCCTAGAAGGCTCTTGAAAGCGGTCCATTTCATAGGCTGGGAACTTTTCGCGTCTGCATGCACGATTTTCCCGCGCCCTCGTCGCCGATTTAGGGACTCATTCAAGGGCCGGCTCATCTCGAGCGTTTCCTTTCGCAGCTAATCATGTTGCGCCGGCGTTTCCGCACTCTTTGAAGTTTCTCCTTTCGGTCCACCGGCGCGCGCGGACACCGCTAGGGCTAGTTTCGGTCGAGATCCGCATGTTGGACAATGTGCCTATGGTCGGGGTATAAGCAACTTGATCGTGGCTAGGAATTCGAACACGGTCCGAGCCTCTGCATTGAGTAAATCGATCCTTGAAATATCGTATGGCTCTTTGTTAGCCGTAGCGAGGTAGGGTTGAGCACAGTGCGTGCCGGCAAAGGTCTGACTGAGACTCGACTAAGGTTGTTTGGTTGTTTTTCTCAGCGATGCGATTGCACGATAAATCTGCACGCTTCGTGCGAAAGCACGAAAACCTTCCTATTAGCGCGATATATGTGTGACGGAAATTTCTCTTGTACTTTCGCAAGAATTCGTTGTTGTAAAATTATGCCGTTGCTACTTGTTTCGATGGCAGTGTTGGGTGGGCCTCTCAGGGAGTCGCTACGCTGTACTTGCCTAAAGAGGCTTCATTACCACCACCATCACATTCGGGTCATCAATCCGCTAGCGTCCATGATAACAAAATTTGACGCTTCACCGCCTTCGAAGCGAGTCCTTCTATTTCAAGCTCACTGCGCTCCCATTAAGCGCTCTTGTGGCAGTAAATCTGGACCATTTTACCTGACGACCCGGACCCAAAACGCAATTAATCTCACCCGAACATCTGGAGCAAAGTGCGTCACTTCTTCCCGCCCGCCCGTCGGATCTTCCCGTCATCCGACTCGTTCGAACGCGTGTCTGCTGTCATGTTCAATCACACGCAAAAAGCATACAGCTCATTGCTTTTTTCCTTCTCAAACGCGTTGACCTTTTGCAGGGATCGTCGTCATTACAAGATCGATGACCCATCATATAGCGGTGATCTTGGGGTCTGGAGTTGAGTAGCTAGAGGCTTATGAATATGCTTGGCTCGGTTTCGATTCTTCGGACAGCCCTCCACAGAAGCGAGTCTTGAGGACGTATTTTCGGGGCGTGCAGGAACGCTTACCATACCCACGTAATCACTGAACTTGGAGTGGTTTCTTAAACTGTTTGGTGAATCAAGGATTTTTCGCGCTGGGTTTGCAACTAGCTCCTGGCATCCGCAATTAGTTCGCACAGCAACGACTTGTTTTGGTTTGCGATATTGTTTAAAAAGTGCTTAAAAAGTCGTTTTCGGAGCACTTAACGCTCTCGATCATGCTCGATTCCCGACTGGCGGGAAATGATCCCGCGTTCGAGCCGCGTCCGTCGCCGGGTTATTTCTTGAGTCAATTTGTTCTCGTCGGGCAAACATTTGTTTAATCGAGTGCTTTGACGGGCCGCCACTCGAAGCGGGCTAATCATTTGATTCGCGGCGTCGGCTGCTCCTGCCTCATGCACTTGTTCCCCATATCGTCGTGGCCACGGCGGTCCCATATCAGTCACTTCAGCCATTATTTTATCGACGTCGACGAACGTTTGGTTTTTTCGCACTAGCACCATGTGATTGAGGACTTTTAGTGGGTTGGGGCCTGCTTTCTTTATGGCGTGCGCCGTCGGCACCTATTGTATGTCTGCCAAGTGACGTCATTAAGTAGCTAGTGCGTCCAATACTGCCCATCGAATACCCTTTGCTAAGTGACGAGTAGTGCCCACCGTTGGTCAGTTCTTCCTTCCTAGGCCCACCATCTACCTTACCGCGTGTGTGACCGTAGCATTCCAGTTGTCGGAACAAGCTGCGCCGAAGCGTTCGGATGTGCGCAGATGCGAGGATTCTCTGTTCATACTCAACACTTTGCTTATTTTTGTACTGAACCACAATAATGAAATCCCCTGCAGCTTAAGTTGTTAAGGGCAGATGGTCCATCAAACCTGTGCTGATGCTTTAAGGCAGGTACCCAAACGTCGTCACGACAGTTAACTTTTTCTTGAACGCCTGCTCTAGTCAACCTGCATTATTTCCGAATTCTACCAGCCCTTCTTTCTGCTCACCTTTCCGAATTCCTGCTAAGAAACGAGCACGCTTTTCCCTTTGAGCTGTGCATGTGGTGTGCCGGAAATAGGCCCATGTCCCTTTTTGTTTACGCTTCTTGCGCGACGCGCATGACGGGCATTCCTGAAAGCGGCCAAAGATCGCAGGGATCATTTTCTTGCAGGAGCTTCTTCCGCTAGAATCGTTCCACGGAAGTGCGGGTGGCTGGGATTTGTGGCCACCTCCTTCTAAAGTTTATGTTTGCCTGAAACTTTAGATGGTTTGATGCACCCACGTTAGCGGCCTAGAGGCCTTGCGTAACCTTTCCACGAGTGGGGCCAGCTTAAGTTCGGGAGGTGCATGTCGCGCCATCCGCAGTGGACGTTTTACACGCTTTAAACCATATAACAGTGTAGAAGATGCTTGCCCCTCCTCAATACACACCAGATTCGGAAAGCCTTTGCACGTATGCAGTCCGCCTCAGGTTTCGTAGGGCGTGCAGTGCGTCGAAGGTCAGTGTCGTGCTTTGAAGACGTACGGAAAGGCATACCATACCGCCTTTCTTATTTATATGCTTTTGTAGACTGGAATTTTCGTTGATATGTACGGATGTTTTAATGCAACAGGTGTAAGCAATACAGATGTTAGCGACGATTGGAAGTGTCCACCCACACACGTAACTTCAACATTTAGGTATTACCTACCCAAACTTTGGCCATACGGGCTTCTTCGCCTCAGAACGGGCACGACCCCACTCAAAGACCCATGCCCTTACTTCCTGTTCAAGGGTATTCACGTGCACGACCCACTCGCTCACTCTATGTCCTGATTGCCGCTCTTTGCTTCGCCTGCACATATTACGCGAAAGCATTGCCCTTTTCCGAGGCCATTCATTGCGGTTCATTGCGCTTCTGCTCAGAGGTGAATGGCAGCCATGTTTTCCGACGAGAAGCGACGTCAGCTTGTCCCCACCCCTGCACACAGGTGAAATTCAATGACCTGGATGCGCATGGCGCCCTCGGAAGTGCATCACGTAATGCTCGGCCGCCGCGGAGCCGCACGTCATGTCTGTGTTTTTGAATCCAATCGAGCGCAATCGTCATGATTGGAATGCGCATTGACACCTAGCGCTTGAGCGCCGCACTCAATGGGCGCAAAATTGGGCCCTTTTTCGAGCGGCTTCATGGATGGGGAACTCCTGGCGGCGGAGAAAGGAATGTGGCCATTTAACATCTGTATCCGACGGCGTGCACGAATATCGCTGCTAATTTGTGCCGATGGCGGCGAACAGCGTCACCTTCTGGCAAGAATGGTGCCACTTACGGGACGGCCTCGCACTGTGAGGAACTGTATGTCATGTTGCGCTCAATGTTGCGATATTTTACGATCACCTAATAACGGCTCGGTGTTATCTTCTTGAAAATAACGTCGCAGTGCATTCCATTTTTTGGGCAGTGTTTCTCAAGTCTGGCACTTGCGTTGGTTTTCGCAACGTTTTCTAGAGGCTTACATGCATTCTAATTAGCTAATGACGCTTCTTCGGAAATAACGCCGAACAATGTGTTCCGTCCGAAATGGCCATTGTTTTCGGGAAACGTATAATTGCTGCTATGATTTGATTTATCCGACGCGCCACCGCTTGCCGCACTTGAAACCTACCCATTTAAAGGATTGCGCGCCGCGCGGATCGCTTTCTCGGCGGTGAGGACCACTGGCCGTCACCCCAAAAGGACGCCGGGCATCCGTGTGCACGAGAGTGTCGGATTTCGGATTGCCGGCTCGCATCCTCGGTAGCGTGAGAAAACACGGCGAACAAGCGGAACGCCGCAGAACTAGACTGAAGGCGCGAGAGAGGGCTTTTAGTTGCGTACGTTTCGGCGACCAATAGGGCCAATAACATGGGATAGATTTCTCTTCTTCGTGATTCCCCTAAATTCCGACAATTTCAAGCATGTATTTCCGGGTACGTTAAACATGTATTAAAGGAGCCACTTAAGATATACGTCGCGTCCAACTGGAAATGAACATACCCCCGAACGTGCTTAGTGCCGCCTGTGTTGCTTTCACTGCAATATAGCGTCTGGTGATCCGGGGGGCTCAAAGACGTATACAAGCCGATGGTTCCCATGAGCATTCCGTGCTTATAGGAAGCGTTACGCGACATGGCTCCTTCTGTTCTTGTTGTTCTAGCATTCGCTACGAAGCCCATAGCCCGTATCTCTTCTGCTGTACAAAAAATTTAGGTTTGTGGAAATCCCAGATACCTAGAATGCGATCGGTTCCATTTTTACGGGGATGCTTCAGTAGCTGTTCACGGCGCCTCAGCCCCTAACTTCTGGCACTTATCCATCACATCGCGCGCCAAAAGAAGGGCTTCCCGGCTCTAAAGTCCAAAATGTCATTTGCATGGCCTTTCGGCGAACGGCAAAATTATCTGGGAAATTGGCTTGCTTGCACCTATAAGCCGGAACAAACCAAGCAGAACTTTGGACAGCCGGCGCCGGGCGTCCGAAGAGCAAAATGCCGGCGAAAGGGAACGGCTGGTGGCCCGTCATCGCTAATTCCCCTCAAGGGAAGTGTCGGCGCGCCGCAACCCCGAATTATCAAGTCGCCCTTTCGTCGATAGGGCTAACTGCCGTCTGATAGATTGTTTTACACATAAAGCCAAAAAGCGCCTTTTGCGGGCGTGTGAACAAGTATGCGGGTTTTTACGTTGTTGCGCTCAGTGCTTTTATTTAATTAACGTTTGCATTAGCTAAGCACCACATTTTAAGGAGGATCTCATGAGGTAACTGTCGGCTCAAACCCTTCAACAAATGGAGCTTACGCTTCTCCTGCCTGCGGCAATGCGTCTTTCCGTCGTCCTGTGCATTCAAGTCGTTGCTCAGGTAAGCTGAAAATCTTTTAACCGAAAATGAGTGGGTTCCGGCCTGCTTCGTCCAACTTACTGCAAGATTATAGCGATTTTTAATCTACCCAGTGTCAGCTATAGGTCCATCTCTTCGATGTGTAGCTCAAGCCCGCTGGGTTTTTCTGTGACTCAAAAGTTATGTCGTTCGGAATGGATGGATGTAGCCAATGATCACGTCCTATTCTCTTTTTCGACATCTCCGTGCTTTAAATCTCCTGGTTGTTCGTAGCGTGCGGAGAGCATGGACCCTAATCAAAGGCCTCGTTTATAGGCACGTTTTCTCGCAGGCGCCATGCAAATATCGGGGCATGGAAGTATTCGCTCTAAGTACAGGACCGACGCCAGATAGGGTCAGGGGGGCTTTTGGATCGCATGCGTCCGTCAGGGGCAAATGGGTATCGACGGCGCATAGGGAAATTCCGGCAAGACGGCTTATGTCATGCCAAGCTATGAGCGGCCATGCTTCAGGTGTGGTCGATGACCGCCTCGCATCAGTCAAACATTCCAGTGGAGGTACAAACGAAGAACGGCCGACTACGCGGGTACGAGTCTATATTCCTTCATCGCCGCGTTCGTTCCTTCCTCAGTGTGCCGTTCGCCGAACCCCCGGTATGGCTAGGTTTGCTTATCTACGGCTTACTTACGGAACAGCAAATACCTGCGAGCCGTTTCAGATCGATGACTTACGGTTTCGACCGCCCGTCAAGAAGCGTCCCTGGAATGGAACCATCGAGGCGTCGACGTACGCGCCTTCCTGTTACCAGGGCCGCGACACGTACAATGAGACCTTCTGGGGGTCCGAGATGTGGAATTCGAACACGCCGGTCCGGGAGAACTGCCTCTACATGAACATATGGGCGCCCGCGGAAGCGCAGTAAGCATTTTCGGCGACTTTAGGTTTACGGTGATATTCTTCTTCTATCGGACGTTTCAGGAACCTTACGGTGATGGTATGGCTCTTTGGCGGCGGCTTCTACTCCGGCAGTCCGTCGCTGATCCTCTACGACGGGAAGGCACTGGCGTTGACCGCCAACGTCGTCGTCGTAAACATCAATTATCGGCTCGGTCCCTTCGGGTACCTCTTCTTCGACCATCCGGACGTACCGGGAAATATGGGGATGCTCGATCAGGTAGGCATCCTTCCGTTCGTACATGACAGGTGGCTCAATTCAGCAACTCGCACTGCATTGGATCCGCGACAACATTGCGCAGTTCGGGGGGAATCCGGACGGGATTTCGCTCTTCGGCGAAAGCGCTGGCGCCTCGAGCATTGTCGCTCACTTGATAGCACCCGGCTCGCAGGGCATCTTCCGGAACGGGATCCTTCAGTCAGGCAGCTTGGACAACAAATGGTCGATGGACACGCCAGAGCGAGCGCTGGACAAGAGTCGACAGCTAGCCGAGCTGGTGCACTGCAACCGATCGACGGTAAGTATCTAGCCTCGGGCAATACCCTCCAGTGCAAAAGTCCTTAGTCCACCATCGTTTAAGACATTTGTCGATAACCGTCACAACAAACTATATTTTAAGATGAAATAGCGCTGGATTTGTGTAGGTCCTCAGCCCCCAACGGCGTGTGCTGAATGCGAAAGTGCTAGCTACGTCAGTAAGGAACTTTTGTTTGTCAAAATGAACGCTCCCGGTGACACCCTTAGACGGTCTGTCGGGTTGCTTCACTTCGCTACAAGTCACTTCACCCATACGTTCAATACGCAAAAAAGTCAACGAAACTAAAAACTTAGGCAGTTCCTTGTTGACGTCTGTGGCAAACTAAAGAAACATCCCGAATTAGTTACTAAGGTCTTCATCTGTTGCCTTATCCAAGTCCTTTCTTCGGCGGTTAGCGCTGAGGGATAGTCACAAATCGTAAACGGGCTTCCTTGAGAAGGAGGCTAACGAAACGGGGTAATGTTTTTGCGAAAAGTGGTTGGTGTCATCACGGCATGGGTCTCTCGATTAGCGTACATGAATGATGTGGTTGTCTTTATGGAAGTTTCGACGCGTTGACTCGTATGCAACCTCAGTGCCTATAGAAGTGAAGCCTGATCGAGAGACGACTTCCACAAGCGCACGATAAGCGAGACAGAATGTTCACGCGAATTTTCAGATCGAGGGCACAATTTCGTGTCTGAAAGAGCGTTCTCCGGATGAACTGATCGCACAAATGTGGAACACGAACTTGGCCTTCTTGGAGTTCCCGCTCGTCATAGTTTCGCGGGACGCAAACTTCTTCCGCGAGAAGGATGCGTTCATTGCCCTCCGCAACCGACAGTTCAATCGCAACGTGAACCTCATGATCGGCATCAATCACGATGAAGGTAGGCATAACGTCGCGCGTAAAGGTACCAAAATGGCCCATTTGCCGGCTAGTAAAGCAAGATGAATGCTTGTCATCGAGGTGGTTTGTGCCTTCGTCATGAGCTCGAATCCGTTACCATAAGCGACCACGTAGGTTGGTATTTTTTTCAAATACGAGATGTTTCGGGTCCATTAAAATGGACCGTGTGCGATTCCTTTTGACATACGACTAAGCAAGAGCAAATATTTTGCTTATGACCCTTACCAAATTTATCCCGGCAAAATAAACGATCACGCATGGAGCAGTAGGCAGGCCTGCGCCTTCCTACTGCTTTGTATGTATTGCAAGCGTTGGTACACTTTCTTTAATCCGTACAAGCTTTTCAGGCAACTTCTGGAATATCTACAACCTCCCCAAGTACTTCGACGTACCAGAGCAGCCACTGTTGACGCTCGACAACTTCTACGAATGTGTTAACACCGCATTTACAAAGCTCCCGGAAATGGTCCGAGACGCTGCGAGCTTCGTCTACCTCGGCGACAAGTGCGACTACTCCACCGCCAAGCACAAGTTCCTAGCGGAGCAGGTTCGTGGTATTTTCCCAGACGGTGGGCCGTTAATCCGCGCTTAGGTGAACCAAATGGTCGGAGATTACTTCTTCACTTGTGACAGCGTTTGGCTCGCGGATCAGATGGACGACGCACGCGGCAAGGTGTTCATCTACTACTTCGACCAGCCGTCGAGGTAAGCGGTTGCCGTACGTGTTTATCTTGCAGGCATAATATTCCACAATCCAGAGTTCACTTTAAGCTATCGCGTGAGGAAATGCGGGCTATTTGTTGCCCTAAGGTGAAGTCCTTAGTGTTAGGCCGCCATGAATCAGCCACGTCACCCCATATACTGTTTAGCGCAAATCCGTGGCCATCGTGGACCGGATCGATGCACGGCTACGAGATCGAGTACGTCTTCGGAGTGCCCATCTACAACACCACCGCTGGCTACACGAATCGAGAACGTGTTCTGAGCCAGAAGATGATTCAGTTTTGGTCAAGCTTCGCCGCAACAGGGTAAGCTGAGGCGCATGAGGCAGCTTAAAATCATAACATACACTTCAGAGTCCCCACGCTCAAGACGAACAAGGAGGTGGACGAGTGGCCGCAGTACCACAGCCGGAACAATCGTCGATGGATGCACCTGAAGGGCGGCTCGCACATTCGGCCGATTCCTGCATCGAAGGACAAAGAGTGTCGAGTATGGCGTACTCAACGCGACATGGAGTACAATGAATATCGTAAGTTCCGAATGAAGCCGTGTAATAAGTGTGGTCAAATAGCCCCGTCCCATTGGTTGGGGCTAGTACTACCGTAAAAGCTCTAATATAAGACGTGTTCTAATATAAGACGGCCCCTAATAGAAGACGTGTGCCAAAAATTTCAAAGTTGACTTGTCACAGAGACATGTTTAGAACACGTTTTAGGCCATAACTATGCATTCTAGACGAGAACTTTTTGTCACCAAAACTTCGAAAAATTTTGCTAAATCCATAGGGGGGACCCTTTACGATTTTTACGAAACCCCCGAAAATTTGACCATCGAAAATTAGAAGACGGGCGTCTTATATTAGAGCTTTTACGGTATACGGTGGTCGTACCGTGTAGTACTCAATGCCGTACAGCTTTGCCGTACTTACGGTACGGCGGGGATTAGTGCGGCACGTAGTACGGTACGGCGCCATAAAATACCGTATTTTGTGCCATGCCGTGCCGAGTTTAGTGTAAACGGCACGGCATTTTTGGTTCACTACGGTACAGAAGGGGTCAGTACGGCACGGAGTCGGTACAAGGGGGTCAATACGGCACGGAGTACAGCAAGGGGGGAGGGTCAATACGGCACGGAGTACAGCACGGGGGGGATCCGCGTCATTGTTGGCAGACAGCCCCTTCGTTAGCCCACAAACAAGAGAATTATCGTCGCTTTTCAGTTCTCCCGCTCATTTCACGCGCCGCATCTCAGTGGTCGCCGTCATCGACCATCGTCGCGCTCATACTTGCCGGTCTACTCCATCGTGCTGCGCTCGACTAGTCTTCCTACACTCCTCACTACCGTTGGACTAGCTCCTAGCTCCGACGTTAGCTTTCCACTTAGAGCTAATAGCGTACATGGTCACATATCATTCAGTCGACTTTCCCCGTGTTAACGTACATTTTTGGCATATGATTTTTCGCTCGTCTTTATTAGATTTCCCAATCGCATTTGCCCTCCTCCTGTGCGCTGTATGATCTCGTCCGTTCGCAATGTCAGTCAGCTCTCCTTCTAGTGCACCTCTACACATGGCCACTCCTGGCATGCCTCACTTAGTCACTAGTTTAGAACATGGCCAGCACGTACAAGCTAGTCTTGACCTGCACTCGTAATGTACAGACCGCCGGCTATGGTCTAAGTACCTAGCACTTTTGATTGTTGTCGTCTTATACCATTTACATGCAACTGTGGGATTTAACTTTTGAGATGTTAAAGATTGCATAAAACGTTCGTAGTTTGTCTATCGTCGACTGGACGCCCATGTAGCAACGACATTAGGATCAATTCACTTCGCCGTCACAGATCAGCTTCACATGCCATATGCGCCAGAGCGCTGTGTTTCTGTGCACTGTACGAACAAAGCGTCTAGACCACTAACTGCAGGGATTGTGGGATACTTGTATGGAACCGGTCCTTCCGATATTCCTAACGTATGCAGGCAACACAGGTGATCCGTAAATGCCTAGAATCTTCTATAGCCTTAAACCAATAGTGATAATGGATTGCTGGCCAGGATCTCTCCGGTACTTGTAGCCTAACATCGACGAGTTCGAAGAGGCATACCTTGGACCTTAAGGCTATCACTGTTCCTTGCTGATACACGCGAAGCGTGTGCCATACGTCGTCGTTGAAGTGATTAGTACGTTCCTCCGAGATCCCGAGAGACGCATTCCCACCTGTGATGAGCACGTGAATGGGCACGCGCTTCTTCTAGATAGTCTGAAATAATCACCGACGTAGCTGCCAGCGGGGCGAAGGTCAGTGTCGCCGGAATTAGCGCCACGACCTCCGATTGCAGGCTCCCGAGTGGCATCCCTTAGCGCGACATCGAAATGCGCACACGCCTACGGTGCGTGTGCGCAGGTACTTAATTACCGACCTACGACACCATGGTCGGTGCCAACGTCATAAGACGGTGGAGATTGTGGGTCCGAACCTCGTTTTGTTGCATGTCTCTACCGTAAATTAAGAGTCATGAAAGGAGGATCTTACGTCAGAGACGACCGTTTCGATGCTCAAGTAGCTAAAACCAAAAAAATTGAGATGACACAATATTTATTTAGTTCTTTCTTCGAAACTTCGCCACAGACAACGACATAAAATTGCAAAAACAGATTCTTACAAGGCGTCACTGACGGGCACTCACTGACAGGCGGACACTCAATCGGTCACTACAAGTTTAGCTGACGTCGACTTTCATAAAAGTTTAGTCCGTTTTCATCTGTGTTGCCTAAATTACAAGATTGAAATTCGTTATTTGCTTTGCTGTTTTGTTATTTCATTCGTAGCCATTAGTTGCTGGGAATGACGAATGGCTACTTTGAAGTACGTCCATCAATGGCTTAACGTGAAGAGGGTAGTGCATTTGTTCCGCTCTTAGTGACTCAGTTACGGTGCGACAACACTGGCTACGACTACATGCTTAACCATTAACAGAAAAGATGTCCAGTCACAAAAATACAAGCCGCACGCCGAGGTAAACATGCGGGTGCGTACCTGAAAATGTCGCGTATCCACAGTTGTTATCCGACGTTACTCATGCACTGAAATGTTCCGGTGTATTCAGAGCCAACAGACGTACTAAGAAGCTTTTATTTCATGGCAGACCCCTAGCGGAAGAAGCTAAATAATGACCTGTATTAATGATGTAACCAGCATTCGTCCTTCTTGTGTATATGATCGATGTAGCTGATGTTCCTATTGAGGGTGACGGGATATACGTTCTATGCCATAACAACTAGCACACTCACAAACTTCGCTGCAAATCGTCCGGATTCCTTAAGCACAACAGTGAAAAAACGAACCGCAGAGTCTCATCCATGATATGTGCTAGTCTCCGGCAGTTGTACCGTGCCGTGTTCCGTTCCGTGCCGTTTTCCGTATTCCACGGCACGGCATACGGCAAGGCAGGAGGTCAGTACGGGGCCGTACTCCGTTTCGTAATGGTATGTACGGAGTACGGCGCGGCTAAAAAAACGAGGCCGTTCCGTGCCGTTCTAGTGCATAACGGCACGGAAGACGGTCCCTTTTGCAGCCGTGCCGTAATCCGTGCTGTCGAGTACGGCACGCAGTACGATACGGGAGGGGTCAGTACGCCATGGAGTACGGTAAGGGATGGTCAGTACGGCACGGAGTTCGGTAAGGGAGGGGGTTTGCCGAAGTCTAAGATGCGCTACTCCTTTATCAAAGGCGCACTGCTAAAAATGAGTCTGCCTTTGCGTACCTAGTGTGTAAGAGAGCCGTATGTGCCCGTTTGGGAAGCGTTTTTCGAATGTTGCTTTCCGCTGTAGCCCCATGAAACACCAAATTTAGGTTTACCCGTCCGCTTGACTTCTCTTTGTCCTGCTTGAAGTGCCGTTGCAGGACGGACGCTTCCGCTTCAAGAAAAATATGATGCGCTCTATCTATGTCCCACTTTCGTCCCGTCACCTTCCATTTTTTCCTCTCGGTGCATTCGTACACAAACCGGCGGCATTGCGTAAACAATTATGTTTACAAGTCGTCGCGCGCGGCGGCAGGTGACCCAAGAAAAAGTGCGCGATGTGCAGTGGCTAATCCAAAAATCGTGCTCCCTTTCAGGTGCTAATCCCATTCGCGGGAGAAGCCGCGTCTGAGAGTGCAATAAAAATGTTGTTGTTCTTCGACTTCGCAGCTATATTTGTTCGCTTCGTATTAGCTTTGTGACATTCGACGGGGATTTTTCTCCGCGATCTCGAGGCCTAATTTCGAAAAGCCATCGTGCCCGTTAATTAGGGTACACTGCGCGCGGTGCAATGGCACTTCCTTGAGAGAGGTAAACAACGAGTCGTGCGTCGTCACGGCGGCGATTGCATGGCTTGTACGGCGGTCACATTGAAGTCGGTTGACGCAAGTGACGACAATGTCACTTCCAAACACCAGAAAAACAGGCTGAAAACGACTAGGAGTTCAGTATCAATAGCACCCATAGGGGCAGGATGGCTCGATACCAGCCTGTCTTGCCAGAAAATGTAGCGACTCTGCAGATATGAACAGTTAAGCCCGTATACACTGGTGGAAACGACCTGTTTTTTTCTTTACAAACAACACTAGGTATTTTTCACAGGAAGCAAAGTTTTCTATGCATGTTTTCTGGGCAAATACCTAGTACCGAGTGAATTCTTTGACTGGCTAGGTAGAGAAGCCCCGTCCGTGTGAAAGTAAGTCGTAAGTAAGTGAACCGGCGCCATCAAACTGCTGATGGCAAAATTCCTCGTAAAATTCTCGGCGAAAACATAAGTAGCTTTTGTCTAATATTCTAGTTCCGACCTGCAACAATTTGTGCGGCAGCTCCGCAGACGCGGCATTAATTGAGCCGCGTAAGCGGTCACCATCGTGGATGGTGACCGCCTTGTTTGTCAACAACTCGCCGTTTTGTGGCGCCTTCAATTGCTGGCATAAGTATGCGGGCGGGATAATTAGAATGCCCGACAGGAAGTACAATTCGCATGCACTTCGAGCCGTAAACAGTTGAGTTTCACGTCCATATATTGTCACGATCCAGGCGATTTGAAACGAGTGATCTGCTTTATACTCTCGGAATTCGAAGCGACCGCAGTGTAACATACGTCTGCAGATTACGGAAATACTGTAGTTCTGTAGCTGCAGTGATCATTTTAATTGGCGGAAATCTAGAAGCCTCCCTCATCACATCCGACATTCGTGATCTCTGCTTGCCAGGGATAAACATGGCGTGTTGCGATTGACTCATAGCAAGCGCATTTATAATTGCGCTATTTGTCAACATCAGGATTCCTTCTTCTCTTGCCATCGTGAAAGGATGGCAGGCGTAAGGAATGACTGGTGGATAACCATGCTTGAACGCGCGTATGAAAGAGTAGTCGGTGACAAGATATTGGCATAAGAAGAGGTCTCAGTTCCCGCCAGATCAGTGTTCTACAGTTTATTACAGAGACGCTTGATATCAGGAGAGCGTCTTAGAATATTTGCTAGGCGATCCGTGGGTGATTTGGCGCCTGATTCCAACAAACGCAGCCATCTCCCGTAGAGAATGAAACGGTGGAAAACGCATGATGTAGTGCTACAAAATCGGCTCTCAACAATTACGCAGTACAGATCACCGGGTTTCGCCCCGCTATGACGTGTACAAAGCGTGATTGCATCCAGTAAATTTGCGACTACACTAAGTGCTCACATCTCGTTTTGTGTATTTACTTGTTTACATCGAGTGAACGATGTTGCGTCCCTTCGCTGACGACAATGGTCCTCTGATTGTTAAAACCTTCTGCGCGTATAATCAAAGCCCACGCATCCGTTTACGGCAACAAACGTCTGCTAAATCTGTTCTGGGTACGTCTATGCACAGGATCATAAACCACTAAATAATGATCTAATCCCGAAATTGCCGGAAATTGGTAAACACCATTGGCCTTTGCCAATGAACAGCGTGCTTCCTGAAAGACTGAGGTTTCTCGGCCTAGCAGAGCGAAAAATGTGGCGGACCATGGTAACGAAACTGAAACTGTTTATTCAGATGCGTGCAAAATTACTGGACAAGTAGCTACAAATTCACCTAAGGATGAATGCCAAGTCGTCAAAGACCTGCCTAGCAGTAACAGTGTGTACAGAACAAAAACGGCAAGATATGACCCTAACGAAAGCGTACGCTACTCCTCCTTGCAGCAAAACATCGCCTTGATCTGTCGACGCGTGCATCCCTTCGTACAGCACTGGTGGCTGATCTCGTGCCGGCCTGAAAGCAACTCATGAATCGCGGTAATAATCGACTTTTCATCTTTGGCGTCATCGAAGGCAGGCATCTGATGCGTCCCGCGACACAACACATACGTAAAACGGTCAGTCTGTCAAATGTTGCCCAGGGTGTCCACAGCGTAGCACCTTAACGGGCCGGTCTTCAAAACCCCATGCGTCAAGTGGCCAAAGACGGCATATTAGGGCGTCATACTCCTGATGCCCTAGCCCGCAGTCATGAATCGCGGTAATAATCGACTTTGTCGATGTTGTCGCTCAGAACAGCAGGTTCCTTAGGGCAGGTTCGTCCTAGATGCACACGCACGTCTCGATGTTTTGGCACTTCCCACCTTAACTGCACTCAAGCGGCTTTAGGCCAGCTACGTCGATTTGGGTCTCATGCGATCGCGGCGCTTCGCACGGAACGGCCGCGTCTCCCCTGACATATCCAAAAGTGCGCGAATTTACGAAACTCAACATTCCCAGGTTTACTTAACGATTCGCAAATATGAATGCGGGCAGCGTTTGTCCTTTAAGAGCAGACAGACCGTTTCCGAATGCACGGAGCTGCTCTTTACTAGGCTGGCACACACCTGACCCGAGGAGCTATAGTTGGAAGTATCCGGAAAACAGGTAAACATGTTTCCCGGATGTCTGAGGGGTGGAATTCGATACCCCGGCGGCGAGTAGAAGTAGCCGAAGGGCCGCTCGCCAATTACGCAGTCACACGTTTCGCTTGCAAACAACTCGCTTGTTGCGGGTATAAATGGCCGCGCAGAACAATGCGCGGTCGGCGTATGCGCGTATTTGGTTTCTGATGCCAGAATCGGAAATGCCACGCCGGAGGAAAAGAACGTCAACAACCGGCCCCGGAAGGCGTACCATGGTTTAGCGGCGGGCTCGGCGCGGTCATTGAGTTAGCACTTCAAATAAGAGGTAGAAAGCCTCGGTCAGGACTGCGGTACGCGATATGCAAGGCTACGAAACGGTTTTCCACAGCCTTTTATGAAAGATGGCTTCTCTCTATTTCGTGTGAATGAAACGTAGGTTGGTACGAGGGTGTTGGCGCATCTTTCGTAGTGCGAGCAGGTCCCAATTTTTTCCTTGAACACGGTCCATTAGGGGGGGGGGGGGGTGTGAGTACTACGTCTACGCGCCGGGCCTAATCGGCGCATCTTTTGTAGCTGCCCACGCACATGAATTGTAGTTGACCATTCCGGTCTTCCTCCGGCTTGACAAATTTGTCGTCTAATCGTTCCACTGGTTCCGGAGCAACTACTGCCTATTACCGGGCCTGAGGCCAGGAGGTCTACCTTTTTGGTCTAACAAAAAATTACCTGGTTGGTAAGGACAATACCTGGAGACGTGGAAAAGGAACTACCTACCCAAAATTCGACCCGGGTACAAAGCGTGGATGAACCCCACACGGAGCGTGGAACACTCGTGGTAGATCAGAGTACGGTGCTTACCAACTCGTTTTCTCCTCACGTCGCCATCGACAAGCATGACCGGCGCCATCCCCGCCGGTGGGCACTTCTCGCCGCAGATCTGTCTCGTCAAGTTCACCAGCGCCATGCCGCAGACGTGCGTTTGCCTGTCGTCGGTCTCCCGGCGAATCAGAGATCGTAGCAAATTCTGCCGTCGCCAACTACCTTCGGACGCCGAAGGGTAGTAAGNGTATGCGCGTATTTGGTTTCTGATGCCAGAATCGGAAATGCCACGCCGGAGGAAAAGAACGTCAACAACCGGCCCCGGAAGGCGTACCATGGTTCGGCGGCGGGCTCGGCGCGGTCATCGAGTTAGCACTTCAAATAAGAGGTGGAAAGCCTCTTATTGCCTCTGTGAGGACTGGGGAGAAGCGACATTCGGTTTAGGAAACGGGTTTCCACAGTATTTTATCAAAAGACGGCTGCTGTCCTTTTCCTGAGAATGAAACGTAGACGCCGCAGCAAGTTTCGAAGGCTTTGGCGCATTTTTTGCAATACGAGCAAGCCCCAGTTTTGTCTTGAACAGGGTCCATTAGCGGGGGTGCCATGAGTACTAGGTCTCGCGCCGGGCCTAATGGATGCATCTTTTGTAGCTGCCTACGCGGATGAATAGTAGTTGTCCATTCTGGCCTTCTTCCGGATTGACAAGTTTGTTGAGTCAAATCGTTCTACCAGTTCATGAGCAGTGACTGGTCTATTACCTGACCCAAGGCCAGGAGGTTTACCTGTTCAAAATGACGAGTTTGTAGCGACAGTACATGGAACCGTGAACAAAAACCGCCTACCCTAAATTTTAGCCGAGCCGAGGACGCAAAGCGTGGATTCACCCCACTGGGAACTCTGTGGAACACTCTTGGTAGATCACAGTACAGTGCTTACCAACTCGTTTTCTCCTCACGTCGCCATCGACGAGCATGACCGGCGCCATCCCCGCCGGTGGGCACTTCTCGCCGCAGATCTGTCTCGTCAAGTTCACCAGCGCCATGCCGCAGACGTGCGTTTGTCTGTCGTCGGTCTCCCGCCGAATCAGAGATCGTAGCAAATTCTGCCGTCGCCAGCTGCCTTCGGACGCCGGAGGATAGTAGGAGCGAAGTCGTCTATCGAGCAGGGTCCATGGACTTCTGTCCGACAATAACGGTTGTTGGAAGCTGGCAGACGATAGCAGTGTGTCAGGAGCTGATGCCAGGGATTCTGATATCGACAGGAAGACCGTGAGAAGACTGAATATGGTCGGTAGCCTGGGACATCTCTCGAGGAAGTTCATCTGTAGCGGAAGGCGCTTTCCGCGTCCAGCTAGACGAGCATTGTGGGCGCTCAGGTGGTTTAGCGGCCCGCAGGTCGTTCCAACTAAGGGTGTGGCCTTGACAATGTGCACGCAATGTTCTCAGTTTCATCCGAGACCAGCTCCATTGCCCGTCGGTTTCCCGAGGGCGGGGCATTTCCGTCGCCGCACGCGAGCCTTTGTCCAGCCCATATCGCTGAGGGAGGAGCTTCTCAGAGCAGCTGAGGAACCTACAAGTGGCTGACGCCCTTGAGTACGCTGTTCTAAGTCTGAGATGTTTTGGAAGGCCGAAAACATTCGGGTTAGTTTACCTGCTTAAGCCTACTGCACCTGAGTACGTAATCATAGGATTAAGCAGCTCAGCGCAGGCTTATGTATAAGAAAATATTTATGTTATCGCACGTAGTTTATACCAGGAAGACTTGCGGGCATGAGGAAGGTGTTAGGAGTAATTTCTCGACTGGCTGCGCAAGAGCCCTCATCCGATTCGCACTGGTCAGCTGTGGGGAAACGAAAACAAGCGTCATTCGCCTAAGTGTTTTTGTTTTCAAAGGGGAAAACTTGGGCCTCTGGCGTTCGAAGATTTCGGATTACGCTGAACGTCAGACGCTGGAAGCACCGCCGCGGCTTTCCAGAAAATCTCGGTAGATTATACAACGCGACAGTCAAGAAATTGAATAAAAATGCTAAAATGATTGCCCAGAGGGTGACATGTTGGTGGCTAAAATACATATACTTCTCACCCGACACTACAGGAAGTCCCTAGAAGTCATTGCGGCACCGGTCTACCTACGACAGGCGTCGCTTGAACTTCGATTGAAAACTTTGTTGATACCGCAGAGAGACTTTAAATGCAACCTTTGGGCAATCGCTAGCCTTGTCCGTAGCAGTCGTAGCAGTGGTGGTAGAACAGTTGCATTCTAGTTTTGATGCCCCAAGTATCATGGTCTTGCTGGTGCCCGTTAGCGAGCATGTGGAGAGACAACCCTAAATGAGCACATCACCTGTACACTTCGACCTCCCATCATTAGCCAGTCAACTCTGATACGCGACTAACCCATTCGACGTCTGGCCCAAATTACCCATTCCGGTCGATCCTATTCAGTGCCGTGGCAATCCGACGAAAGTTGACGCCATGGGTTCTTAATAATTCACTGAGGTTCAGGGCGGCATATCATTCATTCAAAGACAAACCTATTTGAGTCCAAGCCTCGTGACTACACGCCTTTTGCCAACTTAAGGTCCAGACAGCGGGACTTTCTCGACGCAAGTACGTCATGGTCTCTGGCTGTATCGAGGGTGCGCAATTTGGGTAAAGGTCCCTTAGAGTGCACGCGAAGCACCTGCGAGTGAGCACTTGTACTTTATAAACCGTAATTTTCTGCTTCGCACACATTTAACAAAACAAAGAGAGGAGGACAACCCGTGACACGTGGTGAAGGAATGGAAAGGGCGGTGTGATGGCAACGTAATAAGTTAGCGTGGTGGCCGGCTGCCCACACACATCACAACATAATTGGCGATAAGTACAACCGTAGAACAAGGAAGAAGACTTGAAGGGGAGACACTATTCACCGGTACAGAGACCTAGGTATTGCTGAAGCGCAGCTCGGAAGGTGTTCATCGAGATGAGCAACAGTACGGGATCAGTTCTTCGTCGCTACATCCGCGTTCCTCGCAGCACACCTGAGTGATCTTCTTGCTTCCAGCTCCTTCTGAAAAAGAGAAAATTAAGCTGCCATCTATCACAGAAGAGAGATTGTTGCTTCTTTGGATGCAAAATGTGAGCCACAAAAGTGTTCTTTTCTACCACAAAGTATCCAGCGCTGCGACTTGCGCCGGAGATTGACTTCCTTCCTCACAACAAAGGTCATAGAAACTTCCCAACGCGTTTTTCAGAGTTTAGAGGTTAAAATGGTGCAACTTTGGCCGTTCATTCTACGAGATAAAATGGATCAAAGACTTACCAGAACGCTTTCGCTTGGTCTCTTTCACCGGTTCCGTTTCTGGCATCTGGACGCATCCGTTACATAGCGCCTGAAAGGTAAGCGTTGAAGCCGGTTAAACATATCCTCACAAAAGGTTCTACGCTAGCGGCCAGCTTTGTTAAAAGCTAGTAATACGTGCTTGTCTTCAAACTGCTTACCTGAACGTGCTTAATGAGGCGAAGACCGCATCTCCTGATTGGTTTGTCCTTCTTTGAGCGGCTCATTGCCATGAAGTAGCTAGGCACGTCGAAAGGCTGCTCTTCTACATGCGGCGCAAACTCCGGGAATTCAGGCGCAGTCGCTAACAATGATGGTGACGCGTTCCTACTCCTTGTTGGCCGATCGAAAATCGACAGCGATTGCGACGCGGAGTGGACGCCTGGGCGGAAGAACGCGTACCGCGGATCGTACGCCGCGACCGCGTTGACTGCGACTGACAGCACTGCGAGGACGAATGAGTGACGACTGAGCGTGGACGATGAGGCCATGTCGAAGACGTTTGACGCTGTTATTCTAGACGCGATCATCTTAGTATTCGTGTTCGCAAATCGACGCAGACACGATGAACACGAAGCTAATGAGCTTTGGATGAGTGCGACTTTGAATGAGCTCACACCGCACACACGCACGAATAGACTGGAGTGAGGTAGCTGTCGGCTCACACACAATTAAATACTTCCGACGGCGGCATTTAAGCCGGCGCGCGGGGCGTGGTCGAGACCACTTGAAGCGCAGTCGGTCACGCCGCCTCAGGCAGGCGGGGCGCTACACACGCACCGTGCTGTAGTATCACACGCGGAGGCCGGGCACTGTGCAGGGCAAAACACTAAACTGTTATCTTGAGCCTGCGGCAATGAGGGCTTCATTCTCAGAGGATTCCGGGGAGTCCCTTCCGGTTCGCGCAAAGTCGTTTAGCGCGCCGGGAATGACGCACTTCAAAGCACTTAGAGTCACGCGTTGAGTGGGTACAGTGCTACATGGGTCTTCTTCACGCTTAATCTGAACCGTTTTGGATGCATGCGGAGGAATTCTTGAACAGGAAGTTTAGAACTGCGAAACCGGAAACGACCGATTTGGGTTTGGAATAATCGACGCAGCCCAAACGCAATACAGTGACGCAGATTGAGGCCTAGAAGTTCAGTTCCGACGCTGCAAGCATCAGAAGGAGGTGACTAGCTAAACACACCGACTGATGCGCTAACATACAGAAAGAGTAACATACAGAAAGAGGTGCATGCCTAGTTGGCTAGAAGACGGACGGAGTACGATGGGAATGATGCAAGTGTCCACCCGAATGTTCTTCGAGCTACGCATTTGAGTATGTTCTTCCAGCTGTGAGTCGTTTTTAGCAGTCTGAGGTCTGCAGGAAACCGGATGGACATTCGTCGTTGTCATCACGTATTTCACGTGTGGTCCATTTCGAATAAGAAGTGCATCAGTCAACATGCTTTTCCTGTGATCGAATAGCCCACGAAAACAATTTTGCAATTCAAAAAATTCGGTGCACGCGCCTACTCATCACCCCATCAACATCAGCGGATTAGCTGCAAGCACTTAAGAAATCCAACGGGGTCCAATAAGACCAAATTATACCCTTCATGAAGTCCTTTATAGAGGCCTGTTTTCGAAAACAGGCCGTCATCATGTCGTACCCGCAAGGATACGGTACTTCTGAGCGCAGAGACGTGTTACAGAAGATACTCGAGCGTTGACGATCTCAACGCAGAGTCGTTTTCCTAACTTTTGAGAGATCCACGTCCTACCACGAGAATCGACAAGCGTCGGGCCCACGCGTTTTGCATGCTTGAAAACTATAAAGGTTGACGTTGTCCCGTGAGATGTCTGATGCGACAACGGTTGGCGAAACGGCTCATTCTTTCCGGATAAGCAAGCGGAAGAACTAAATGCTAATTGCGACACTTGTCTCATCTGTTTGTCCAGACCAGAAACAGGAATCGCATCGTAAAATCAAAATGGTTATTTCTACCCACCACACAGAAATAGAATCAAGTTAGTTTCTTTTTCACCTATGCCCGTACTATCACCATCTAGTCTTACTGTCGCCTGTCTCGACCCTCTTAGTTTTTATGAATTTTTCTGTTCGAAAAACGGTCTTGAACAAATAGCATAAACATTTTGGCAATGTGTAAAACAGTATTGCAGACTTGCCCTATTAAAAGGTAAAAATGGGTTCGGGAGAAAGACAAACTCATATCCCCTAGCTTGCTCGAATAGACCGGAAGGTATATCACCTGCTGTCGTTCATAGAACGCATGCGCAGGATGTTTTCGCATCCGTCCGACTTCGTGCCAAATACTAACAACGCATATTATAGAGGCATCCACTACCTGTTACTGGACAGCTGTTTGCCTTCTTCGTTAAAAACATTCCGCAGTTTCTACGAACAGTTTCGGAAAATAACCGTCACTCCATCGGATCATGGCAACAGCTTTAGCGGGTTGCTTCAGCTGCGTTCGGCCGCAAGCCTTGCACGGATGCCGAAGAACAGAGCGAACGACACTAAGGAGAACTCTTGGTGCATGAACGGAGTTCTTCTGTACAGAATGCTAAGTCCCCCGCCGACAAAGTTCTTCCCTCACCTATAGCCAACAAGATCCCCTGCGTCTCTTTTAGCACTTGTTGCATTAGCATGAGGTGATCGACCCCGACGAGGGCAAAGCGGGGCACGTAAGCTCAAGTCGCTATCAGAGGTTACCGTTATAGTTTTGGCCGAAGCATCCGCGCGTAACAAAGTGCTATTCCTTGAACAAGCACATGGTCTTCATGTCCTACAAAGATTACCTCTATTCCTGCGCGCTGACTGATGTCATGCCCCCTCCAGTTAGCACTTTACGTTGTCCGAGAATCCATTCTTCAGATAACTGCTTTTGCCGCAGGGACACATCGGCGTAAAGTGCATTTGGCCGTCTGTTCTGGTACCGTACCCAGAAGTGCAAACCGCGTAAATGGTTATTTCCGATTACACTCGTGATATGCTAGGCTTCCCGCCAATAAATCCAGCGAACCGCTGACGGGCATTGTGTATTTTCACTTTGCACTTATTTCCTGGGCCTCCTCCTCCGTCCTCGGAAAGAGGGTACGGTCGCATTACTCGACCGCGCTGCACCTGCCGCGCGTCGAGGCTTCTAATCCGAGCAGAATGAGCAATCTTAGAATCCAACTCGAAAACAATCTGAGTGATTCCGCTTTATTTCAGCGCCCACTGTTATTACTGTCGCAAGCGCTTTAAGTGCGGAGATGTTTTTCGAGGTGAGTGAGACGTAGGCGAGCAGCGCGCGATGCGTCGTCGCCCACTCGCGGCCATTTTAAGCCGCCTGCGACCGGAAGACCGGCCGCCAAGGCCCCAATTACTTCGTCAGCTTCGCCGGATGGCAACAAACAGATCGCATAGCCGCGTCACCGGCGATAAGTTTCAAGGGAAATGGCCGCGGGAAACACGTCAAGCAGAAGCGGTGGTATTTGCCGAGCCCAGTGCCGGATGGATAGGCTAGGTATTAGTCCCATCTTAGGCCTAATGATCAGCATGCGTCCCGGAAAATGTGGGAGTAAGATAGCGTGAAGGAAAGGCATGCTGAGGAAAGCAGCGCCAGATATTTCGGCTATATTTTTCGATAAAACTTGTGATTAGAGGCAGTCTAGAAGCCAAAGAGTATAAACAGGGTTAAAGATTAAATCCCCTTTTGGGAAAAATCAAAACAGTTTACCAATTAGCAAATTTATAATCTTGCAGCACAACGACCATTTTGATCAAATCGCCATGCAATAACTTCAGCCACGTTCTGGCCCACCAAGATGGACATGATCCGTCATAATCTGGGTCTGCGAAAGCAGACAAAAGTTTAGCAGGCTCATCGTGCGGGCCTTGGCGACGACAAGGCGTCTGCTCAGAAAGGTTGTGCGCGAACCGTTTTCGCCAACATGTGCCTACACGAAGGTATTAGAAGACATGAATAGTAGATGATCTTGAGTATGGATCTAGCGTGACACAAAGCGCGCAAAGTACGCGTCAGCGGCATAAAATGCACGAAAAGCATATACTTTTGCGCACTGCACTGAATAGCAATGACCCGCTTAGTCTTTTGACTGTATATGTCAAGCATCCACTCACTCCCCCACACAACGCTTCTTACACTGTGCAACTGGTAGCCGTTCTGTGAGTTGCGTGCAAACTGCAGCGCTGCACGCGGGAAATAAACGGGTCATTAGCGTGACGCCGCCAGCTACAAACATGCTAGAAAGTCGCCGAATGCAAACATATCCACACTCGCAAATCACTGGGTTGGGGATGTTGTTTACTGCGCGAAACGCTAGCAAGAGATCAAAAGACGCGGCATTGAGCACATACGCAGGAGCTAAGCGACTATCTAAGGTGACATTCTGCAAGGCTACTTCCCGGAACGCCTGCAGGTGTTTCGCAAAAAAGCCTAGTTCAGATTTCTGAAGTAAGGAGTTTCTGCTGAAGCCGTGCAATCGGTCTGAAGCCAGACAAAAGACAATAAAAATTAAATTCAATTAAAATACAAACGAACGGGAAAGATCGGGCCGGACCGTTCTTAATCCCACATCATGCTAGTTGAAGCGGTCGAAGCAACACTCCGTCTACGCGACCGGAGTTCCGAAGAAGCCCGTCGTTTAGCAGGCAAGGCAGACTTACCATTCCATTTAACCCACCTAATGTCTGTAGCAGCACTTTAAACTAATCTTTCGAAGTCAAAAGTGAGTAGAAGGGCTTCGGAACTTCCGACTTCCTGTACCAACGGTACAGCAAACTGATGTTGACGGCTGACTGTTCACGCTCTGCTTTTCACGGGGATTTTCCTGTACTTGCACTGTCAATTTGACCCTTCGGGGCATCCGTTAAACCGATTTGTCTCCATGAAGCTGGGCAGCTCAAACCGTTCCCTCAGAACGGAAAGCAAACATATTTAAGATCACGTTCTTTGAATCAGACTCGAAACCTCCCTAAACAAGTGACGACAATCTTCGACCGCATGGAAATGATGTAAAGCTCGCCTGCACCTTGCAGGAACTCTCCTCCCGCCGCCCTCATTACGCGTTATGGTAATCCGACACCGTTGTTTTTCCGGCTTTCACGCCTCTGGGTGACGTGACGACCTGAAGACGGCTCTCCCAGATAGCTGACACTGGTTGCTTCATTACAGCTGTTTTGTTCCGGCGGCAAACGTCGTCGTCGTCGACGCTCGCGCATGCTTGGAGACCAATGCTCACTCCGGGGACTTGTGCGTGAGAGGACCACGCACGTGACCCAGGGGACACCCCACACGTGTACGCGTCGTCGCGGATTCTCGGGGATGTTTTCAAGCAGCGACGGATTTAGAGGGGCTTCATGAATGGCCGGTGAACCTGGCGCAGCAAAGAACGAGTGAATCTGGATCAAAAATCTCGCAAAAACATCTTTAAAGCACAAAACCAGACTGACCACAGATCATTAGAGACGGATTAATTTGTCGAACACTTAGCGTCGGCTAATAGGGAGCTAGTGGTTGTTTTAAAGTGCCCTAAGTAGACGCCAGGACCAGGTGTGATTAGCGAGGAAGACGAGCAAAATAAACGCAAAAACGACGAGCTCCATCGGAAACTCTCTGGGAACTACCGCTCATCGCCGTCAAACGACAACGATAAGACCCTGGCTATGCAGTGACCCAACGAAGTAAAAACCTATGCTACAGTTGGCATCTCAGACAGAGACGGACGGAAAATTAACGTCACCGAATCCGAAGAGGATCAGCTGCTAACAGATCTTCGCAGTTTCACTAAGCGTTGAAGCCAATTACAACAACTACGCTGCATTGAGAGCCTCGGTCTATCTGCTCCCCTTCTGGGCAGTTTTGTTCTATCTGGGGTCAATCCGCTATACTGCCTTCCGTTAACTGCTACAAGAGACAGAAAATGAATTCATTTCGCACTTAGGAACATTCGACCAGGTTCATGCCACTTAGCCATGCCCTCGAACTTCCGTGTAGCAATTGTCTTTTGGATCAATGATCGACTGCTAACTGAGTACCTATCCTCTCCGCTCTGCTTGTACGCTCGGAAATGCCACTGTACACCGCTGGGAATCGCCGCTCCGCCAGCCATGTTTTGACACGCAAGTTTAAAGGTCGCGCTTCCAAACTCGGCTGATGCGTGGTTGTTGCATTTTGCGCAACAGTCGCTAATTATCACAGGCTACATAAAGGATAGCAACTTGCCTGCGTAGAAGGGTCACCACGATGTGTTGTGGTACCGGGCCTTAAAGGAACTTCGAATGAAATTTTAGCATACTACGTAGGTCATAGCATCGTGCACTCGGACGGCTAACAGGTGAACAAATAACCTTTATATAGAATTGACGCTTGTTTTGACCGTTGTGTAATTTTTAATTCGTTCTCTAACGGTGCAATGTGTATTGTGATGCGGAACACGTAGCCCGCTAGCTCTTTGTGACTAACCGCACTTTCGTGTTGAAGCCGAAAAAGGTTCATTTGCCAACAGAGTTCATCTTAGTTACCTAGGAACGCTATTCGGGGGTTGGCTAGTCGGCCGAGTATTTTACCTACCTAACTTGAAATTTGGGAACTCGTACGCACAGAAAGATCCTGGCTGAGCCGGAATCAGCCTTGTTCACGTACTCCATTGACAGTCGCCTTGTTTCGTCAGTATCGGAAGTACACAACTACGCCGACCAGACTGAATCGAATGCAGCCGGCTGACACGGCCATGCTACGTTATCGTGGTTTCGCACGAATTCAGGCTGGTCAACCTGGCCGCACGGTGCCAGGTGCCTAAACGGACTCAAAGAACGTTCAGTGAATGGTTACCCGTACCTATGATTGCGCTCAAACGATAGTATTAGCACAAGGGGCAAAGAATGTCGTGAATAGTTTAGAATTAGCGTCTTCCTCAAACATGTTTGCTTAGCGCTCTTCGGCCTCGTCTTGCCTTCACCGCAAGGCGCCTTTAGCTTGGACATTTGGACATGTTTATACCATCGGACGAGGACTTCCCTTTCGTGCACGCAAGTCTAAAGGTTGCCCCAGTGCAAACGGCGAAAACACTTATTAGGCACGGTGTTGCATTCTACGACAATGGTTATTATCGGTAAACATGCGAGAACTTTGTAGCTTGGACTGCGGAAGGGAACCGTACCGTATGCTAGCTAGAAAAACAAACTACTCCTGCTAAGTGTGTAATCTGGGAAGCATGCTGCGAAGAGCGTAAGTTGCAATGTGCATGACCTCCACTTCAAGATCGACATATCACACGACGTACAACTTTTGGCTTAGTCACTGCACGTTCAAATTACGATGAGGAAGAACCTCGTTTCATTCATCCACTCCCACTTCTTCACTCTGCTGAAACGCACTTCCTCTCTCGACCACCGAAACAGCTTGAAACTTCCGACAAATCCCGGCAAAAACGCGCCATTATGGTGTTTTCAATCTTCGCCGGCGCCTACGTTAACCGGTATGCTTCCGGTCAAATCCCAGGTGAGAATGCAAGTGCGATGCTCGTCGCGGTTCGCGACTCAACGTCACCATGAAAGTCCCTTGACAAGAAATTGCTTCGGTTTCTCCGAATTTTTGAAGGACGAGGGATGGTGCAATAAGGATAGAAATGGATTCCTGTACTTTACCACGGTGTCAGACGTGGTGAAACCGTCTTTCATCGCAAAGCATCTGGCTCTATTAAAACATTCAGACTTCTACACAGCGCTCCTTGATTCGAGAGGGTTATAACTTTCCAGATAGCAAGACGCGCGATCAGCTGGTGCTTTCAAAGTCCGGCCATTTGCTGTAAAAGATGACCTACTGAATGACCGGAGTTCGGGACATGCAAGGCAAGACAATTTTCCGTCGTCTTCACGAGGATATTAAATTTTCCCTGCTGTATTCCCGGTGCAAGACTAAAGCGGTTTAAGCCCACTTAACAGCTAACGGTGACCTGAACGGGCCACTGCTGCCAAGGTATCGGCTTGTTGCACAACACGTGCACGACATGCAGCCAGGCGTAGGGAAATCATTCAGGAAGTGCTTAATCAGCGGAGCACTTTTCTGGTTCACCCTGGTCACTGTTAGGCATAGGGGGTGCCGGATGAGCGCTCCACCACTTCCCGCTCTATGAGAGCACGCTGTTTCTTGACGCTGATAACCTTAGGAATCTCTGGTCAACCATCAATTCTCTGGCATGAGCCTATTCGATTTTTAGACGTCTAACATCTGCAAGTCCTCTTTTTCCCATCTCCCATGCGGCCCACTCATCGACGTCAGCAGGTTCTTCATGCGGCGCTGTGGTTCCACCGTCACTCTCGAGGCGATGCGCGTGAGTTACCCCTCGTCGCAGCACACCGGTGTTTAGGTCTTCGCACCAATCCCTTAATAAAACACTTTGCAATTACCGACCCGGCGGGATTGGGCACGAGATGTCCGACGCGAGTGACATTTGACAGTCGGGAAGGGCACTTTGTTTACTCGAACTCGAGCAGGGAATTTCGGCGCTATTACGGGAAATGACAGCTAAGTGAATGGGGAAGAAAAAGCGACAGTGTCCCGCACATTTGCCACAGCAGCAACACAGTTTCGTAAGCAGATAATGCCGGGGTAATTAACCGCGAACATGGCGCAGTTCACGGAAGCGTTTTGCTTCCATTTGTACGGTATCTTGTGCAGGCCGTAGGGTGCGCCTAAGTTCGCTCGTTCACGGCAAAGGTTAATAAAGGCATAGTCCGCGGGTACGGTGGTACCTACCACACAGGCACTGAGTAGTTTCAATGAATTACATGGATGGCTGGACAGCATGGAGGAAGCTTAATCGTTACTGATTTGCTTTGCGTTAAAACGATTAGTTTATGTGGTAAACAAAGCTTGCAGCCCAAGGATAGCGACAGTCTAAGCCAAAGCTCAAATCCTGCATGTCTAAACCAAAGCATAAATATTGGCATAAAGCACAAAGCATGGCTAGTAACCAAACCCTACGGGCCGCGATAGGGGTACGGAGGCCTAAAACCATGATGCAGAGACAGGCAATACGATCAGCGAGATTTTGGGGCTGTTACGTACGCATGGAAATCCTTAGAGGCTGGGAGAAGCAAGGCCATTACAAAAAATCACTCGAGCGCACACCGTCAGGGACTTTTTTATCTGTTTTTTGGGCAGACTGGGAACGCATCGAACTGCTTTACGTTTAGTATCGGACTAGTCTGGTATAGACAGACGCATCGACAAAACCTGCACGCATGTACGATGTCCTGATGCTTTCATTAGCTTCTGCAGCAGACAGCTCAAGAACGCATCATGCCATCATTGCTAGCCCTCTTCTTGGAATTCTACCGTCAGTGGAAGAGTGACCTTTGTCGCGTGCAAGGGACACCTTCGAACTCCCACAAGTCCGCAAACTTTTCATGATACACATGCACGATGTATGTACATGTAGGCGACCTAGGACGAAAGTAACACGAACGTAGCGAGAGACCAATGAGAAGAAGAGCCAAAATGCGCCTTGCTCGACCGTATCCCAGCCATGCGATGCGTTCATGTGGACAGGGCATCAAGAGACGACGAAGCAAACCTGTAGACGCTGGGGCATTAGAATGAGGACCTCTGTCGACGAAAGCGACTTTTGCGCTTGTATACAGCATGTCACACACGGGGGAATCGAACAAAAGCGTTGGGAGACGTGCATATTCTCAGTATCGGTTCTGGCGAGAGCGGCAAATCACGTATTTCTAGCCGCAAATTCCTACAAATGTGTCGCTAACACTATTCGATTTGCACTTCGCTGGTTAAAAAAACTGCATAGGGGTATCTTTAAGCCACCGTTTGTCCATCCTAGCAAAAAGAGGATACTAGGTGCATTATGCGCGCTAGGTTTTGGCCACTCTCATTTCCGTTAACACTGCCTGCACGCTAACACTTCGGTTTAGGTGATTCCCTCTAAGCCCTCCAAGTGCAACATTCCCAGGGCGTTTCCAGGATATCGTAGGGGTAACTATGATGAGGAGTAAGAAGTGCAGAGCTATAAAAAGGTTGAGGTTGCTAAACTATGCGTGTCATCCGTAGGCAGGTAGGTCATTTGGGCTTATGACGCGGTCACGCAACGCGGTGGGTTGACGCCGGCATAACATGTATGATCAGGGACGCCTAAGTGCACTCAGGTGGGGGCTTTCGACTCTGTTTCGTCCACAACATCGTGCTTTAAACGCCAATTAAAGAGCCTCCATGTCTAGACTTTACTCGAGCGTGTAGAAGTATCATGCAACGATGGCGTTACATTAGCAAGTTTTGGAAATCAGTTGACGCAAAGTGGGCGCACGCGCCTGTATGCTCCTTCTTGAGCTTTTCCCTGTTTCGGATTAATCGATAGGTTCATCTTTGCAGTTCCCACTGAACTGACCGTAGTTGTCAGGGCCCAGTCGATTTATCTTGTGGACCAGTTGGGGGACTCTGCTTTCTTCACACCTCTTCTTCACTATCTACGCTCAAATGAGTCCTACATTTCATAACCGCATGCCTTCTAAGAAAGTCCGAGCGTCCAGTTCCGTCACTGTTCAGGTCCTGCTATGGAGGGTGGTGTTCAGTGGCACCATGAAATATAAGGTGGGCCAGTCTAACCGATCTGATCGAGGCACTGAAGGCTTGCACATTTACACCAATAGAATAAACAAAGACTTATAACATAAAACTAGTTAGTGCTGCCTCATAAGAGTGGGAATTCATTCGACAAAACATTTCTCACAGCCAAAACGGCCTTCTAGCGAAGGAGTAGATGGAGTACCGTAGAGCAATGAAGCCCATTGGCTCCTTACCGAGACAGTTTCATCGAAAGTCAGTTTCGAAATGCTCACGGAAAGATTGCGAAAAGAAGCATGGTCTTTTCGACTCTGCCGACATTTTTACGTCGTCTTCCTATGTTTTCAGACCTCACGCAACAAGGTAAGAATCACCGCCTCCAGGCGTGAACAAACACTTTAATCCTTGCGGACGACCTTCACTGTCAATTTGAAGACCTTCGACTCCAACATGCAGAAGGTGTTTGTGCCTGCATACGCAGCGGGAGTAATCTCCGTGCATAGCACATGTTCTGTATTCCTTATGCGCTGCTTTTCCAATCTGCTGACCGAAGCCGGTAGGGGATAATTAATGCATTAAGCGTCGTCAGCCGATTTAACATCTCGTTTCCGCTTGCCGGGCGTAGAACACAGCAAAGTTCTGTTTGTTTACGAGTGATTATTAATCGACGTCGGACAATACTCAGAACTGTGGAACGAATTTTGAGAGAGAAGCCCATGGCTGGCACCGGATAAGTAGTCGATGACGCGGTTAAATCGACGGCGAAATAAACAGTAAACACCTTTTGATGAAAAATATCTCTAACAGGATCGTACAGAGGAGAGTGGAAAGTGAATTCGAAGAACGGACTCTCCGTGCCGTAGCTGTCCGCACGTACGCTATTGAATTCCAAGTTTTCCTGCAAGATAGTAAGCGGAAAGAGGTAAACAAGCGTGCTTGATCGAGGTGTTTCGCCAGCTTGCAACAGTGTTTATGCGACCTGAATAAGGAAGTTTCTGACCGACCATTCTAGTTTCTGGTTAAGCCGCTTCTGCTACGCCATCTACGGAGACGATATAGAAACTACAAATGATTAGGCGGATGAGTTGCATCGCTGGAGACAACACGAACGCCAAGATAAGCGTTGTGGCATCACCGTGCACTTTTATGGATTCTATACAAGCTCGGTATAGTGTTCATCCCGAGTGTCGAAACTGTGCGTAGCCGTTATTGATATTTCTAGTTAGGTATCAGGGACCCATACCCTTAAAAACAGCTTTAAACGTTACTGTCGTTTACTCGATGGATTTAAGCTGTAGCCGGCTGATCGGATTTCGACATTGTTTACTGGACCGCAGGGTTGGCCCATGCGGCCAGTTTGCATCGGTTCCTGCCCACATCTCCGTCTTTTCGTCGCTGCGGACGTGGCTCGCCATACCCATATCTGACAACATGGTTAGCTTGCTGCTTTGGATCGCGACGTCGGAACCAGCGACTTAGCACGTTCCTAGTTAGCTAGCATCCTAGGTAGCCAGGTAGCAATGTTGGACACTTTCAGGTCTACTTCGTCAAAGTGCATGCTCGTCGAGCATCGTCGTCAAGCACTATAGTGCACCCATTACCAGACGTTTTTTAGCCGGAGGAAGTAAAATAACCGATTAATGCACTAGTAGTTAGCTACTAATTTTGCACGTTCGGCGAAGGTGTCTTTGTTAGACGCTAGTTGCCTTACCGCTTCGGCGTAGTGGAGCAGCGACCACGCACTGCTGTAGCTCAGGACAATGCCTGACGAAACGTGGTTGCCACAACGATTTCTAAAAGTCTCACTAATGTACTCTAGACAGCTCAACTCAGATCAATGAAAACTAGCAACGTCCAGTCGCTGATATTTCCATTGACATCTGCAGCTTGCTAGGCACTGCCTTTGTCAGTCCTGCAAGGTGCATGATCGCCACTCAATGTGCATGACCTCAACCGGGGGTGATGCAGTATACCCTGAAAAATGCAGTGCACGTGGGTGATGAAGTACACCTGTAGCGATATAAATATCTGCAGCGGTGACCACCGTAGGACGACTGCAGCAACCGAATGCCATATAAGGAACTTGGAACAAAGGGTAAACAAGCACTAAAGAAAGTCTGTTTTGTAATCCCCCGCAAGTCTGTTGATCGCAAGGGCGTGAAGTACGCAAACCGTTCGCACTAATTTTAGATGCTTGAACCGGATGTTTTCAGAACGCTGAAGGGCAGCACCTGCTGGCATTATTTGCACAATCCAGCTCTCAATATGGGCCAGGAAACCAAATGCTTTTATCTTTTGCGTGAAATATAGGGACTTGAAGAAAGTGACGTTGAATGAAAACCTACCTCGGCAAAAAGACACGGTACCTGTTGCAAACCGCGCCGTTTTGGTATCCTTTAGCGTCAGCGTATCCCGTATTTACAGGACACCAGTTGCTCTCCCAGACAAATTCAGTGCACAACTGAAGTGCCTATCGGCAGCACTGAAAATCATAAGTTTGTGCTACTTCACGCCTTCTGCAATCTCGAATAAATGCCGTGCGCAAGCCATGTTCTGTGCTTCTTAACCTTGTAACAACGCCTAGTCGCCTCCTAGGGCGGTGGTGTATTCATCCTCAGTGTTCTTTAATGTATCGGACTAGGTCTTCGCGGCTTCAGGCGGACGCAGGAAGTGCCTCGTTCAGACATTTTTCGCCTGCGCACCGGCACACACATATACAATCCGTCTTTTTAGTCTAATTCAGTCATGACAATGAAAGCGGTCTGTCGGCTTCGATTGCCCTTTCGTAGACAAAGACTTTCTCGGCGGTTCCGTTCCGGCGAAAATGCCACGCATTTATGCCTGATGAATCCGCTAATTGTCTACATGGTTTGCGTGTTTGACCGGCCGACGACGCAAAGAAACTTTGTACCGAACGACTTTTTGAGTATAAAGCGAGTAATGTCTGCAAAAATACGGCTGCATTGACTAAATGCCACCCTTACGCATACTCAGCAATACGGCAACAACCCTAGGCAGTAGTTTGTCTTCCATAATTTATGAAGGGACTACACCGGTAAAGATGCGGCGAAACGAGAACCGGTTCGAGCACGTTGGCGCTACTTCCGGCAATTGTTACGTGGTAAGCATGTCGCTTACTATAAGGAAGCACAACGCAAAGCACGGCATTTTCGAGTACATGAACTGGTGCGCCTGCTATCCATCATACTTTTTCCGAAGATATATGTGGCACGTTTTTGACCAGTTTTATCCTTCACAGAGCCGTGGAGAAAGCTCAACACTTCCACAGGCGGCCCACGGCGGTAGTACCAATCAGCGTTGAATGGCGGCCCATGGCATGGCTGCCTTCAAATCGCGAGATGCCCTAAGTTCATAACGGTGATTACCATTATAATCGAAAGTAGGTTTGTCGTTATGACCTAGCTGGTCGCCTGTTGCACGTAGCATCGTCGCACTGCAAAGATTTTGCTCGATATGCGCAGTGTATTACGCTAAGTATCAGGTAGCAACGACACTTCTAGGTGAGTGAAGCTGGTGCACTCAAGTTCAAGTCTTCACGTCACCAGACGCTTCCTTTCCCCTATTAGCGAGCCTGAAAATTCGTAAAGTCTAGTTTCTCGGATAGCCTTAGTGCATCGTCGACAAGAAGCAAGTATTGCAAAGGGTGCGCTAAGGACATCATGGACAGTGCATCTAAAGTGTAGTACCTAAGTTTTTGGTGCTTGCATCAAGAAAGCCTCATGATAATTGCTATGCAATAAAGCGACTATTCAAACCGTACAGTACACGACTGGTGACGACGCATCTCAGTGTAATCCGTTCGGGACGTCGGGAACAACTTAAAGGCCTCTTCGATGAACGTCGTAGCTATTAAGCACCACGAACATACTGCACATAGCACAGTACACCGATCAGTTTATCACGTTTAAAACCATCTAGGTGGACAGCGAGCACATTTGTAAGGTTAGCCTCATTAATAGTGCACGTCATCATAATGGTGAACACACCAAAGCATGTACGTTTTTCAGTAATTCCTGGACCTTCCAATCGTCGCGGTCTGTGTTTGCACGGTTGGGCCGAGCTCATCGTATGCATCAGCATTCGAAGACAACCTCTCTTTATCGCATCCCGTACTTCGTCATGATGCAACGGTGTTGCCACCGTTAGTGGAAGGGTTTAACGGGTACGCGAATTACCAGCGCCGAATAAGTCACGATTGCGGACGTGCGCGTGCATTACAAATTGGGTGTTTTCGCCGCCAGACGATTCGCAGAAAATCGCCGAAACGAGAGGAAATTGCGATGACTGGCACCGCCACTCGACGAATGTTTTTCAAGCTGACTAAGTGTTGCCGCAAGAAAATCGTGGAAAACACCTATTAAGAGGCATTAGCTGGCGCATAAGACGTATGAATCACTAACAAGTTTAGAGTGCTCATATCCGCACGTAGTGCGTAGCGGTCGCACTCAAGTGTTTATGCGGAAGATCGTGAGGACGTAGAGCGTGGTGAAATCCGCGAACTGAGGGACTAACACTCCATGATGCACTACAGACGAGTCGCGGTATTACAAGTGCTAGTAAGCACATACTTGCTCTTATAGTGGATTAGTGCCAACTATGCGAGCTCGTCAAGAAATAGTCATTTGCGTTGACTTCCGTATGCGAACACTCTGCGTACTGTGACCGGTTGCCGTCATCATAAAGAAGACCGGGGAAAGGGGAAAATAGAGAACTGCATGAAAGTTACCTGACTGCTAGAATGCGAAGCGCTCAGCATTATTTGTCAAACAAAGCTTGGCGAAACTCTTGAATAAAGGGCCTACAGAAAAGCTAAATAGTGTAACCGTGGGTCATCGGGGCTATCTAACGGTTACCAACAGAGGCGCGCGAATAAGACTGAAGATGAAACATCGGCAAAAGTTGCGGATCCTGCTGAAGATTTCATGATGCTCTCACGGCCTCGGTGGTCGCATGCGTACCAGATAGCGCAAGTTCATGATTCGAGTCCTAAGTATCTCAACCCTTTGGTTTTCGGTCGTGTTTTCATGTTTGAAACGGGATGAGACTAGCACATACTGAGTGTTTATCGTCTCAAACAAAGCCTGTCTTTCTGAAGGCCGCTCATCACCGTGCTTCATTGACTGCAAGCTGTAAGTTTTGATTCTAGCCAGAGGAACAAATCAAGCCGTTGACTGCTTTCCCACCTGTGGCTTCTAGCCCACTTTTCATTCCCGACATTCAGTCAGGATTCCCAAAGTCCACTCACCGACTGGTAAACACCGAGGTAATTGCCTTCGTTACTCTTGGGCTAAGAACAGTGCCATCTTACGGGGGCAACGACGCTACTACACATCCACAAGTTTTTCGCACTTCTTTCGAATGTCGCAGGCGCTCCTTTTAGACGATTTCTTATTTCGACCTTTACCGATTAGAGATTGTTAGCTGCGATGGCAATCATGAGGAAATAACAGGTGCATTTCGCGCACCCTTTGTGCACGGCGAGTACCACTGCCAACCGTAATACCATCTGACGTAGGCGCTGTAATGCCGCGTCACGTGTCTCGCACCACGCGGTGGCATTTACCCGGAAAACTTAGCAAGTGACTATTCCGAGGCGCTGAAGTGATGTGCGGACTGTTGCTTCGCAAACACTGTTGCGTGCAATACTCTATAAGAGGGATGTGCATGGAATTACGTTTCTCCAAACAAAACCCCAAGCCCACCAAACACAAAAATTCGTAAACAGAGGGTCTAAAGGTGATTTTATTTATCAACAGCGTGTCGAAAACGGGCGTCAGCGGTCCGTATGTTTCAGGAATAGCAAAATAAGCATGCTTTCTTGGTTGCTAACACTATTCGGCGAGGCAAACGGTCGTAGCGGCATAATTTTGCCAGAAGCGCCTACGTGTGCGCAATGAAATTCGACACCGAACGCAAAGCTGCGGCCATGGGCACGCTTCCGCAAACGTCACCTTGCAATGCGGAGTGGTGCTAAGTATAATTCAAAACCATGTAGGCACGATGGCTTGATTGTAGTGCATGTTCGGTTATGTGCTGCCTTTAACGGCGGTGCATGTCAAGTCCTTTGTTTCGTCTCAAACTACTCTCGTCGGGATGAGCTTGTCAGTATGTTCCGCTTGCCAGTGACGTGCAACCTGAATACCTTCTTCTTTCGGAAGGATCAGCCCGAAGATAAAGCGGCATCATCCTCTTCCGGCCGCCAAAATTTATCTTCCGTCTTCAGGAATAGTCTTCCGACCGAAATTTCCGGAATAAAATGTTATCTTCCTCTTCCGTAGGCGGAATCTCCCGAAATGAAAGTCGGACGATAACTTCCGGGAGTTGCACAGCACTGCCGTTTACATTTCATAGCCTCGTGTCGTGTGCCGTGCCGTGAACACGACTAAGCTGTACGGCGCGCCGTCTCTAAGCGAGGACGAATAAGAGTGCGTAGGTAAATTTGGCGGTAAAATTATGCAGAGCCGAACAGAGCTGCAGCGGAAGTAAATCATGCGCAACCTTATAGTGCTTGATCATGTCCTTGCCCGGAATCGCGCAAGATAAACAAACATTTCGAGAAACCCGACGAGAACGTAGCAACATCAAGCAAGCTGCATGAGGAATGAAATTTCCGGCCGTTTACCCAACCGATGTTATTGTTCCTGGAGCTTCGCCGTCCATTGTTTTCGGTTCGTCCGAAAAGCTCGGACCTCTCTGTTTGCCCTCCCGAAACGCGTAGCATCGCAAATTACCTCTGCGAAACCCCGCGGAGGATGTGGACTTATTAGTTCCAGGAGTTGAAAGACCCCTCCGTCGTCCTGGTCTTTCATCGGCGCTAATCGAGCGGCACGTGCCGCCGATTTCGGCACCATTCATCGGCGCACGAAAGTCGCTTCGGGTTGCGTGTTTTCACCTCCGGGCCCGGGAGCTTCGCACCCCGCCGGAAAATTGCTCCAGGCAGCACGTTATTATTGTGCCGTTGCTGACTCGCAGCGAGGCTAATTTTCGTCGCGTGCCGTGGTTGCAACCTGGACAAAGGCTCATTCTTGCGAGGACGCCCCACCGGCTTAGTTCTCTGGGTTTTGTTCGTTTTTCTTGCGTCTCCGGACGTCTTTATTGTCTAGTGGATGTACGTGCGGAGGATGAAGGCCTTCTTCTTTGTGCACTTTAAGATCTGCAGACTTTATGTTAGCCAATAAGGCAATTTTTTCATGATTAGGAAAGTGAATAAGTTAAGAGATTTAAATGCAGAAACATTGGTCTTTATCCTGTAGCTCTTTGCGATGGAATACAAAGCGCGTAGCCTGCCGTTGGTGATATCAACGTCGTTTTCGCCGACTTTTTAAGGATGATGCACCTCACCGCACGGGCGACCCCTACCGCCACCGCTCGCACGTGTTCGCAGGCCACTTTCCACTTTAAATCAACCCATGATCTACGGTAAATTCGCTTAACCACAGAACCAGAGCAGCTATGCCACGGAGAGTACCGTCGACCAGGGACAATGCGGCCTGAAGACACCCCCCCCCCGAAGCATCGCCGCCATGTGTGTCATTTTTGGTAGCGGCTTTGGTAGCCGTAAGCTAGTAACTTGTAATCATGAAACGGGTTTCTCTGGCTCTTAGCGAAGATGTGTTTGTTGATTCATATCAATTCTACATCACTTTTGTGGGCACAGTCTCACTCGTGATGTCGTTCACGACAAAGCCGTGTCCAATCTCCTAACGTACTGCATCGGGATCAATTTTCGTTTGCTTTACAGGTGCGTATTCAGATAAGCCAAATGAGTATGGCGGAGAGCAGTGCCGGGTCTTCGTCGGGAGAGCATGCGAACTGGCGGAACGTAGATCCACCGCCGAACGAGCTCCATTTCCCGCTATATATTCGGCTCTCGAGGTTGTTGTTCGGGCGAATCAAGCGACTGCCTCGCTCCATGAACACGACACTCGTCCTCTTCACCATTCACATGTACCTCACCGTGCCGGTCATCGTTGCAGGTACGCATTAGCATACCTATCGTGTTCGACCCACTGGGAACGCTTACGATGCTGCCAACGGGCTCCGAATATAGCTAACAATAGCTTTTTCGAAGAGAAACAAAATGGCGTAAAATGTTAAGAATTCCCAGTTCACGAAATATTCGTGCGTAGGGTCAGCGTTCGCAAAGTTGTGTGGACGAGTGCGTTTACAGTGTAAGGACGCCCAGCTTTTGCGCTACTGCTTCTACCTCCTTCTAAGTGACCACACGCGTTTAGCCGGAATAGCGCCAGATCTCCGGGCTCTGCTTCGACCCTTTCGCATCATCCACGACATGGGCTTCCAGTTCGAAGAGCTACGACAGTACAAGGACCTTCTGTGAAGGCTTATGTGCCTAGCCGAATGCGACAGGGCTTTTTCTTTCACATTAGCTCTATAAATATTCATTCAACGCCAATAAATAAATTTGAAAGGAATCTATTCAACGCAGTTGAAAGCTAATGGAAAGGAATAGAACGTTTGAAATGTAACGAAAAAGTGATGGGAAGAATAACTTAGTGGAGCGTTGTACCATCTCAAAGAGACTACGAACAATTATCACAGGTTCTGGCCCTCATGTGGCGTCAGGCAAATATCACAGTCATGTACGCAAAAGAAGCGAGCTAAGGGAAAGAAGAGGCACAAGTTACTAGAAACTAGTAAAAACAGTGGGTCATGAATGAGGGGTGATGCACTATTTAGGAGGCACAAAGGCATACGTAAGCGAATGAAGAGCGAGAGGAAACATTTGGACACAAGGCGCAACTTGAGGATAATGATCGTGACAGGGTTACCGGAATGCTTCAGATCTTTCCTAGAACTTCACATTTTTTGTGTGTTTGTTAGTCTTTAAAGAATTTGATTGACCCGCCAAGATCCCAAAGTGAGGTCCGCTTTGAAAATGAAACGGACGCTTTGATGTCCATTGAGGCGGGCAGTTAATGCCAAAAAGAGCATGTTTTGGTCCGTACCACAGAGGACCCCTCAGAAACTGGTCCACTGGGGAACATGAAAGGCATCTTTCCTGGTCCCAAGTAACCAAAACCCGTATCTACGTTTATATTAAGCTTCAGAGCCCATCGAGAAGAGAACTGAGGCCTTGTCTAAACGCATCTGGGCCATTTGGGCCGTGTATGCGTCTTCTAGTCCCCCACCAAGTTTCGCCTTCGACCACAATAGCCATCATCCAGAGATGTAAGGCAGTGCAAGCGGACAGATTAAAAACAACTTTCTAGCTAGAATCTTCAACAAGTCAAGGGCAAAACAGAGCTATATGAACGGATCAGGAACGTAAAAGGCTATGCCTTGCCATGCCATAGGATGCAGCACCTGCCCGCCGTGCTGCATCCTAGATCATGGGGAACTTCAGTTGCGGCGCGTTGCCTCCCTCGAGCGCAGACTGAAGCTTCTTCACCTGCATGGCGAGGTCGCGATTGGCGTTCTCGAGCTGCTTGAGCTTCATTTTAAGCGAGACGTTCTCGCTGAAGTACGCGTGGACCTTGCCCTCGAGCGCGTCCATGTACTCCTTCCGCTTGCGGCGACTCTCCTGAGCGCTGAGCTAAACACGCGCCATTTAAATCCTATTCATTCCCTGTCAGGTATACCTTGTTCTTGATCTTGCGGCGTACGATTTTCAGGGACTCCTCCTCTTCGCGAGTGAGCGGTAGGCGGGTGGGTATGCTGTAGCCTTCCTGGACGAGCGTACGCTTCTCTTCCGGCGACAGGATCACCGCTCCACTGCTGCGGGCGTTCTAAAACCGTGAATTTAGGGGTTTGTCCTAGTACAGCATTAGTAATCGAAGAACGAGCTTCGAGTTCTCGATTTTCGGGATTCTTGGGCTATAACGTAGCTCGATTCTAGTAAATTCTGGCATCGTTCGTACTTTAGCTTTAGTGTGAAGCGGTTGCGAATGCATGTCCCTAGCTTGTTTATTTCGCGCATGTCAGCAGCCTTCCGGGTTTGGTTCTTCGAACGACTGCATTCTAAGCCATTGTGTTTCTTTTCATATCGAGAAGCATTAAGCACACGCTTTTGCCCTTAGTTTGCAGCCAGCCCAATGACCCTCTAATTGCCGCCAAAGTGCTCGCTTCGTTTGATCCGCGGGATGTGCATCTGCCCTCAATCTAATGTACCATTGCCAGCTCTTGATAGCGATCTACGCGACAGCGGTCACTCGATGAGGAGTAACCGATGTCCGACGACGCGAAAATTTGTTGTTGCCGGCGGTGATTTCACTCGCGATAATGTCGCTTCGGTTAAAAAGCAAAGCGGCACACGCTGGTACACGCACGGGAGCGATCAAGCGGACCAGATTTTGGTGGAAGACTAAGTGTGAAATATCGCTTAGGGCAAATTCTGGGGATTTTTAGCGGAATTACTCAAAGAAGACTCACTTAAAGGGTCAAAGTTTAGTGATCCTAGCTGTCTCTTGAACCTACGAAATAAACCTACGCTGTGGAGTCGTACCTGATCGGTAATGAGCCGGTGCTTCACGGCCAGGTCGTGCATCTTCGTGCGGTTCCTGCCCGGCGGCACTGGCAGGTATTTGCGGTCGATCAGCGGCGGCGTAATGCTCGGGCTGGACGCGTTGCTTCGGTGGCAGCGCGGCTGGTACGTGCCTGAAACGATACACTTGGTTGACGTGAAAATTGGCAGTTGGGGCCATTTTTTTCAGGAGAAACTGGTATTTTTGGACCGTAAAGTAAGCCGCTTAAGGCATGGCTTTATTCCGTTACTTCAGCGAAAAACTTACGGAACGGCCGGAACGAGAGCGGGTCCTGCTCGGTGTCGCCGTATCCGCTATAACCCGAGTCCGAGTACTCCGCACCCGACGACAGGTTGGAGGCGTCCTCGCAGGTCTCCTCCTTCACGACGATCGTCTCCATGCCGTCGGAGGGCATGTAGCAGCACGTCGACGGGAACGACGGTGGTCCAGACGCCGTGGCCGGGCCCATTCCCGCGAGTCCGCCCGCCAGGTGCGAGTAGTCCAGCTGGAGGAAGCAGCCCTCGAGGGCTCCGGAGAATGCGTTTGCGTCCGCGGCACCGGTGGAGAACTGATCTGATGGCACCGGCGCGCTGCCAAGCGACGAAGCGACGTCGTCAGGCGAGCAGGACATGTAGGAGGAGCACGGCGAAATCCCTTGAGAGCCGTAGAGATCCTGCTGCTGCGGCGAGAAGGGGTCTAAAGGTGAAAGGTTAGTTTCGCTACGTGCCCAGCGTGAGGCATCAACGGATGGCTCATGTTTTGCTCCTGGTCGGTCGTCATTGTTGCTGACTAAGGTTCAAGGTCCAAAAACGTTCCGACAGCAAACTCCACGGGCAAAACATGCACATGTTTTTGTTCTCCTTTGAAAACTTTGAGGGAATACTGGTTCCTTTGCTAAGCAGGCCTATCGTCATACCCACTCAGGTCCGCTCTGTCCACTATGAAACCCCCTGTTTCCTCTGGGTCAAAGCCTGGCTTCTGCTTCTTTCTGCAGCAGTCTTATGTCTGTACCGAAAAGTTCTCGTAAAGAACACTTTTACAAACATAGAAATCCCCTTACATGGTACTTAAACACTGATATAATGTCCCGACTTGTCCCCATGGGCAATCGATACCCGCTTGCGCCTCTGTTTGCGGAAGACCCATTTCCCGCACACGCATGTGATAATGTATTCAGCTGCTCACCAATCATAATGCAGGGGATACGGGCCCAGAACCATGACGACTTACGGGCGTCCGATACATGAAAAAAGGCTCCTCGACGGCCCACACCTGAGCTAACAAATCCGCAAAACATGTACGACATGAAGAGTGAACACCGGAGTCATTGTTGCGGACTCTCAGTGCTTTATTAGTGGTCTTTCCGAGAGAGCAAAAATGCAAAATTCCCGAACGTGCGTCTGATCAAGCAAGATAGATGGGATCAAAATGCTTCCCGCAAGGTCCTCTAGAGCACAGTAAAAGTGCTTTATGGCCCGAAAGCGATCAAATGCCTTCTTTAAGCCCCTTCTGACGGCGTACCTGAAAGCTTCGCCTCTCCGCCCATGCCGTCCGAGGTGCTCGGTGAAGTGCATCGAATGCCGGAGAAGAAGAAGTCCTCCTTCATGATGGGCGCCCAGTCTTCCTCCATTCTGGACTGTCCTGAAGAAAGTACAAGTTGCTTACGAAAACGAACGAAGCACGCCAAATGAACACGCCTCGTGAATCGCAGAAAGCGCGTTACGAATGAAATATCGCATAAGGAGGGTGCATACGCGTGATCGACGAGAAGCTTGGAGGGAATATGAGGCCAAAAGGTTCAGTCTGTCTGGTTTGAGCTAATATTTGCGCTAAAAGCCAGTAAATATTTTCAGCCTACGAAGGGCCAATGAAATTTCTATTCTTCAGTGCGAAGAACAGTCGGCTTGACCTGATTGGCGCGCTTAAACGGAGATAAATGACAGTCGCGAGTAAAAAGCCCGTTTGAGGTCTTCGAGAAAACGACCCTCATCGCGCAGCTTCTTCATCAAACCTCCTCCCGAGTGAATGGGGTTACGCAACTTACATGTGCGCGCAAGGCGCAAAGCGTCGCGTTGATCACTCGGGAGGATACCGCGCACGGCGGCATGAAGCGCCGCACATGTCTTATCGCAGCGCGAGAATCTCCGGGAATTCCTTCAACTAGCGAAGCGCGTCGTCGGCGGGCGCGCCCTTTCCGGTTGCCCGCGGACTCCCTCTTTAAGCCGCCGGCGCGCAGCTGATAAAACAGCGAGACTGAGAGGCGAGCCCGTATGGTTCGCCTCGGGAGGGAGTTAATTCGGTCACTTGTTTCGTAGCGGACATTTTTCGCGATTGGTTAAGCGCACTCGATAAAGTGATCCAAAAGGACATCTGCCCTAATCATATGGGACCAGATCTACGGTTGTGAGAGGCTAGCGTCGATAATAGTGGCCACTCAAACGCCTAAAAGAGCTTAGACGGCTCCAGGTTAGCGTCGATTGTGTTTTTTGCTTGATAAGCAGAGACCAGTTTTGTCTAAAACGCTGGGGTACCGCGCTGTGAGCAATACCACTCACAGCTCCCTCCATCCATCAGACAATATCCGTTGAAGCTGCTAAGGCTAGGACCTTCTATGAAGACCTAGATACAATGGATTTTGGTAGGGGGTCATTGGAAAGAATTCAGGCCCCGTTCGGAGCGCAAGCACAGCCTCCGTGCTACGTGCTACGCCACCGGCTACCACCATCCCCAGCAGCAGAGGCAAGAAAAATTTGTCGAAATCGGGACAGACAATACGGGATTGGACGTAAGAAGCTTTGGAATTTCATGGTCCAACTTCGAACGCCGAAAGATCATAAAAATACGCCGTAAACACCTCCGCTTACGGACTTAATGATGCACATCACCTTCGACACGCGTTATCGAGCATCGATCATGTCCGCCATTCCGCACCCAACAATGGTATTCAAGAGCTACGGCAGAAGATTGTGCAAACGACAACAATGACGCCATTAACACTTTCCGGGCTGCGAACGGAGGGACAGATAACACGAGCAGCGCCACTACGTCAGCAATGAGCGACTGTGACGCTAGCGCCGGCTACACCGGTGGACAACGCCCAAAAGATAGGAACTGGAGACCTGGGAGGGTCGATTTTCATTTCGCATCAGACGCACAATTGTCTTTGTACGCTACAGAGTCGTCCTCAGCGTAGAGTCATTTTTGTGCCTGGCCTTACGAAGCTTGATAAGCTCAGCTCGACGACGACTACAAAACTGCGAGATGTTCCGCGTTGTCTAAGCCCGGGAGTTTGGCGATCTTATTGGCATGGCAGCAGGCAGCATCTATAGGTAAGAGTGTCGGCACATTAACAAAACAACGTGTAACTGTCGGGCCAGGGAGTTACAAAGAAATGTGAGCGTTATCCTCTAGGACATTTGCTAATCTAAGCAGCAAACGGCGAGCTGCGTGGACAGGAAAAATCCCGTGATGCCCTTAGGTAAAGCACAAAACGCTCTCTCGGTGAAATAGCCCCCCAAGCTACTAGCCAGCGTATTGAAAAGCAATGTTACGACGGCGGAAGGCGCTGGTATCTGATGCTCTCTAAGAGAAAAAGATGTATATAGGCAAAGTCTGGACCTGGACCGCACTGTGCGCAGTGCTAGCATGCAGTGCATACGCGTCCAAGCGCATAGAATGCCGTACAAGAAGTGGAAGTCCCACTGTGCCCCACTGAGCATGACTAAAGCATAATGACGACTCGCTATTTCCGTCATGTTTGCACAACAAAGATGTAAGACTGCTCATCAGGAAGCTCGAAGCCGAGCACGGTTGGTTGGTAAGACTACCAGAATGCAAGAAGCGCTCGCATTTTATACGGCGCTGCGGTGGCCGTGGCTACCACGGTCAAACTAAAGCCACACTTAACCCTCGCAAGCGTAGGCCAGGTAGGCGTATTTCGTATGCATATTCAGTGGCACACGAAATCGTTCAATCGCTCGCGAAGCTCCCGCACAAATTCGACTTTTTTAATTCCCGAAAGGCACATTGCTCGAGCTCACGATGCGGGGTTTCGTTCGGATCACAGGATTAACGGTGACAGGAACGCGCAGCAGTGGGCAGCGGAGGCCTTCGTGCGGGGCGGCGGAATATACAACATTCCGCCCACGTATTGCGGGAGGCGAGAACGGTTCTAATTAATATTATTCCCCGCCCGTCACGGCATGAAACCGCATTGAGCCGAGGCGACAAGCGATGGATTTCGCACCCTGGATAGGATTGGGCTTCGCGCCTCTTGGGTCAGGACGGGCAAAAAGTGGCAAGCTGAATGGGCGAGACGGGTCATAAGCGCGACGGTAGAATGACTGTCCCTGCGTCGCGTTTAATTTTACGCGGCTTGGATTTGAGAGAGCTAAGCGTGTTCCTTACGCTGAAGGGAACGATCGCAAAGTCATCGATACGAGAGGGTATAAATTGAGCAAGAAGTCTTTCAGGCCAGAGAAGACCCTCAAGGATTTGTGAGTATCGGGCGGTTCAGTGTCGCTCGAGATGACTGAATAAGCGTTGCTTTCCAATCTCTTAGGCCAGCTAGGCTAGCTCATATTCTTAAACCATGTGCAAAATGCTTCGAAATCTCATAGGTCAACACTCTGACGGAAAAAGCGGTACAGACTTGCGCCATTAACTGGCTGCAAGAGTAACAAGTACGCGCATAGTATACCCCGTCCAAACCAAAACAATGTGAAGCAGAGACCCGTTCAAAACCAGCCAGGGGGTGAGGTATAAACAGTGTGCAGAGGCGGAAGTGAAATGGGACGCCCGTGTAAACATTTACACTAGAGACCGGCGGTCGTGCCACGGGCCGGCCCCGTCCCGTGTTCCGTGCCGTGCTACACGGCACGGAGCCCGGCACGGCGGAGGGGTCAGAACGGGACGGGTTCCATGCCGTGCTGGCACGGGACGGAGCACGGCACGGCATTAGCCCAGAACGGCGCCGTGTTCCGTGCCGTGCTGGAACCCTTTTTATATTCGAAAATCGGCTAATTTTCCTATTTTCCAACTACTTCTTGGTGTCATCGATCGCTTCTCTGCGTAAGACTCTAGCTAACAATACTCGGCTCGATGCGTCGGCCAGCCGATTGTTGAATTGTTTGTTGGCAGGATTTGTTTGTTAATTGTTGATGAACAAAATTTACTGTTATTCGCAAATTCGAATCCTGAAAATGAGAATTTTTTGAACCGTGTCACGGCACCGTTTTCCGTGCCGTGCCGTGCCGTGTTGGGCCGTGCTGGCACGGAACGGAGCACGGCACGGGCTGTCCAGCACGGAACGGAGACCGGCACGGGGGAGTCCAGCACGGCACGGAGACCGGCACGGGGTGGTCAGCGCCGGTCTCTAATTTACACCTTTGCGTGCGACACACGGATGCAAATCTCAAACATGGTACACAACCTGAAATTATTTCCGCTTTCCGTTGGTAAAGGGAAGTAAAATAGTTTGAGTCAACATATCCTTTATCCCCACTACGCATAATAATTTCGCGGCTGACATGATCCGCTAATAGGACACTAGGCCGAAAAGGATAGCGAAATGAGCACCCGATCGAACCAGCTGAGTGAGTCTCGAACACAAAGCGGGGCGCGAGATCCGGTAGCCCGGCCATATCCGAACGATTACGGGCTGCAGAAAGTGAACGGAAATAATCTCGATCAGGCGCGCATATGACCCTCGGCTGGGACAGCGCGCGAGCGGAGAATAAACAAAAAAAAAACGCCAGCAGCGTGCGCGATTGTGGGGCGTGCAAACCCTGCAAAGTAAGACTTCTATGGAGATTTTAATGAAAGTCGTAGCGTCTTCGAAAACAAAGGTGAATTAAAGCCATCAGGGTACCGACTCCAAAGAGTATAAAGTGGCCGGTGGGGAACCCCTTCTTGAGGGCGGGAGGGGGACGGGGCGGCCATCGTCAACTTGACGCGATTTAGGGTGTTTGTAAGCTAAACAGCCCGCTGCAGACTCCGCTCAAGTGTTTTAGGCTTACTCGGCAAAAATTTCGTTAAAAAATTAGAACGTTTAACAAGCTTTCTTTTTATTCCGCGGGAAGTCAACTAAAAAATAGCTCGAAAACGATTATAAACAATCAACAACGGCACGTAGGACGCTGTGAACCCCGTCAAGCCAAGTGACCCCGCACGCCCCGCGCGCGAAGAAATGGATAAACAAAAACGGCAGCAGCACCAATGCGCGGAATAGCGAATGTCCACAGCTGTTAGCGCAGCAATGCTTCCGCCCTCGCAGCAGCCTGAAGAAACCATGGGAGACATTTTTGCCGTCGCCTAGCGAGGAAAAGCGGTCGCAAATGGTGGAATTAAATCGCGAAATTGTCGCACAGGACGTACGCTCTTAAATGCGAACACACGAGAATTTTAAAGGCAAGCAGACGCGTTCATTAAATGCAAAGAAAAACTCGAGGCCATAAAAGTGATCTCGCGAATTCTTGTCAGCTAGGAATCCATTTCTAACGGTAAAAATTGTCCAGTGATAGTCTGTGTTGAACACATACTCGGGGAAATCATGCGAGCTCGAACACCAACAGTGGTAAAGCAGGGTAAAATAGTGATCATCATGTGAAGTATTAAGACTGTGATAAGCGCTAAACAACGAAGACGGGCAGTAAGCCCGTCTTCAGCGTCAGCTTCAAGCGCCAGACAATGGAGTAACCTCAAGAGAAGACAGATTCTTCGAGAAACTGTGAATGAAGCATCCAAAGTAGCTGAATTTCAGAATAGCGTGTTAAGATTCACCAACAATTGCCCTACAAGATACAAGGATATACGACGACAAGGCAGCATAAAAGCAACACCTTCATATTTAGCTAAATGTAGGAAGCAGCTGACGGAATGATGAGCTCATTTAAGTGGATAAGACCTAAAGCTTGCAGGCCCGGAGAGCCTCGCAAGCCGGGAGCATGCATTCGGCCAGGCGACCACAATCGATGTTCGCAGCGAGTTCGCTGTAGGCGTACAGAAATAAAAGCGAGCCGACGCACGACGGTGAATGCGTCGCTTACAAAATGGCAAACGGGGGCCCATAAACGGTGCTCTCGCCGCCGCCTTGCTACGGCTATTCGGGATGGCCGACGAACAGCCGGCGTGTAAACGCAGAGCATATACACCTGTCCGCCTTCAGCAATTCTAGACCAGGGACAAAGGGCTACATGAGATAATTCAGGTTGCTGCTTGTTACGCAGCCACATCCAGTAGTGAAGACCTAGAGATGGCAACCCTTGACATGATTGTGTTTTGGAGGAAATTCGCACGCAACGACGGTGCGTCACTGCACCGAATTTGTTCAACTACGATCCAGCTTACAGCTACTGCCAAGCATCGGTATCGTGATGATTCTGGATCTAAACTCTGTTACAGCGTTGACGACGTAATAGCGGAATAGCAAAAGGACAGTCAGCTTCCGAAAAGCACTTCCGTCAACAAAGCACGGTGATGGCTCAATTTGCATTTGTAGAGGCAGTCAAAACAAAATCAGTAGTTATCAAGCTCGCTTCCTCGGTGTTCTGTGGTAAGCCCCATGAAATCAACCTGTTTACGTTGCCCTAAATCCGACGGATCCTAGTTGACCTCGCCAGCGAAGACCAATCCGATTTGCATTCATTTCGTTTTAGTTTTATGTTTTCGTTCTGACGAAAACAAGTCTAAGCCTTGCAGTAAAGGGCAAAAGTCGCCGGCGACGCTTAGCATCCAGAACTCTTGTAAAGAAGTACAGTGACGTTGCCGGCAGACATGTGTGCGCCTTAAAGTACGGACGTAAAAGGACACTGCATGTGTAAGCGGAAACAGTGGGTCTGTACTTTTCGAAAGTTTTCCAGCAATCGCTGGAATGCACTGAGCAGCACGGGACTGGCCGTCGTGGAAGTGCGGGCTTTGTCCGGAACGAAGTGTCGAAACTGAGAGGTCACGACCTCACGACGACCGGCACTTCACCGAAGAAGTGCCGGTCGTGAGCGCTCAAAGAAGACACTACTTGCTTTGAAAAGCACCACAAAGGCGAACGCGAATGGTATAAAGGCAACATGTAGGTAAGACTAGGATTTGAGATCTTGTTATTAATACATCACATAATCAGAAGGCCTAAATATCCTGTGAGGTATAATCGGGTATAATGTACTTTATGTTCAGGAACGCATTCGCGCCGCCGGTTCTCTCAAGCATCGCCAACGTTTTCTCGATCTCTTCGATNAAATGGGACACGTACATCGTTGCTAAGCTGCTTCGCAGCTTTCTTCGGCGTAAAGGGACGTGTGCAGAACTGCTCGGTTTGAATGGTGAAGGCGGGTACCTAAAGTGGCTTATAATGTCTTCGACGCCTGTTGCTACGATATCCAATCTTACGTCAAGTAAATATCAAAGATGTTCCGCACAGTGCTGGAAAATTAGTCTCTCTTCTTTTTCCTTGTTCTTTCTTTCAAGACCTCTTCTTGTTCTGCCTTATTCTTTCTTCGTCCTTATAAATTCTATGCTTTTTCGTCTTCTTCCTTCTTCGAACTGCCAAAATCACTTCTCCTTACTATTCTCACTTTCCCGAAAAAATAGACAAAGTCTAGGCTTGCTAAGAGCGCCGACAAGCACAAGGCTTCGTTCTAAGTCGCTAGAGGTTAGACGAATTTTCATTTCTTTTCGTCATTGACAGCGTGATAAAAAGTTACCAAAAGTTACTTATTCTTCCTGTTCATTCTACCAAAAATCAAGCGTACCTTTCGCAGCGAATAGTCCCGTGGTCGGTAGAGAATCTGGTTACGCTTGTTGTCCTTCACGATGTCGCGATATGTGTCCACCTTGAAGCGAGGGCTAACGCTGCGCCAGCGTGGGTTCCGGCAACGCCGGGTCACATCGAACGGTATCATCCTTGCGGAGATGTAATTCTGCGGCTATGACGAAGAAACGCTGGACGTGGTCAGCGAAAGCAGCGCTCAGCAGGAAAGACGGAACCGACCACCATGTTGCGTACACTACGCCGCCCAGTTGCGCTTCCGGTTTTGCCGTGCTAAGTGCGTGTCTCAGTATTTGGTTCAGTGCACATGTTAAGCATGCGCAAATGAAGCCACGAAAATTGCACTTCGAATACAGATTCGGCATAGGTAGTAGCAGAAGTAGTAGAAGTATTCGTTATAGCATAGGTCAGCGAACGTGCGCGTTCGCGCCGGCGCACGCACATGGTGGCGATAGGTCTGAAAAAATAACTGACTAGCACATTCCACAAGCGCCCCGATAATGTACTCGCTTGTCCTCAGCTTTTCGTTCTGGTACAGAAAACATGCATGGAACCTAATTGCATTATCGCGAGCGCATAGTGCATTGAGACATTACGCATTCGGATCCACGCGAACCAATCTTCCTAGAAGGAAGCCTTGCTTTATCTTGAGACCTATCACGTAACCAACCCTGCACAAACGGGCCCTAGGCCCGCCTGGCCGGGCCGGGCCTCGATTTGAAGGCCCGTTGTGCAGGGTTGCACGTAACGCGCGTGCAACATGCGTACCTGTGGTTTCTTGTTGTCTACCAGCCTAATTTAGGCTAGGAAGGTTAACGCTGGTCATGAAGCTTTTTGAAGAGATTAAGGTCGAGGGGTATGCTGACGCAAACGCCTTCTACAGCGTCCTCCGTTTTGTTTACAAGGTTTGAACTGGGCAGCATGCAAACTTCGAACAAAATTGTTCAAAACCTGGCTAGTTTTGTGGTTTGACCTGTTAACTGAGTGCCATTTGCAGCTAAAAATCCGGTAGCCCTTCCTCCTCCCTGTCATCAGTTCATACTTTGAACCCTTGCTTGAATTGGTATTATTGCTGCAAAGAAGCAACCCGCCGGTCCCTCTCTAAGCGTCACGTTTTCCGCTCGAATGAAAATTCGAGCCATCATTGAGAGACGGTGTTAAGCCCTTCCATTCGTTCCTACGCCACGGCTACGGGCGCTTCTTGCAGCCGCACGCCAATTGTTCTTCGATATACCCTCGGCATGGCGGTCCGGCCGTGGCCCGGTGAGGTAGCAGTTGATTTTCATTCGGCGCGAGTGGGACGAAAGTTCGCTGCCACTGATAGACTTCTTAGCTAGCGGCTTGCGGGCAGCCGCCTGTCCGACTTGCGATTTACACCACCCGCCGACGAGTCATTTGCCGGAGCTTAATTTTTCGATGCAAAATCGGCGTTTCTTTTTCGTTCGTGTTTCGGCTTCGCAGCCTTTGACCGCTGCTGACAACTGATGTGACATAACATTGCTGCAGTAGTGCACGTAACCGCGGATCCTGGAATCCTCATTTTACAGTTAGCGAACGTATAGTGTGCTTACATTTTTTACTCATCTGCAGCCACATCTTCCATCTGCTCTTCTTTATTCTGGAACAGAACTCGTCGTCATCAAAAATGGGTACCCTAGGATGGTAGTACTCGACTTCCTCGATTCAGGATTTCTTGCTTCCTGAGGTAGGACTCCAGCAGAGGCACCAAGGCCGCGCCATTTTTCCTTCAACCTAATATGAGGTAGAATGAAAAATAATCGAACACACGAACAAGAAGCATCAGATGCAGTGGTTTGAGTTCTACCTGCACTTCTACTTCGACTTCGACCTCTACCTCTACCCCTTACAGGTCGAGGTAGTGGTTGAAGTAAAAACTTTGGCGCTGTAGAAGTAAATATAGAGGTAGAAGCTCAGATTCCTACCAGGTAGAAGTAGAGTAGAGGTTGATCTCTGCACATTTTTATCGTGTGATTGTGCGGAAAACTTCAATACTTTTGACTTTGTGGAGAGCACTGCTTCACTTTAATGAAAATTCATTGAGCTTGAATGTGTTTCACTTGAATTGCATTGATGTCTCTCTCGCTATAACACGGTGTCAGTAAAACGAAGGTCACGGTTTACCGGTTTATCTACTTCTACCTCTACCGCTACCTCTACTTAGAGGTAGAAGCTAAAACTTCGACCCGTTAGAGGTAGCGGTAGAGGTCGAAATTCAAGGGGAAGTAGTAGTGGGTAGAAGTAGGGGTAGAGTTAGAAGTTCAGAGTTCTACCCGGTAGAGATAGAAATAGACGTCGAAGTTTGCTACGACTCACTGTTACATTCTCTTTGCCGGCGTCGCGTTCTCTTTGTTTTTCTAAAAAGAACGGCTTAGTTGGCAGGACCGCCACCACTGCCAACGACATTCGACATTTGCCCTTTTGCACTAAGCCCTCCGATGGCGTTGCAGACGGCGCCTTTTTTGGCGCTCACCGCGACAGCTTCTTTATCGGCCGCCACGCTTTTATGGGTGACGGTGGTGGCATTCCAATTACCGAAAAGTGTTCCCTGGGGGAGTCATTTCCCGGCCATTACCGCTTGACGCTTTATCTTGCATTCTTCCGCTTAATTCCGCGAACCACCCGTGTGGGTGCAGGCGTCGGTGCGGCGACGCCTTTTCGCCGTACTCTGATCCAAAAGTTAACTACTGCGTCTTGTATGCATGCTCCAGGCTGTCTTATTCCTCAAGGTTTTTATGCTGTCAGTGTGCTTGTCGGCTCGCCCTAACACCCATCATCGTCCTGCAAATATTTCGAGAGGTTACACGTTAAAGCAATGTTTGTGGAAGCACGATCCGCTTATGCATGCGCTGCTGGAGTAAATGAGCGTTCGTTCTCACGGGCGGTTGGCGAATGCGGAACATGGGTCCAAGTTGAGAAGTAGATCACCAACAAGTTCCTTACGCAGTATTGTAAGCTTTGGTAAGTTGGTGAACGAATGCTTAGAGCTCACAAATCTAGGAACCAAAGTATGTTCCAGGTCAAACTGTTGATCCAAGATTGCCCACGGTTGAGTCGACATCTTTTGACCGAAGAGTAGGACCTCGTTAGAGAGTTAGGGAGAAGCAAGTTGGAGTGGTAAACATGCTATGATACAGTTCTCTTTGCGGCGAATGGGTGAACACGAGCATGGCTTTCGGGGTACCTTAACTTATAAGCTTAGACTGCCAGGAATCCTCTATATCACTCATACAGTCTGCTCGGCGTTATGTCGCACAATCTTCGGCTAATTCCTTCTCGAGCGTAACCCGTCGAAGTCGGCCCTGCGAAAGGGTGGGTCGTGCGCCGGCGGCGTCCGCCAGTTGTTGTTTTAGCCGCCGCCAGACATGTCACTTAACAAGCGCTTACATTTGTCTCGTCGGACGAGTTTAGGGGTTCCGTTTTTATTTCGCCGCAAAGCGCGACACTGAAAATATGCGCATGTGTCGCAGTGATGCGACACGATCCTCTTTCCCAGGGGAACTTGCAGAAGAGTTCGGGAGTTCTTTGCCGCACGGCGAAGTGGTTCCTTGTTGCAGTAAGGTTGTCACTGTAGTTGTTCAAAGATGAGTTTTGGTGACACTTTTGACGGACCTTTTTAGCAATTGAGTAAGTTTGACGGCAAAATAGCGATGTGTCCCACAAATTTCATGCGAAATGTCCCACAAATTTGTGGTACTTTTAAATTTGTGGGACACTTCGCTGGAGACGCAGTTTGACTAGGCTCTCGCATGCGCTGACGCGCACGCATTGACGCTAGCGGAGGTTTACAAGGATTTTGACCGGTCACGACTCTTAACTCTGGATGACTGACCTGAAGCCCAATAGACAATTTTCTTGACTTTCTATAGTTGTTTGGGACGCATGACTGTGCACAGCATGGCATGTTGTCTGGGTATTCATGGATTCAGTTAGCATGCAGTACCGCTTGGTACATTCTAGCACATCGGTACGCGAAACGATTTAGATTACCTGTTGCGCAGCTTTATCGCGATTTTTGTCACCTGAACCGAAACCTGATCGAAGTACCTGTCTTCGTGACGCCGGTATTGAAACACATGCATTACCGACTTTCTGTATCACTACTGCTTAGCGATTTGCCATTGAACCCCCATTCCGGTAGCATTCCCGGATCCATGATGATATATCCGATCATTTTGTTTTACTTTAAGCGTCACGGAACGAAACGGAACGTCGAGAAAGTTCCATGCCGCTTGAGTGGAGAAGAGCATGTAACGGCGTCCTCTTGGCGCTTTTCTATTTTCCGTTCGTTTAAAATACTTGCTCCGGAAACGGTACGGTACGCCCCGCCAGTTGTAGCATCTTGTCTGTGCAGGCGTTTGAGAAGATTGTGCTGACCTGCAGTTGAAGACTTCGTTGGCACTTTTGCTGGCGTTACTTGACGCCTCATCGTCTCAATGAACGACTGTCAAGTTATTTTTCCCCGATGATATCCGATAGGCGTGAACCCGCTAGCATGCGTCGTGCCACTGCTATCACTTGCTGGTGTCACCATACTTGCCTTTACTTGCTTTCGGTTAAGCTCTGTTGTTGGAGCTTGTTTCTGCAAACAAACGAATCGCAGATTTGTATCCGAGCGTATGCTAACGGTCTTCCGTAAGGTCCAATTTGGCGCCGCTCTACAGCCGTTACCTCAACGTTGTGGTTCAAAACGTGTCGTTCAAGGCGCGGGTCGTGCAAGCTAACTACTGATTACTAACTTTGTTCCATTAAGGACCATGCATATGTTTTCCGTCCACGAATAGCTTGCGCCTTTGCTCGTTCGGACGCTACATTTTGTCGATGCATTGTCGATTGTTTTCGACATTCGTTTGCTTGCAGAAATATTTGCGTCACTCGCACTACGGGTACCGCGTCGAGAACAAATTGTGACTTCGCGAATCAATCTCTGCCACTGCCGCCCTGGAGTCGTGGCCCGTTTGCCGGGCGGGCTGAAAACAATCACGAATGCATGAACTGCGAAGCTTGCTGGCACCGCTCAACGCGGCAGTTGTCAGTCTCCTGATTGGCGCGGTGCTCGGCGTCGGCTCAGGTGTGATTTATTAATCCGCACTTCGTCGGCCGAAAGGAGGGCCGATAGATCACGAAAATCGCTAGTTTACGTGGAAGTATCTCTTCGAGGAGGGTTAATTAGCGAGGCACGGGTACCTGCCGGAAGCTGAACCGCAGATAAAAGTGGGATAGAAGCAGAACTGACCATGAGAGCTGCCTGATCGCACGATTTCCAGGAGCAAAGCACGAACTACGAAGAGCCGAGCTGGTCAGCCCCTGTACACTAGAACTAGCGAAGTTTTCCGCGTTGAAGCGTAAAGCAAAGGAGAGAGAGACAAGAAAATTGCAAATAACGGTCTGTGATATGCGAACCGTCCCACTGAAATGGGCGTCCGCAGCTTTAAAAAGCAGTGTGCGCATACGGTACAACAAGGTTGTTCATGTGCAAATTCTATGATTTGACTTCAGCATAAGGTACATCATCGACCTTCTCTAGCGAATTTAGGCTCCACGCAGGAACCCGGAGATGAAATCTTCGAGGCAAGTGGCGACGACCTTCCGTACGTAGCGAAACCGTTCAATCCGTACGAGGACGAGGCGCCTCCGGTGCACTATCGGTTGGAGAAGTACCTTATGTCCAACTACAACCCAAAGTTGATTCCGAAGCGGAGGATCAATCAAACGGTAAAACACAGCATGTGGGAAATCGATTAAACAAGTGAGAGCTTCAGGTCTCCGTGAGCTTCAGCATCGGCCTCTATCAAATTGTCGAAGTGGTAAGTCCCGGAAAGTCTAGAGGGACTTCGAATACATGCGGTTTAGAACGAGCCACAACAGTACATTCTCATGAATGCGTGGATTGTTGAGGTAGGCTACACTTTTGCTTACTGGACATGTCATGGAACTTATTCCGCTTGCTTGTTTGTGTTAATGGGCGGTTTAAACTACACATGGACTGCTAAAAATACGACTAATCCTGCTTGATTTTGTTCTCGATGGCCGCCTGGTTGTGCCGTATACAGCCTGGAACCTTGTCGAGCGAATCCATGTGGTTTGCGCGACCCTGGGGAATCAACCCGCTATAATCTCTGGGCAGTAGTGGACGCGGAATGAAATGGAATTAACACGCCTCAGTCGTTCATCAGTGCAACAGCTGTTTTTCGAAGAAAACTGCGCACGGCACGTTCTCTTGAAGTGGACAAACAGGGGAGAAAAAGGCCTGTAAACCATGGGACCGACCGAAAATTCGTCGGTCTAAGGCTATCAGCTGTAAAGGATTAACTAAAATGTCGACCTTTTAGAGCTGGTTAGACCACGTGATGTCGTGGAACCCGGCGGACTACGAAGGACTAAGGAGATCGTGTTGCCGACCGAGTCTGTATGGATCCCAGACACGACGTTGTACAACTCGCTCGTCATGGATGACGCCGAGAGTCGACGAGTGCTGACCGTGAAGGTGACGGCGAAGCCGGAGAAGAAGGCGTCGCTCGTGGAGCTGCTATATCCGACGTTGTTGAAGTTCTCGTGCATGCTCGACCTGAGGTAACGGCTACGTAAGATCCATGGATTCATATGCAAAGCTCTAGGTTCTTCCCCTTCGACGTCCAACACTGCAAGATGACCTTTGGCAGCTGGACCTATGACAACAAGGGCATCGACTACTACCCGCAAAACAAGTCCGGGGACGGTGCCATCGGAACGGAGTATTGCATCGAGAACGAGGCCTGGAACATTCTCTCAACTGACGGTAGGTTCACGATTCATGTTCATGCAAAAGTGGAAGGTAAACGAGTTCAGTGATGCGACGCGTGGAAAAGTTCAAGTGCTGCCCGAATAACTACACGCTGCTGGACTTCTACTTGCACATTCAGCGGAAGCCGCTGTTCTATCTCGTCAATCTGATCGTCCCCACTTCGGTCATCACGCTCATCGCTATCGTCGGATTTTTCAGGTAATGTTGGGCATGTTCCGTGCCAATGCCGGTTTTAGCTCTTCGACGATGAATGATGTTCGAGAAGAGAAGATCAGTCTCGGAATCACAACAGTAAGAGCATCGTCGCCAGATCAGGTTTTAACAAATGCATTTAGCTGCTCTCCATGTCCATCCTGATCTTTATGGTGTCCGACCAGATGCCATCTACCTCCTCATTCATACCACTTATCGGTAAGCTTCGTACAAGTACCAATACATCCGGCGATATGCCTCATTTGTAGACCTTGAAAACTTCGGCATACTGATATTGACATTTTAGGATGGTTCTATACCTCGATGATGATCCTGATCTCATGCGGCACGCTAGCTGCGTCCTTCGTCATCTACGTCCAGAAGAAGGGCATTGTGGGGCAGCGACCGTCGTCGAGGGTGATGTGGTGGGCGCGGAAGTTGGGCACGCTCATCATGATCGAGATGCCGCTGCTAATGAAGCAGGCGTATGCGTTGAAGGCGAAGGTGGGTTCATGCCTAACGTGTATGCTCTGTGTATGCATGTATTGTTGAAAGTGCGGAGCCATCCTCCAAATTCTCGTTCAGACGGCTCGATGGAGAGTCTTTGCGGCCATTAGATCAGCTCTGAGAGTGAGTCGACAGTTGGCGTCGTTGCTTAGCGCCTTCTTTGTAGCTTTGGTCAGTAGCTGTCCAAGCGATTAGATTAAAAAGGTCTGATCGTTCCACGTGCAACCATTCGCACCGGCTAAGTAACTAGTGAAGAGACTAGGCACAGCATGTCATCGAAAAGGCACAGATTTTTTGCGTAGCGCTAACTTTCGATCCGATAACTTAAGATGCGCACACTTTTGCAAAAAAGCTCTGATTTCGCTAAAACTTACAAGCATGCTGCATAAGTCGTGAGTGCACAGTTGGCAAAAAAAGCAGACCGAAATCGAATGCTCAAGGCAGTTGTGCAGCAGTCAAAAAGCGTTACAATCTCGCCAAGTCGCCGCAAACGCCGTAAAGCTGTAAACGCCGCAAATCGTGACAGACAGTGAATGTTCTTGCGCTTGTCGGTGTAACAGCTATATTCCTGCGAAGAGTGTGTATTCCGATTGAGCCCTGCCTGCAGTATAGTCTCGTTGGTTTGTTGCTGTGCGCCGCAAATTGCGAGGCCCAACAAAAAAAGCAGTGGAAAAAAACATCCACAGCTACAACGCCGCTTTCGTATACATGTGCAGCTCGCATGCGTCTCTCACTGTCGCCCTAAGCGCATTAGGCTCACTTCGAAGCTTAGCATCATATCACAACATCATGTATCGTCTACAAAACGCAATCGTTTTAGCAGGAAAAGATCCGGAAGCAGAACACGCATCGGAAGTTAAGCATGTGGCAGCGAATGCAGCAAGTGGGTCGCGGCATAAGCTTTCCTCGGAGGCCCACCTCAACGTCGGCGCCGTCCACGATGGTCTCCTTCATCGCGCCTTCATCGACCACCGAGACGGCGACATTCTCGTCGCCCAACAACCACCCGACGGGGCATACCGTCGGAGGCGTGCGAGACTCTATGAGCGTGAGCTTCAACGCCGACCTTCCGAGAAGAAGGGAACAAGACGGGCCGACTACCTTATCATTAAGTAAGTGGACAGTTACGTTCGCGTTCTCGGAGTGACGTGGCTTGTGCTTCACATGCGAGTACCCAAGTATCATTTACTCACCCAACATCAGTTCTTGTCAGCAACGACATTTGTAGGAACTTACAAGAGGATAATGCCGATGGTGGGCCCAATGAGCATGACATTTATTGACCGTTAGGCTTAGGGAAGGAAAAAAGGCAAGTAGTTTTGGATTAAACTGTCATGACATTCGGTTCATTTGGCTAGAGACCCGCCCAAATGCCACAGTTTCTTTACAAATGTTTCGATGGCATCTGTGAAGTTGAGAAGGTCAGGACCACAACATTCCTTTTTTTATTAAGCTATGCAGAGGTTGATGAATAATTAACTAGGTAAACGACTAATGATGCTAGGCGTAAGTCACACTATGGCAAATAGGCATTCAAAGGAAGGAAATGAATGCTTCGAAGGCCAAATTGGCCCTTATCGGAGACGATCATAAACGTCTGTCGTACTGCATAATTAAGCGGAACAATACCACACTCGCAGCCTCAGAAAATCGTACCAAACAAGAGCACATGAAGCTTTCGCTTGCTAACCGTTGTGCCGTGCTTTAACCTATCTCTGTTCTTCACTACTTTCGTTCTATCGCTTTCCTTTCCTAGCTACCTCAACCAACCTTGACGACATCAAATTCATAGATGAGGACGTGGAGTCAGACTTCGACGACGACGAGAAGACGGAATGGGACGTGGCTCCCACACCCACGTTGGGGCACTCCCATTCCCTGCCCAACGGGTCCGCGCTGGGAGGTACATATTTTGGCAATGATGTACCCACGAAGACAACATTTCGCTATGTTTCAGTGAACAACGATAGCCGATCGCCGGCTAACGGGAACACGTTGAGCCCAGCCTACGCTCTGAAGCGGCCAGGAACGCTAATGAGGAGGACGCCAAGTGCATTGTCAACGGACTTGTACGGTCAGTACGAGAGTATGTCATGCGCTCAAAGACATGTAATCGCAAACTAGCTTTAGGACCACCCATGGGCAGCGTCAGTCCTACCCTGCAACAACGTAACCTGGCCGAGATCGAGTACGACTGGCTGGCGGCGGTCATCGAGCGGTTATTCCTGATTCTGTTCATCAGTCTCTTCTTCCTGATGTCCTTCGGTATCAACGGCATCGGGCTCTACTACTGGTACTTCACCACCGTCGACAAGATCGACGAGTGACGACGCAAACGACAACAACAAACGTGTATTTAAAGTGTTTTGATCCACCATTAATCTTATCGTTCTTCCGATGTCCCAAAGCCCAGTGTTGTCATCCTCCTTACCGCTACCCAGTGCGCCGAATGGTTACAGGTCTCAGTGATCTCATGCATATCAGAGTCGTTTTTGCCATAATCCAGTAAAGCTTAAAAAGACATCAAGCACAGAAATGGAGCACACGACCTGCATAGTCGCACCGGATGAGACGGTTGGAGTGTGGAGGGTGGGATCATCAGTCGGTGGAAGTCGTAAACAGTTCAAGCTAGCGAAGCATTTCTGCCTACATTGAGTGTATGACGTGCATTGTGCCGTGCGCGTCAACAAACAGCATGCACATACACGCTGGGCGGGCCTGTATCGCGCCAGGGTGGCAAAAAACGTACATTAGGCTAGGGCAGCGCAGAGCATCACGTTGCCTGATCAGTGCCACCAGAAGCCCCATAAGCATGCACTCATCAGAAAGTCTGGTCGCCTTCAAAAGCGGGCACTTGTTATTGATAAGGTTATTGAGCAGACGGTTAGAAGACGCGCATCGATGCTGCCTGCGCCAGCCGCAAGCGTAAATTCATTAAATTCGCAAATTCACTGTGAGCTATCTTAATCGGATTGATCAAATCTTTTAAACTACGTCAACGTCGCTTCAAAATGCAGTCGCTGCATTCTTCTTGCGTGCGGCTCCGCAGTTAACCTTGAATTATCGCAATAAATCGAATCGCGTTCGTCGCGACTTCTGCGGTCAGAAGTATTCTAAGATTTTGCTTGCTCATTTTGTGCGTTCGCTATTGCTAGAAGCCCGTGTTCTGATGCTGATGCGGTTCACTTCAATATGCGTGTGAAGATCTTGAAGTCTAGTGAACGAGTTCAATGACCCCGAAATTCGAACCGTTTGCCTTACCTCTAAGTCTAAGAGTCCGATGTCGACAAAGAAAACACATTTTTCAAGGATCCACTAGTTTATCGCTCTTAGAAGAACTGTAGTACCGTATTTTCNGACGCGTGGAGAAGTTCAAGTGCTGCCCGAACAACTACACGCTGCTGGACTTCTATCTGCACATCCAGCGGAAGCCGCTGTTCTATCTCGTCAATCTAATCGTCCCCACTTCGGTCATCACGCTCATCGCTATCGTCGGATTCTTCAGGTAATCTTAAGCCTGTCCTCCGTGCCAACGTGTCGGTTGTAGCTCTTCGACGATGAATGATGTTCGACAAGAGAAGATCAGTCTCGGCATTACAACAGTAAGAGTATCGTCACGGAATACGGTTTTACTGAATACATTTAGCTGCTCTCCATGTCTATTCTGATCTTCATGGTATCCGACCAGATGCCATCTACCTCCTCATTCATACCACTTATCGGTAAGCTTCGGACAAGCGCCAATACATCCGGCGATATGCGCCATTGTAGACCTCGAAAAGATCGGCATACTGATATTGGCATTTTAGGATGGTTCTACACCTCGATGATGATCCTGATCTCATGCGGCACGCTAGCTGCTTCCTTCGTCATCTACGTCCAGAAGAAGGGCATCGTGGGGCAGCGACCGTCGTCGAGGGTGATGTGGTGGGCGCGGAAGCTGGGCACGCTCATCATGATCGAGATGCCGCTGCTAATGAAGCAGGCGTATGCGTTGAAGGCGAAGGTGGGTTCATGCCTTACGTGTATGCTCTGTGTATGCATGTATTGTTGAAAGTGCGGAGCCATCCTCCAAATTCTCGTTCAGACGGCTCGATGGAGAGTCTTTGCGGCCATTAGATCAGCTCTGAGAGTGAGTCGGCAGTTGACGTCGTTGCTTAGCGCCTTCGTTGTAGCTTTGGTCAGTAGCTGTCCAAGCGATTAGATTAAAAAGGTCTGATCGTTCCACGCGCAACCATTCGCACCGGCTAAATAACTAGTGAAGAGACTAGGCACAGCATGTCATCGAAAAGGCACATCGAGATCTTTTTTTCGTAGCGCCAGTTTTCGAAAATCCGATAACTTAAGATGCGCACACTTTTGCAAAAAGCTCTGATTTCACTAAAACTTACAAGCTTGCTGCATAAGTCGTAAGTGCACAGTTGGCAAAAAAAAACAGACCGAAATCGAATGCTCAAGGCAGTTGTGCAGAAGTCAAAAAGCGTTACGATCCCGCCAAGTCGCTAAAGCTGTAAACGCCGCAAATCGTGACAGACAGTGAATGTTCTTTGTGTAACAGCTATATTCCAGTGAAGAGTGTGTATTCCGATTGAGCCGTGCCTGCAGTATAGTCTCGTTGGTTTGTGCTGTGCGCCGCAATTTGCGAGGCCCAACAAAAAAGCAGTGGAAAAAACATCCACAGCTACAACGCCGCTTTCGTATACCTGTGCAGCTCGCATGCGTCTCTCACTGTCGCCCTAAGCGCATTAGGCTCACTTCGAAGCTTAGCATCATATCACAACATCATGTATCGTCTACAAAACGCAATCGTTTTAGCAGGAAAAGATCCGGAAGCAGAACACGCATCGGAAGCTAAGCATGTGGCAGCGAATGCAGCAAGTGGGTCGCGGCATAAGCTTTCCTCGGAGGCCCACCTCAACGTCGGCGCCGTCCACGATGGTCTCCTTCATCGCGCCTTCATCGACCACCGAGACGGCGACATTCTCGTCGCCCAACAACCACCCGACGGGGCATACCGTCGGAGGCGTGCGAGACTCTATGAGCGTGAGCTTCAACGCCGACCTTCCGAGAAGAAGGGAACAAGACGGGCCGACTACCTTATCATTAAGTAAGTGGACAGTTACGTTCGCGTTCTCGGAGTGACGTGGCTTGTGCTTCACATGCGAGTACCCAAGTATCATTTACTCACCCAACATCAGTTCTTGTCAGCAACGACATTTGTAGGAACTTACAAGAGGATAATGCCGATGGTGGGCCCAATGAGCATGACATTTATTGACCGTTAGGCTTAGGGAAGGAAAAAAGGCAAGTAGTTTTGGATTAAACTGTCATGACATTCGGTTCATTTGGCTAGAGACCCGCCCAAATGCCACAGTTTCTTTACAAATGTTTCGATGGCATCTGTGAAGTTGAGAAGGTCAGGACCACAACATTCCTTTTTTTATTAAGCTATGCAGAGGTTGATGAATAATTAACTAGGTAAACGACTAATGATGCTAGGCGTAAGTCACACTATGGCAAATAGGCATTCAAAGGAAGGAAATGAATGCTTCGAAGGCCAAATTGGCCCTTATCGGAGACGATCATAAACGTCTGTCGTACTGCATAATTAAGCGGAACAATACCACACTCGCAGCCTCAGAAAATCGTACCAAACAAGAGCACATGAAGCTTTCGCTTGCTAACCGTTGTGCCGTGCTTTAACCTATCTCTGTTCTTCACTACTTTCGTTCTATCGCTTTCCTTTCCTAGCTACCTCAACCAACCTTGACGACATCAAATTCATAGATGAGGACGTGGAGTCAGACTTCGACGACGACGAGAAGACGGAATGGGACGTGGCTCCCACACCCACGTTGGGGCACTCCCATTCCCTGCCCAACGGGTCCGCGCTGGGAGGTACATATTTTGGCAATGATGTACCCACGAAGACAACATTTCGCTATGTTTCAGTGAACAACGATAGCCGATCGCCGGCTAACGGGAACACGTTGAGCCCAGCCTACGCTCTGAAGCGGCCAGGAACGCTAATGAGGAGGACGCCAAGTGCATTGTCAACGGACTTGTACGGTCAGTACGAGAGTATGTCATGCGCTCAAAGACATGTAATCGCAAACTATATTAGGACCACCCATGGGCAGCGTCAGTCCTACCCTGCAACAACGTAACCTGGCCGAGATCGAGTACGACTGGCTGGCGGCGGTCATCGAGCGGTTATTCCTGATTCTGTTCATCAGTCTCTTCTTCCTGATGTCCTTCGGTATCAACGGCATCGGGCTCTACTACTGGTACTTCACCACCGTCGACAAGATCGACGAGTGACGACAACGCAAACGATGTGGTTCATCATTATGAAGCTCATCGTGATAACAAACGTGTATTCGAAGTGTTTTGATCCACCATTAATCTTATCGCTTCTTCCGGTGTCCCACAGCCCAGTGTTGTTATCCTCCTTACCGCTATTCAATGCGCCGAATGGTTACAGGTCTCAGTGATCTCATGCATATCAGAGTCGTTTTTGACATCGTGAAGTAAAGCTTAAAAAGACATCAAACACACAAAAGGAGCACGCGACTTGCATAGTCGCAACAAATGAGATGGATAGTGTGTGAAGGGTCGGAGCTTCGGTCGGTGGGAGTGGTAAACTGTTCACGCTTGGGGAGCATTTCTGCCTGCGTTAGTGCCTTGTCGCACCTCGAGATAATAAATCAAAGGTGGCTCAGAACTGATATGTTAAACTGGATCCCTTTAGCCGAGCAGCACCTGCTGCCGTGTCAGGTGAAGCGTCACGTCACCGACCAAAAGTTACATACGTTCATGCATTCGGCTTGCTTGAGCGTACAGCGTGCATTCAGCATGCACGTACACACTAGGCAAGCCTGTATGCCGCCAGGGTGTCAAAAGACCCTACATTGGTCAAGGGCAGCGCAGGGCATCATGGTGAAGCGCAGGGCATCGTGGTGCCTGATAAGTGCCACCAGTAGCACCATAAGCATGCATTCATCAGAAAGTCTGGTCATCTTCAAATGCGGGCACTTGTTATTGATAAGGTTATTGAGCAGAGGGTCAGAAGACGCGCATCGATGCTGCCTGCGCCAGCCGCAAGCGTGGCGCAGTTATAAAGTCGTTCGCAAATTCACTGTGAGCTATCTTAATCGGATTGATTAAATCTTTTTAACTACGTCAACGTCGCTTCAAAATGCAGTCGCTGCATTCTTCCTGCGTGCGGCTCCGCAGTTAACCTTGAATTATCGCAATAAATCGAATCGCGTTCGTCGCGACTTCTGCGGTCAGAAGTATTCGAAGATTTTGCTTGCTCATTTTGTGCGTTCGCTATTGCTACAAGTCCGTGTTCTAATGCTAATGCGGTTCACTATAAAATGCTTGTGAAGATCGTAAGGTCTAGTGAACGAGTTCCGTGACCCCGCAATTCGGTCCGTTTGCGTTACTTCTAAGTCTAAGAGTCCGATGTCGGCGAAGAAAACACATTTTTTTCAAGGATCCCCCTAGCTTAGGCATCGGTCTTAGAGAAAATTGCGGTATGTAAAGAACCAGGCATATTCCGTAGAGCTTATTCTTGCCCATATACCTTTCAGACTCGACTTTATCGTATGACCTCCTGCTCTTAGGTGTTAACCTCACCTCCCCACCTCTAACTACATGAGATGACCTAGACCAAGGTCCTTAACAGCAGACGGAGCACTTTGCCGTTTTAAACCTGATCAAATCAGGGACATTGGGTAGCCACGGGACGCATCGACCTTCGTTATCAAGTAGCACTTTCCTTTTTCGGAAGCGAAGGTCGAAACGATGTACACAACTGGTATGCTACCGCTTTGCAACTACCTGCCTAATTCGCTTAGCAACTTTCGCTGCGTGCAACGGCTTACCGACGCGCAAATAACTGCTTTCCCTTCCCTCCGCCCGGCGACGGTCATCACTTCCCTCCGGCGACGCTTGGCAATGAAAAAGCGCGTGAAGGTCCGTGTGAGCTGCGTGTCAAGTGCATCGTCCTGGACCGTTGCTGTCCTTCCATGTCAAGTCGCATGCGCTTCAATCACTGCGCCGCCTCCGCCGCGCAGCCCGCTGTGAAGTATCCACTGGTTCAACTCGTTTTTTATTATTCGTTTGATACCTCCGCTGCGGCGAAGAAGCGCCGCGCAACGTACGACTGGTCCGATAGGGAGGGTCATCGCTCATTGCGCGATGCAAGCCCGCAGGCCGCCCAGCGAGGCGTGCTGGTGTTGCTTACATGCGGTAATAAACAAGCGTCCGGGACACGGCTGTTTTCACTAGAGGACAGTCGGTTTTCTGCATCTTCCGAAAGCCTCGCCCTTCGGACTCTATCAGCAGACGCGGTTGGTTGTAATGCTCACACCACAACGGCACGCTGCCTCAGGTAGAACCTTCGCAAACCAAACGACAGCTTATTCAGCAGGCTCATGTCTCATTGCCTGACGATATAGGCAAGTTGGTGGGTGTATTATACCTCCCGTCGCTCACGTGAAACCTGTACGGGCTTAGCCGCTAGAATCCTCAACGTTTCTATACCTACGCTTTATAGGCTCCTAGCGCATTTACGTTGTGACTGTTTGAGAAACGCAGAGGTGGTACGCACTTGGGGTCCCAAACCCAAAACTAGTGTGTGCCGATACCAGGCAAGAGCAGAAACATGTTAGGCGAAATATTCACTCTATGGTTGCTAGCAGTACCTAAGCTGAAGCTGACTGGCGAAGCGTCTCGGCATCACTTAACCCTATGTCCTAAAAATGTTCCGCGGGAATTTGCCCCTTTCCTGCAGATCCGCCCTAACGATTGCGCATCTACGCCACAGATGCTGCTCGCTTTTCGCCATAAATTTGCCGTGGGGCATCCGCTCGAGGAACTAGCTACCACCAGTATACCTGCCACGCCGCTTTCAGTTTCTTTCGCAGAGCTGCAGGGTGGCTCTCACTTCGCGGATGCAATTATGCGTATTTGACCGCCACACGGATTCATTTCCATTTCATGCCGTAATTCGCCTGCGGGTTACAAGTGATTCCCCTTCCTCCTTCCTCAAGATGGCGCTTGACCCAGATGCGCTTTTTTGCTCCGGGCAATAAACGCCTATTTGGAGAAACTATATGGATCATTAAGCAGTTGCGAATGAAGTGAATGGTCCATTCAATCATGATGGACTCTTACTTCCGCATGTGCCTGAAAGAAAACGAAGGTTTCATGATGCGTGCCTCTGCGTATTTTGTAGGTGGTTAGCGCGACAAAACTTGCTCTTTTTTATCCTCGCTTGGTTTTATGGTGACGTTGTAATGCGATTAAAATTTCTTCGGCTAGCAAGCAAGACTTGGTGCAATATGCACTCGATACTTTTAAGGCACAGTCCTTACACCTTTTTCCTGAACGAAAATACCTTTTCCTTTGTTCTGCGCAGTGCAAGTTCTTGCAGATTTGACTTTGAACCATCGAAAGAGCACTTTTCCTTAGTTCGTTTTATTCAAATTGTGACGTTCCGTCTCGAAAAAAACCCTGCTTACAATACCAGAACTAACACTAACTTAGCTTTACACAATCATTTCCGTACTATTCGACCTAATAGATTACATTAAAAGTTCTGATGTATTGCAGCTTATTCGTCCCTATGGCTTCTTCGCCCGTCTTGTATGCTGTACGCGAAAGTGGTAGCCAAAGGTCGGTAATTGCTGTCAAGCGCGGTCGGTCGTGTGTCCGCTAATTGCCGCTAAATGATGCGCTCTGTGGATCGCACTTGACGCGTGGTTCCGTCACTTGTCGTAATCGATGCGTGTTTGGACGACGTCGACCTTCAAGTCGACCGCAGACTGTCATTTAGCACCGTCCACCGCCACTTTTTAAGGCTTTCATGAAGCGGGCCCAGCGGAGTGAAGGCTGGTTGACGCTGTGAAGAGAGTATGCAGAGCGGCCCGTTAAAGAATATTCGTCGATAGCTCTGAAGCCACGACGGCTCCGGGGCCCAACATGCCGCCGTTGATTCTTCCAACCTCTTCGTTGTATATACTGCTGAGTTCGTTATTGTTTCTGGCCGACTATGCGGCTTCGATACCGAGACGCGGCAATGAGCCGTGGTCGCTTATTCTCTGCAAGTTCAAGGACATGCCCCGGTACGAACCGCGAACGAAAGAGTGGTTCGAGCAGTGGCTTAGCGGGTCGAATTCAGGTGAGC
>JNEY01000040.1:389308-421313 GCA_020875895.1 Aphelenchus avenae | reverse complement strand
AGAGCATTCTAAACCTAACGGGTGCATACCTCGAATTTCTTCGGCCGCGGCTCCTTGTCGACCCAATTCTCGACATAGAGCGGCGCATAGCCGGCCTCCACCGACTTGCAGCCGATCTCGTCCTCCCACTCGTGGCAGCGCAGAAACGCCGGAGACTCCCACAGATCGGGCCAGAAGAGACGGTCGTTGAACTTCAGCGTCGCTGCAATTGCGGTGTTGAGCTTCAGACGACGCTTGTAGTCGTCGAACTGAATGTAGGGCAGATTAAAGAAGAGTGGTTATATATAGACGTACGAGGTCCTCGCAGCCGGTCAGGTTCTCCAAGGCCTCCCAGTAGTCGGGCTTGTAGTTCCAGTCGCGCCATTTGACCAGTGCCGTGTTGGACTCCTTCTAAACCTTTCGCACTTTTTCCAGGATGACTACAATGCCAGCGTACCCGGTCGATGAAGAGGATCTTCTCGACTTCCCAGCTGGCCTCCTCGCCCGCCATACCCGAGACGTCAGCGGTGTCGTCATCCTCAGCATTAGCCCACATGGCCTCCTCGCAGTCGTCGATGATCGCCTGGAAGTCTTGCAGCTCTCGCGTGACGAAGATTTCGCAAAGGAAACATTCCTGAAAGCATGAAGGCATTATGACGGGAGACATGCAATCTTGGCTCACTACTGTGGCAACTAGTGGAGCCAAGCTAAAACTTTATGTTTATGTTCCACACTCCGTTCCAATTTTCTCTCGAGATGACTGCATGTGCCAAGAATAATTGTTTCAAGCAACAGTCTGCCACGTAGACATACTCAATTCATGTCTTGTCCTCATTGCGCTATCTCGGGTTCCGATTGTGCATTACCTCGTCCGCCGGCCACACCAGGTCGTCCTCCTGGGTGTCTTCGAGGTGCTCGTCGGCGTCGGCCTTCTCGCCGTTGGCGTCGCCGCATTCGGTGATCTCCAGCGCGGCATGGCATTGATCCTAAATCCATTACCGTCAACTGCACAGTACCTCTAGGTCTAGGCGGCGTACCTCGGCTGCATCCAGCTCAACACCGACGGAGTGCTGCTTAGCAACATGCTTAGTCACCTAAACTCGCGTCGGACAAGTATAAGGGAAGGTAACTGAAACACGTACCTTTGTGTTGGTATTCGACGTCTTCTTGATGCTGGACGGGCCTGCGATGTCGGTGTGCATCGCCGTGCTGCCGTTCAGATGTGACTGAATATGGGGTTTACTAACTACACCCGACTGAAACATACTTCGTGAGCTCCACCGACGGTCGCGCGGTGGACGCTACGTCTGCGCTGTTCTGGGCGTCTGGGGACACTTTTGTGACGGGCTCTGATGTTCGGAGGGCGTTCCTGAAAGTCGCTGAGTAATAACGATGGCCTATCGGCTTTGTGACCACCTCTGTGTAATCGATTGGTGGAGCGGTGCTGCGCTGCGGACGCTTCATCGGCACTTGGACCGTTACGCTGTCGGTGTCGCTCTCCTCGTCATTCTTCTTGGTGGTGATGCGGCGTGCCGAATTCTCCTTGCTGCTGGTGGACGCAGCACGGCGAGGCGCGTTGCCATTTTTGTTGGAGGCACGCGTATCGGAAAAGCGAGGCCTCTTCGGTGCAGGTGTCGATGCCGACTGTTGCGCATCGTCATCGTCGTCACTGACAGCCTGTCGTCGCACGAGTGGGGATCGCAAGTTTGGCATTTCCGGTTCTCTAAAGTTATGGAATTTACTGGTGGTTCCGGCGTCAAGTAGGGTAAGGGCGAATTGCCAGCGTCAAACAAGTAAGCCGCGTTTAATGAAAGAAATCGGTGTCATTCACAAGTATCGTATGTATCTGCTCAGAGCTACGGAGAACGATGATAATGTGCGCTCTCTGGCCTGCTTTTCCATGCGATCATGCGAGCGCATGCGGTAACGCAATGCTAATAGTGTTGCGCCGGCTGCAGTGCAAGCTCCACCCGCTAGTCACTTTTTACGTCCGCACTACGAAAGCGCAGTTTTTGTCAGTGAAGCTTACTAAAGAATGAGCACTCTTATCCGTTGGCCGTTCCTATTTCTGCTATGCGCTCAAATAGAAACACACAGAGATTGACAGATTTCACTACGCGGTTGAACATCATCGAAGACAAGTTAGTTTCGACTTGGTCACTACTGACCGAGTTGCAGATTTGCGTTGACAACCTTGTTCTCACAAATGACCAGGCGAAAATATCACCCAGTCGACCGATCGCTATCTCAAGATGGACCCACGCTTCGCGCCATTTGTTTAGGTTATGAATGCACCAATCGCGCTAAACGCGTGCGCGGGTGCGCATCACGCAAGACGGATGACCCCCGTGGCTAATAAATTATCGTTCTGCGGCACGCTGAGCGTAGCTGGCGGATGGGCTCAAGTGACCTTGTGCGCACCAACTGTTGACCTAAGTATGTGAGACTCACAGAAAAACAGACGCCCCTCTGGTAAGATTACATTCACGGACAGAGTCAGTGTTCCACGGTTAGCCTGCACAGGTGAAGCTATTGGATCACACAGCGTTTCTGGAGATGACTTCTGTTGTTCACATGGAGCAACAAAAAGGCACTCCGTCTACTCACAGTTTAGGCTCAACAAAGCAGCCTGCAAATCTACGCTTTTCTTTTAGCATATGCCTTATCTAGAAAACCCTGTGAAGCTCTCCCGCGGTGACGATCATTCACTCTATGGGGTTGGAGTTACCGGCTTCAAGCATTGTCTGTTCCAAGGGCTGTCTCTCAAGCGTGCCATTAACAGAAAGTTTTGCGACTCTATCCCAGTGGATGTGCAGACGGGTCAATCTTGTTAGAATTGAGTATAAGCTAGGTTGCTTATGCGCAAAGACATTCCAGCTTTTCAACTGTTTAAGGAAGATTTACTTAAGCTAAGGACAATCAGTTCGAAGTGATGAAGAACCAGGTTTTTCTGGGCGATTAGTAGGCATTGAATTAATGGTGTTTGCGGTCAAGTGAATATGACCCGTGCCATTACACAAGATCGCAACTAGCCGCCAATCGGCGTGCATAATTAGAGAGCGTGCGGTGTTCGCCTGAAAATCGAATATGAATCAGCGGCGCACTAGCCCGCCTTCGGAGCTGTGAAAATTCGTGGCGAGACCGAGCGTGGTTCAAGAGTCCGATGGGACTCATCGACCGCGTTAAACAGAAGCCGGTTGCTTTAATCCACTTAGCAGGCGTTAAGGGATGTTCCTTGAGCTGAATTTAAGCGGTTGTATGGATTGTCCAGCTTGGACATTACAAGGACGGAAATTTGGATTGACTTGTTTGGGATGTTTTACTCAAGGAAAGCCCAAAATATGCAGAAAAACCATAGAAAATGACCGATTTTGTCCAGATTTTGACGATTTTTGGCCGATTTTGGGAGGAGCTTGCTGAGCATTTTTGTTTTTCGTTTGTGTGAAATAATAGAAGCGCATTCTCTAATAGAGGCGCACTCTCTATTAGAGGCGCAGTTTTTGGCAGTGTGCAAAAATAGAGGCGCTGCGCCTCTATTAGAGTAAATACGGTATACATCCGCAGCCATCAATGTCTCCTCGCCTAAGATTTATACAAGGCAAGGCTTGCGCACCTTTCGCGCTTGGTACTAGCAATATTCTACACTTTTTCACACGAAGCTAACGTATGACCTTTTTAGCCGATGCATTCCGCTCCACCAGCTTAACGTCGGGATGGATCCTCTGCTCGCGAATGTGGACGATCACCAACGATTCCTCGAGGAGACCGCGAGAGAACGTCGTAATCGAGAACTAACCAAGGCGTACACAGATGTCGCTACGCGCCTCCAGGCACTCGCGAGAGGCTACCTAACGAGGAAGCGGCTGCGTGCAAGGATAAGGTTGGCTCTGCAAGAAGCGTTGGCACACTAATGGTTGCAATTCAGAGAAGACTTGCTGAAATATGCGTCTAAGCCTGTCGGAGCGAGATCGAACACGGAACTGCTGCGGCTGGGATCCGTCTTCTTGGCGGTGAAGGCCCCTGACAAGGAATTCGCGGAGGTGTGTTTAAATAGACTTGCGGTATTCATGAACAAACAATGCACTCTGGTGCTCTAGCACCCATCTTCCTTCCTTTGCATCCCACTCTTTAGGTCGTCACCCAGCTTTGCCAATGCCTGACGACGTCGATGCGCAGCGCGTCAAAGGCGGAATCATTCGCGGCGCTGCTCCTCTCCAAGGATTACCTACAGAAGGCCAGCCACCTAATTGCCGAGCTGATCCGACGCGTACCGGCAGTGCTCGGCGCCTGCGATCTCGACCGAGTGGCGGGCGTACGCTCGACCACAGCACTCGTCGACTTCCTGCATCTGTATACTGCCGCCGACGACTGGACGCTGGTCCGCACCAACAAGCCCATCCTGCAGATCTTCCAAGCTCTTTGTGCCAAGAATATCGGCCCGCTCGCGGAGGCTGAAGCACACGCTAATATGGCGGTATGCGGCCTACGCGCTTATAGAAATCGGTAAAAGGTTTAGAAGTGTCTTCAAAGCGGCCTGAAGCGCAGCAAGCCGGCATTCACTAGCGAGACGACCAACGCGTTCTTTGCCGTATTCATGCGGTACGCACTGATAATACTTTGCAGCGGTTGATTGTTCGGTTCCTAACGTCACGGTTTCAGCACTCTGCAAAACACTCAGTTTAACAATGCTTCCGTGGACCAATTCATCAAGCAGATTCTCGCAGTGCCAGCTATAATTCTACATCTCTCACAAGCGGTATGATCTTCTCGTTTTCATATCCGGTCTGTTTATTCGCGTCTTTAGAACCTACAAGAACTCAAGTCCAGTCGCGTATTTGAGAAGGTTGTGGCTCGGCTAACGCAACACCAACGAAACATTGCTGACCTATCTCACATCGACAGCCTCCACTTGCTCGCTAACTTCGTCCACCTAAGCTATCTCGAACAGGAAGTACGTGGAGCACCTTCGGGTTATACTGTCCCTGGCACCGCGTGTAACGCGAAAACTTAGACCAACAGAACCCGGCCAAGTTAAGCTAGTCGTGCCTTAGTCGAACTACACAGCTCACAGCAGAGGTAGCAAAAAGTCGACCATTCATCACGCTTTCAGCCACCATTTCACTGCCAAATGTAGAGAATCATGCTAGGTTATTAGGAAAGTGAACTAGGAGGTTTGACCGTAGTAATGACCAACTAGGAGCGTATGTGGATACCTCAGCTCAACTGCCTTAATCACTGTTTTGTTTAGGCTCTTGTGGAGCATCTGTTGGACTGGACGGCAACTATCAACGTGCTTCTTGGACGCTGCCAGAGTTTCGACGGCGGGAAGCGCAAGAACAACTGGCACCATCCGATACTTGGCTGGACCAACGAGCGCATCGATGACGGGTACGCCACGCAAGACATACCACCGATGCATCAATGCTTCTTTAGGACGCAAGGTGTTGCCGGTCGTGTGATGCTGCAGTTGTCATACTTGTGGAGTACGCGAATGGTCACCTGCCTGTTCGGGAAAGTGCTCGGAAGCTGTGAGCAACGGCCGCAGCGTTCCTCCTCCTCTCGCAAGCGGAAACCGTCCAGTGAAACGGAGCGGCTGCCGGTGGAGATGGTTCAAAGTCAGTCCGTTCGAATGCGACTTCTTCCGAACATGTGGGTTTAGAACTGCTGAAGAAGCTATCAGTGAGAGAGCAAACGGTCTCTACGACAACCATTCCGCCAGTGTCGTTAACTGCAGTCGTTTGCCAGCTGTACCAGCTCGCACTGCTGACTTTCCCCAACTCGCACATCGACATACTTTCAGGTGCGCACTGTCGCATTCCGTAGCGTTCCGTAACGGCCTGATTTAGGCCTCTGTCGGGACGACACGATCCTGCTGCAGCTGTGGAACTTTGTCAACGAGGACAACACCGCCGGACTGAACAACTACCTAAGCTTTCTAAGCGTCGATCCCACCGTTACGTTGCCCCATTTCGCCCCACTGCACCTATTCGCAGATATAGCTTGTTCGCTGATCTCGTAAGCATCAAGCGGTGAGAAAACTGGTTTACAAGAGATGTTTAGAATCCTCGATGAGAAGGAAATGTACGAGAACGGGACGCCCTTCAAGCTTGCGCAGCTCTGCGAAATGGCGAAATTCGCGAACACCTTCTGCTTCAGAGTCATCTGGGAGAAATCAATGGGTTCGCCCTTCCCGCAAAAATTCATTAGCAAATTTTTTGCTTTAGTTCTCTGCGAGCATCGTTTGAACGCGCTCTTCCAGAGCATCTACCAGCTGTGTACGATCCTCTACAACCGGGATTGTCGGCGGCCGTTCACGAACAAACCGAACTTTTGGATTGTGAAGTAAGGAAGAAATTCCTATGGTTAGCGTAGAAAAACAAGCTACCTTTCTGATGAAAGAAAAGAACAGATTCACAAAGCTGAAAGCATTCAGTAAACGGACAGCACAAGTGGGTTGTTTTTGTACACCAATCCTGGTAATCCTCGCTATCCTCTAACCCTGAACGACACTCGTACCACTACCTTTTATCAAATACTGCGGGAATCACAAAGTTAAAGGGGTGTAAGCGTAAATATGAACGCCTGCGCGCCAAACATTATTCTACTCCGACTTTCAGCGATGTGAAGGCATCGGTGATCGTCGCAGAATTCGAGAAGCATACCACGCGCGCGCAGATGCTCATGCAGAAGATGCCGCACGTCGTGCCGCTTCGAGAACGCATGCTGCTGTTCCGAAAGCTTGTCCAGCAGGATAAGGACTCGATCGATTTGCCGGGCACCGTCATCACAGTGGAACGAACGCGAATCGTCGAAGATGGCTATCGGCAGCTGGCCAACCTGTCCTCGCAAGCGCTTAGGGCCACCATTCGCGTGAAGTTCATCAACCAGCAGGTAACCGTGCATACGTTCCAACGAAGAATATGTTCGGATTTAAGGGTCTTGACGAGGCAGGCATCGATCAGGACGGGGTGTTCAAAGAGTTCCTGGAAGTGACTATCAAAAAGGTCTTCGATCCAGAGCTTAACCTGTTCAAGGTTCGTATATTCGTCTCCATTGCGTTATGTCCATCGTTATAGCGAGTGGTTTCTACCAGAAGAGGTTCTCTCTACACTTTTGTCTTTAGAGCACGTCCAACCACCTTCTCTACCCGTCCCACACATCGTATGTACACGACCAGCACCTGCAACTCTTCCAGTTCGTCGGCCGAATGCTCGCCAAGGCTGTGTACGAAGGTATCTGCGTGGACGTCCAGCTAGCGCCCGTCCTGCTGGCGACGGTACTCGGCAAGCAGCTGTGCCCTTTCGACGAGCTTTCGACTCTTGATCCGGAGCTGTACAAGAACCTCACATACGTGAAGCACTATGCTGACTCGGATGACGTGGCCGATCTCGAACTGACGTTCTCCTATAACGAAGAGTTTTTGGGCAAGGTAATACTGGTAAACCTTGACATAAAATGCATTATTGAAGCATTCTTTAGGTCTCCACCGTTGACCTCATTCCTGGTGGCAGTGCAGTGAAGGTCACAAACGAAAACAAGTACGCCCCACATTGCCGCAGAATTCCCTGCGACGCGTATGGTTTAGAATAATGTACATTCACAAGATGGCGCAGTTCCGCGTGATTAAGCAGACGAAGCAGCAGTGCGAGCACTTCGTAACCGGCTTCCGGTCCATCGTCAATCCGAAGTGGCTCACTCTCTTCAGCATCCAGGAGCTTCAGTACCTGATCTCAGGGCAGACAACGTAAGACGATAGTTACAACGCAAAAATTATGCGAGCTGTTCCAGCGACATCGACATGGAGGACCTTCGTAAGCACGTCCAGTACTACGGCGGCTTCCACAGCAACCACCGCCTGATCAAGTGGCTCTGGCAGATCCTCGAGCACGAGTTCACGGCGGAGGAACGCCATCTCTTCCTGAAGTTCGTCACTAGTTGCTCCCGACCGCCGCTGCTCGGGTTCGCCTACCTCGAGCCGGCGTTCTCGATTCGCTGCGTGGAGACCTCCGATGACATGGTCAGTATTGTGCACAGCCATCTATCAACCTAGTTTATCTTTCCAGGACCAAGGTGACACGTTGGGCTCGGTGATTCGTGGCTTCCTTGCCATCAAACGCAAGCAACCCATGACGCGCTTGCCGACCGCATCGACCTGCTTCAACCTCCTCAAGCTCCCCAACTACATCAAGAAGTCGGTCCTCCTCGAGAAGCTTCGCTACGCCATCCATGCGGAGACTGGATTCGAACTCAGCTGATATGAAGTGGCAGATATACTTTACTCAGAGATAATGTGTACCTATCTATGTAGCCTGCAAGTATAATATGGCTAGTCAGTGGAACGAAGGCCTCGGGTTTGCGAATACCTGTTAAAGCGCACAATTTAATGGTAGCAACCAAGCTTGTCTTGCGGTAATAAAGCGCTTCTTGTAAGCTGGGAAATTACGTCATTTCGAGTTCTCGTCTTGAATACTGTGCTGTCAATTATAGCTTCACAAGTGGGGCCAACTCGTATGCGTGTTAAGCCCTGTCCATGTATTCACCTTCGTACCCAGACACATAAATGTGCACCAAACTGAATGGGCAGCAGTTTTCGTTGACGTTCGATGTTCAGGTCCCCTCAACTGCGACCCACCGCTAGGGATGTCTGTCCCGTCCAACAAGCTCACCGTCGAGGAGATCGAGCGTCAGTTCGCGTCCGGCCCGGAACGGCAGGCACTCAACGAGGCCGTGCAGAAGCGTCTCCGCGAGACCGGCTGGGTGGACCAGGTGCGCCGCCTCTGCGAGCAGTACCTCAAGCAGCGCGGCATCGACGGCGTCTCCGTGGAGGAAATCATCGCGAATGTGCGCCAGGACGCCTACAAAGTGGTGCCGGACGAGGTCAAGGCTGACCTGCTTAAAACCGTTGAGCGCTACGTAAACGACCTCACTGGCGGAATCCTCAACGAGGAGGATTAGCAGGTTTTCTTCTGGTTTTCCCCAGACGGACGCAGCAGGTTTTCCACGTATCGATCTCCCCAGAATGTTTGAACGATTGTCTTTTATCAATTGTGTTTGCCCTTCTTACGGGTCAGCCCTTCCGGATTCACAGGAATAAAAGTTTGTCTCTGACTGGATCGGTGGTCTCAATGACTCGGTCAGTTGTTGTCTTGATCTAAGGGCCTTACAGGGTCAATGTTACGCAGCACGAAGTATGATGGAGTGTAGTAATTTCAAGGATATTTCCTAGCCTTGTGAACCACGCCACGGGCCTGTTTCAACGGTTTAAACGAGTTACCGACAAAAGTTTCGTCGGAGCGCAGCATGCGGTAATACCGCATGCTGCGCTACGTACACAACGTGCGTACAATGCTTTGCTGGTCAGTTGAGTTCCGTGTCTTCCGCTTCCGCTCACTGTCGTCATATTTTTCTAACTTGGCTTTATGCTAGACCTCACTTTAACATTGTTCCTTTCGCAAGCCGCTGTGTTTCTAGGTGTATTCTGAAGACAGCAGCCACGAAATCCAAGGCATTTAATGGTAGGTTCATAGGAATTGCTTGAAGCAACTCAAAGCATTAGGATATCCGGAAGTTTCTTGGTGGACGTGCGGCTGCGTCCGGTAGCCAGGCTCGAACATCGCCTGCGAAAACTTCTGACGGTCGGGAGAAAAGCGCTAGTTTCACACCATGCAACAAGCGGTTCCAAAAGATGGATGCGCCGAACGGAGCTGTACTGTCGCAATCGTCAGATGAATATACGCCAGGCTTACACATCATCTTATTCATTGTTGAATTTTAGTGGACATAGAGAGCCTTTTGACTCCGGATGTGCAGAAAGGAATTCAGAAGCAGCAGCGTCGACGTGGTATAAATGACTCAGGTAATGACAAGCGCTCAAATACCCACAGCCTCAAACAGTTGCCCAGTATCTTTGACGTTGACAATAAGCGTTTCAGACTACGATGATCTTTCGGCGCTCGCCTTGGCGATGCCTCCAGCCTAGGGCCCATTGTTGGGCGATGGAACGTCGAAAGGCGTCAAACGCAAGCCACTAAATGCTGCTGTGCCTGAGCCGAAACGTTCGAAGAAGGCGATTATTCCGATCGGCAGCGACAGTGAGCTAGAGGTGCCTGATGATGAAAATGAGGACGAGCAGTTGGACGAAAAGAAGAAGTGCCGTGGGAGGCGAACATAGTAACTGTAAACTTTAGAAGCCGTCCTTTGCATACGACCGAGTTCGGACAAACCAGGAAGCTCCAGCGAAGCTCGCTCCGCCGCAACCAAAAGAGCCACCGGTAACTGTAACACAAAACCTCAATTGATACTTGACTGGCCTCTCAGACTTTGCCGTGGGTGGATAAGTACACGCCGTCCAAGCCGGAGGAGCTAGTTGGTCAACTGACGGAGAAGTCTCCACACAACAAACTGATAGCGTGGCTGCGCAACTGGCACAAGCACAATCTAGGAGGAGCTGCCCACGAGAAGAAAGGTAAAGCCCGCTGGGATAATCGTACTTGTGGCATAAAACCCACTTTAGTTAAGCCTGCACCATTCGCGAAGAATGACGATGGCCGTGCGTGCAAGGCCGCTCTTCTCTCAGGACCGCCGGGTAAGACGTCATGAGCCGAGCTCAACGTTCTCATGTTCTTCAGGCGTCGGTAAGACTACACCGGCAGCCATGGCTTGCAAGGAACTGGGCATCACGTACACCGAGCTTAACGCGTCGGACGTTCGAAACAAGGAGTCGATAGAGCAGACGGTTGGCGAGTCGCTCGAGTCTCGCGGCCTGGACATGTGGATGATGCAGAAGAGTTAGTCTTCTGACTCTGTCCATCCTAAATCATTCCAGTTTAGAGTCCGAACCAACCGAGGTGAATCACGTGCTCATCATGGACGAAGTGGATGGCACGAGCGGAAATCAGGACCGCGCTGGAGTAGGCTGCTCTTGCGTATTCGTGACTAACATTTAACGTTTAGATTGCAGAATTGATTCTGATGATCAAGCGCTCCAAGATTCCGATCATATGCATTTGCAACGACCGCCAGTCGCAGAAAATTCGCTCGCTCGCGAACCATTGTTTCGATCTTAGGTTCAACCGCCCGCAAGTCGCTCAGATCAAGGTAGGTATCGTGGGAGTGTCTCACTATGACAAGGATATCCCCTTGCAGGAGCAACTGAACACGATCATTGAGGGTGAGACACTCAAGGTGCCGAAGGAACTCGTAGACAAGATAATCGAGGCTTCCAACCAGGACATTCGTCAATGCATCTACAGCTTGCAGCTTGTTGCAGCGGGACGGTCTAACAAGGAGGAACTCTATAAGAAGGACGTCTCCCTGGTATGTTAAGCAGTTTTCTTGGGGTGACGCAAAAAAAAATTTTAAGAATATCTTCGAAGCGGCCAGGAGACACCTTAGCTCCCTTCATGATACTTATTCACCTTTTAGGATCTCCGGTTCGTCCCATGCGTTGGTCACCGACTACATCCCAGTTCTCCGTGATCGCATGTACCGTCCGCTGGCTACACGCGAGAACGACGGCGTACCGTAAGCGTCGCCACGGTGCGAGTACACCCAGTCCGTACGTCTAGGGAAGTCGTCGCTCTCTATAACGAGTACGACTTATCGCGCGACGATACGGAGGCTATCGATGAGCTCGGTGTCTGGCCGCAGTGCCCCGACATCGCCAAGTCGATAAACAGCAAGACAAAGGCAGCCGTCACGCGTACCCTCAACAAGGAGTCCCGTATGCTTCGCTACGCCCTGGAAGAGCCCATAAAGGGTCGGCTCAAGGCAGAGACCGCTGGAGGAGGTCAGTACGCACTCTAGCTACGAACACAGACCAAAACATTTTAGGCCAGCTCCAGCTCGATGAAGAGGGACATGTCGTCGAGAAGGTTATCGGTGACGACGATGAACTCATTCCTGACGCAGAGGATGAGCCTTCAAGCGTTGTTGACATGGTTGCAAAGGAGGGCGCTGGAGCAGGAGGTTAGGCGGTGGTGTTGCAAATAACCAACATCTATTTTCAGGTAACTCTTCGACGGCGACTGGCGGCACTCAGGGTGGGGGACGTGGAGGCTGAGGCGGGAAGTGACCAGGAGATCGTCCCAACTCAACGTATTGTTCGTTAACGGCCCTTATTGTTCGCCATCACTTTTTTCGACATGTACCTAATCCCTCTTTGTAAGGCCATTGGCATTTGCTCCATTCGTGAGCGGGTACACAGTAAACTGCATACGTGAGTCGCATTATGCTAGCGGCTTGCACGCTCAGCGTCCTTGCAATCAGGACCCACCTGGGTTTGCGTGTCTTGTATTTTCACTTTTACCTATACAGCAAAGTATTTTGCTTCCGGTTTTTGTTTCAAAGCCCGCGATAACTGTACTTAGCCGGCACATCCATGTGCTAGACAATACGGCTTCGCTATGTGCTCTTTGATGCGCTTCTTTAAAGTGCTTGGATTGTCGTTGACTGACTGAGCGGGTTTGAATTTCCCGCCTCGCAGGGAGCACTTTCGCTGTCGGCGTCGACGGTCGCTACGGAATAATTCGCGGCGGCAGGGGCTTCTGTGTTGCAATCGTTGCTCTAAAGTATCGTGCACAAAACTTTAACCAAGTACCCGGCTATATGGGATACTTCGCAGTTTTTTGCCTCCAGATAATTCACCTTAGTTAATGATCTCGAAATGCTAGGGTATACTGCTCTTTTGCTTTGAACGCTACTCTTTAGGGAACCTAGTCAGCATTTCCGGGCTGGTTTTGGTGCTTTTCGTGTGGACTGTGCGTTTTTTAGCGCAGCATTCTTATAACTGCATGCCCCCATTCCGTTATAAGTTGTCTCGGCCGATAGTATGCGAGAAATCAGTAGCAGTCTTCGCGGTTATATGTTTCGCATTTGTGTTCAAACTTCTTCTTAACATAGGCGTTATGTTCCTCGTTTTCAGATGAACGGCGACTACGACGAGTACGAGAACGGCGGCGGCCCTCCGCCACGATTCCCTCCCGGCCAGCGACCTCCATACGGCGGACCCCCACACGGCGGACCTCCACAGCACTATCCTCCGGGACCTGGCGGACCAGGGCCAGGCGCAGACGGCGGATTCTTCAACCAAGGCATTCGGCCTCTCAGAGGTACGCCTCGCATTCTGAATTTTTGTGGACTGCTTAAGGGTTTAGGTGCTGGACCGAGGGGCCCGCCTCCACGAGGACCACCTGGACCACGTCCTCCATTCGGCGCACCGGGCGGACCCGGCCCAGGCGGATTTGGTCCCGGGCCCGGTGGACCGCCAGGACCACGAGGGCCTCCACCGGGCGGCATGGCGCGACCGCCATACGGACAGAACGGCGGCGGACCACCACCAATGCAGCAGGGCGGAGGCGGAGGCTATCCGCCTCATCAGCAGCAAGCACCACCACAGCAACAGCATCCGCCGCAAGGAGGCGCTGCGCCGCAGCAGCAGCCACAACAACAGCCGCTGAATCAGGCGGAGAAACTGAAGAAGGTACGTTCTTGGTACCATCGACAATTGAGAGATGTGACGGGCCTTAGACACCTCCGTTTAGCTCGCTGGAGTGCCCGCGGACAAGGAGCTCTGGGTGGAGACGAAGACCGGGGACGGTAAGTCCTACTTCTACAACGCGGTGTCGCGCTCGACGGTGTGGGAGCGCCCGGAGGACGCGGTGGTGATGACGCAGACGGAACTGCAGGGCATGGTCGAGAAGGCGCAGCGCGAGGAGAAGGAGGCTGCCGCCAAGCAGCAACAACAGCAGCAGCAAGGTCAGTGCCCTCGTCAAGGAGGAATAGGGCCTGAACCTAAATATAGGGACCTAAATAAGGTTTCAGCCGGGTAAGTTTATGGCAAGGAATCTCGTAAAGTCCTTGCCAAGTGTCTCTAACTTATTGTTGTACCATCCGGTCTGAATTTCGTCGGTTTCCTCACATATGGCTAAGGCGTACTCTGGCGCACCTACGACGCAAGTAAGAGGTCCAGGTAAAAGAGTCGCCATGGAACCAGCTCAGTTTCTGTCGCCGCATTGTTAAAGTTCTAGGTCTTAATTAGCTGCACAATCAGAAGAAAAGATACACCGATAGCACGCAGAGATCTTGCAAGCCTGAAACACGTAAAAGTTTAGATTCCGATTGTCCGGCTTGCAAAATGTAGCTCTTTACTCCTGCTTAGATACATATTTAAACTCAGGCAGACAACTGAGATGCAAATAAATACATGCAATAACCGCCATCAAAAACGTTTTTAGAGATGAAGGTATGTCTTTGGTATAACGAACTTAAAACACAGGCATGGATAAAATACGCAGCTACCGCTTAAACGTAGAACGAAAACGGTTGCTAGGATCATAAGTGACTCCAATAACGTCCGTTAGGGTTAGGAAGACAACGCTTCCAGCATTCGACGTGCACCGTCGACGATGGGTGACGATGAGGAGAAAGCCGCCCGACCGCTGAACGCATGACCCTTCTGCGCACACTTGCTGAACGTTTCCTTCCACCACCGCTACCCTTGTGCGTACGACGCGCTAATCGTAATGTTAGCTTCCGCAAAAGTTTGAGTACGGTACCGGGAAAGTCGGTGTTTCAAGCACGTAAATTTAAGGTGTAAGGTGGGATTAGCGATAATGAGCTCGAAACACCGGCTTAACTGGGTCGAGAAGGCAACAATCCAAAAATCAAGTCTTAGAAGTTTATTCGGGTTTAAAGTTTCCTGCGCCTTTATACCTCTATACCGACCAGTCCAAATGTCTCTTCTGTCCCCCCTTCATCGTCTCAGCAAAACTTAGGCTATTCTTCGCTCTAACAAACATCTTGAATCGCAGTACCCTACTACTCACTAGTTCCGTTGTGTCCGTTCCCGTAGAGCGAATGGAGCACCGAACAGTTTTTCTCGGTGGTCTTTCTGCTAATCCGTCCATATCTGTTGGACATTATCATTTTGCCTGGAAGTTTTTTCTGCTTATCGTTACGGAAGCGGAATCCTAAATGTCTTCATCGAACGTCTTTATCCCACTCAATTAGGTAGCTTAGGAGCCTGCCTAGCACTCTTGTACGCAAAGTTCTGTAGGAACCTCTAATCACTTCGAAACCGCCAACAAGACATTGCTTCCGTCTTCTAAGTTCAACTCGTTTTAGGCATGGGCTACCCGATGGCGTACCCGGGCTTCCCGGCCGGCGGCTACCCCGGATTCCCCGGCTACCCGCCGATGATGGCCGCTGCACCAACGGACCCGGCCGCCGCTTGGCAGGAGTACGCCGCACCGGACGGCCGCAAGTACTACCACAACGCGCTGACGCAGGAGACCACCTGGGAGAAGCCGCAAGCCGTGAAGGACCGCGAAGCGGGCGGATCCGCGTCGACGCCGAATGCGGCGACCGCGTCTCCGGGCGGTGCGACGTCGTCCCCGGGAGCGCAGCAGAGCCCCGCGATGGCCTACGCGGCGTTCCAGACGCGTCCGATGGGCGGCATGCCGATGGGAATGGGCGGGATGGGCGGTGCAACACCGCTCAACAAGAACGACAAGTCGCGGCCGGTGAGCAGCAACGCCGTCGCGGGCACGCCCTGGTGCGTCGTCTGGACCGGCGACAGCAAGGTAAGGAAGCGGGGAATCGCTTTCGTATACAACAATTCACACTTTAGGTCTTCTTCTACAATCCGAGTACTCGTACGTCCGTCTGGGAGCGCCCACCGGAGCTCTACGGCCGCCCTGATGTGGACCTGCTGGTATCGAAGCCACCAGAGAGTAAGTCTCACTGAGCAAGAAGCTCTGGGAACAGGCACATTTTAGAATCCCAGCAGCAGAACGGCAAGAAGCAGTCGACTCCGAAGCAGCCCGAGAGCGAGGACGAGGAGGGCGAGGAGGAGGCGGAGGATGAGGACAAGGCGGAAGAGTCCGACGGCTCGGACACGCCCACGCCGAAAAAGAAGAGCCGACGTGAGAAGAAGTAAGAGCCACTGTTGTAATCATAAATAGGAGGTGGTCCAGTGCATGGATCGTACGTCCTTGACGTAGTCGATCATCCTCGTTGTTCAGAGCCCAACGCCAGCAGGAGGAGAAGGAAAAGCAGAAGAAACAAAAGCAGCAAACGCCCATCACCGAGAAGCCTCTTGACCCGGCCATCAAGGCGGAGCTCGACGCGCAACAGCAACGTAGCCAAGTAAGTTGCTCCTCGTATTCTCCTCAACACCAACTCGAGGGTTGTTGTAGATCCCGTTGGAGGAGCGCATCACGAGCTTCCGCACAATGCTCGAGGAGAAGAAAGTCAGCGCGAACAGCACATGGGAGAAGGAGCTCTCCAAGATCGTCTTCGACCCGCGCTACCTCCTCCTCAGTGCCACCGAGCGGAAGGCGGTAAGAGCTCTTTGAAATGGAATCGGTGAGGCATGTCAATGACATTTTAGGCGTTCGAGGCATACACAAAGGAGCGCTCAGAGGTGGAGCGAGCGGAGCGGAAGAAGCGAGCCAAGGAGGCTAAGGAGGCGTTCAAGACACTCCTCGAGGAGGCAAAGCTCCATGGAAAGTACGTTCATTTCACTTACGTGATGATCTCAAGTTTACCCGCACATTTCAGGTCTACATTCTCCTCGTTCGCCAGCAAGCACGGAAAGGATGCACGCTTCAAGGCGGTGGAGCGAATGCGTGACCGCGAGGACTACTTCAAGGATCACGTGGAGGAGCTGTACAAGAAGGAGAAGGAGGAGAAGCGAAAGGAGAAGGACAAGGCAAGTATCGGTGCCGATAGTTACTTACTATTTACCTTACGTTACTCGTCAAATTCGGTGCACCCAACAAGTTGAACATTCACTCAAGCCATCCACTTCCTCTGTGAGCATCCCTAAGCTGTCGGGTTTCAGGCCAAGGCTGCGTTCCTGGAGCTCTTGAAGGAACAGAGCGGGCTCCACCGCAAATCCAAGTGGTCGCACCTGAAGAAGAAGATCGACGAAGACGAGCGTTACAAGCACAAGTACCTCGACAGTGCGTTGCGCGAGGAGATCTTCCGCGACTACGCCACTACCCTGCCGGAACCGACTGCTGTAAGTGACTGTTCCGCGTGCACCTCTTTCACAGGTACGCTTTCAGGAGGACGAAGCCGCCGCGGAGGAGAAGGAGGAAGTTCCGGAGAAGAAGAAGAAGTCGGACAAGACCGCCGAGGAGCTCGCGTTGGAGGAGCGAAAGCGTGCCGTGGAGGAGGAACTCGGCGAACACCTCAAGGAGCGTTCCAAGGAGCACGAGCGGCACAAGTACCAGGAGCAGGAGGAGAACTTCCGCGCACTTCTCGTGGACCTCATCAAGACCGGCGACGTCTCGTGGCACGACGCTCGCAAGCAGTTGCGCAAGGACTCCCGCTACGAGACCATCGACATCCTCGATAAGGTGGGCCTTGAGAAGACGGTCACATTCGAGATGTTCGTTTTGCAGGAAACGAAGGAGCGCCTCTTCGATGAGCATGTCGCAGGGCTGGAGAAGAAACGTCGTGAGGCGTTCTTCGCTGCGCTTAGCGAGCACGACAAGATCTCATTTAACACAAAGTGGCGCGACGCTCGCAAGATCATCGAGGAGGACGAACGCTTCGACAAGCTGAAGCCCTCCAGCGAAAGGGTAAGAATTTTAATCCTAATGACTGAACAATTCATTGAGGAAAAGGTTACCAACTGAGAAGTAGTCCTTTCAAAGCAAGGAGCACCGCTCATAAATCGAAAGGCACTCCCTAAATTAAGGAGCACTACCTATCACCCAACAAGTTTCAAGATTATTCTGAGCTTCTACGTTTTCAGAGGACGGAGCGGGACTACCGCGACTGGATGGAGCGACGCTTTGACGAGGTGCGAGACGACTTCCGCGCGCTGCTCCAAGAGACGAAGATCATCACGTACAAGTCGCAGAAGATGATCCAAGAGAACGAGCAACACCTGAAGGACATTCTCGCCGTCTTGGAGGTAACTTTCCAGGGCAATTTTCGTATTTTAATGTGCCCATTTAGAACGACAAGCGCTATCTGGTCCTGGACGAGTGCCCGGAGGAACGCGAGAAGATGCTCGAGAACCACCTGCAGGAGTTGGACCGCAAGGGGCCGCCGCCGCCGCCCACCAGTCAGCCGGAGGGCGAACGTCGCCACAAGTAACCGTCGTTATGCATGCAATTCATTGTTTTCGAGACAAGTTATTTCGCTGCTGTTTTTTCATTCATTATGTCATCCGTTGTCTTGTCGCTTCACTCATATTGTTCTGGATTAAACGGCGCCGTTCTAAGCAATGAATTCTAAAGATGGGTATTTACAATCTTGTTTAGCTAATGTGGCATTTACTGGACACAACGAATCAACAATGGACTTAGAGCTGCCTAAAACACGGTTAACTTTCTATGGATCTAACAAAAAAGGCCCACGTCTAGAAACAGCAAATAGTTCCAGATTTAAGCATCTTAGGGGATCTGAATGGAACAAGCACAATCCTCCTCAAATTACCGCGGTATATTTTGTCGTCTTCTGTGCATTCTTGTCAGTGTGTTTCGTGGTTGCGCATTCCTATCGACTTATGCGGTATTTTCTTCTGTGGTAAGTGCGACCGGAAATAAAATACGCGAAAGACTGGCGTCTACCAAGGTGTATTCACGTTGTAGATGACCTTTGTAAGTGGGTCAATGCAGTTAATCTTGTAGAAGTAGCAGATCTTCTGGTAGTACGGCAGTTTCAGTACGATGGGGTTGACGCAGAAGTCCTTCGCAAAGTCGCCGTAGCGGTCACATACGTACTGCAGCTCGCGTATGTAGATGTGTTTGTCCTTCGGCGCCTGTAAAAGACGGTGTAAACACTTTCGGAACTTCCGAATAGTGTATGCCTTGCGGAACGGCTCCGGCTCACTCGGAAGCTCCTCGTTTGGACAAATCGACTGGTAGCGTGGACAGAACTGGATGGCCTGCTGGGTGTACTTGCCGAATCGAGTCGGATTCGGACAAACGTATCGGAAGCGTTCTCGGTGTTTGTTGCAGTACTTCACCGGGTCGACGCGGATCGTCGGTCTAAAATGTTTCGTAGGCGTATAGGTCGAGACGGGTTTGAACAAACGTACGTTTGTGTGGCCAACAATGATGGACAACTGCTTCGGAACGCACTGCAGAATGCCTCGGTTTCAGCGACAGCCTGCGGAGGCGGTGGACGGAAACAAATGTGCTGGTACTCCGTGTTGAGTGAACCACAAGCTAAATGAGTATTACCGGTGTATTCGTCCTGGTTTTCCTTTGCTTCTTAAACTTACCAGGATCATCGTTGGCCTTGCTCGGTGTCGCTACCAACGATTTGCAACTGCTCCGAAAGGCAGTGCAGAATGCCTCCGTCTCCGCTGCGGCCTGAGGCGGAGGCGGTCGGAAGCAGATCTTCTCGTACTCCGTCTTGAGCGTTCCGCACGCTATGAAGGCAATGTAGCTTCCGGCTGAACTCAGGTGGACGACATACCTGGGTCTTCGGTGCTTTTGGTCGGAGCGGGAGCAGCCAGGAACGATTTGCAGCCGCTGCGGAATGCTGAGCAGAATGCTTCCGTTTCTGCCACCGCTTGAGGCGGCGGAGGTTTGAAGCAGATCCTCTCGTATTCCGTCTTCAAAGTGGAGCATGCTAGAAACACGAGGATACTAAGTCTGCGTGTCCACTTAATATACTCACATGGGTCATCAGCGACGGCGGTGTACTCAGCGAAAAGGGACAGTGTAATCGCAAAGATGCGCACGTAGGACATTTTTTGCGCGAACTCATCACAGCAGGTAATTAGTTGGCGTTACGCAACCGGTTAATGACCCCTTGACGGGTGGAGAGACTTCGCACCCCACCTCCAGCCCTTGTCCAGTCGACCTCTCAAGAGTGGCGCTGGTGGTCCGAGCGAGGATCAGTCAAAACATGGAATGTGAATGCTTGCGCAAGAGTTCCAACAATGTTCAAGTGGGCGCCTATTATGCGTTCCAGAAGTCGCTCGGACGGAAGGCCGAGGTCAGTTTGCACGTTCTTGCGTTGTCCACGGGTGCAATGGGTCCCATTCCTCGACGAAGTCATTTTCAGACCTTAGGTATTTTTAACGACTAAATTTAATGTGTCTGCAAATTCCCGTTTTCGATCTTTTTCCCAACGTACTGACACTTATTACTCCGTCTTCCTTTTCTCTCCGACGCCTAATTCTTGACCCGATAGTCCAAACTCTTTTCTATAACCCTTATAAGTTCTTTCCACTGCCACTTGGCTTCTTGCGGAAGGGCAATTGATGAGTGACGAACGGCTGGTTTCCGTTGACGTTGCAGGGTTAGCTTCGTCCTTTGACATCGCGTTCGACCGGTTTGGCTGCTGGCAGTCGACCCAACCCCGCGGTTAGCAGCGAATTACGACACGCTAGTCCAACTGCTTCGCAACTCCGACCACCTTTGATCTCTTAATGCGAAAATCCGCAACGATGACGCCGGAAAGAGGTAGGTGGGCGGTTTTGAACGAAACCCACCTAACTTTTGACCAGTTTATAGTCGACTTCCCGCTTCATAGTAACCGTTGTACTGTCCAAACTACCAGCTTTTCCGTATACTTGCCAACCTATTCCATCCCACGATAGTATCGGTCGCATGAATCACGAAAGAAGTCAAGCTTACAGATAGACTGGTTCTCGCTTTGTTCTTCCTCTCCTCCATCGATCTGGGTGCAGGTCTTGCGCTAACCGTGGGCAAAAGTGCGGAGACCTTGGCCTGCGCCATTCGCCCCTCGCTCCCGTACTGCCGCAGAGCGTACGGGGCACGCACGGCACGGCAACATCAGGGAAGCGGTCACAAGGACGAGGTAGTTGCTTTGTTTTTCAAACAAAAACATAGTTTTGACTATAGATCGCATGTCGAGAGCTGCGCGAGGAGTATCGCGAGGCATGCACGCGTGATGCGCGCAAGCAGAAGGAGGACGAGTTCTGCGCAGCCTTCGAGAATGTCTGCTTCCAGATCCCGGAGGGCGAGCCGGACCAACCCATTCGACCGGAGTCGGACCAGCCGCCGGATACAGGCAGGTACATGATTCTTGATAGACCTACGAAGGCAGTTAAGTCGATATGGACCTATTTTCGAGTACGCGGGCCAGAGCCAAATCATGCAGCAAGGTTCCCGCTTTCTGACCCTTGCGTGACGGTCAATTTTGGGTAATCGGGCCACAGACCCGGGCGACCTTGTGGGTGGTTCCTTCCGACCTAGGTTTCAATTAATTTTTGAATAATTAAGCAGGAAAAACGCTAAGGCGACGTCTTTGGCAGGTTACTTTAGGCTGAAAACTTCAGACCAATTGCTTGAATCGTTGTAAATGCTAATGACGGATTCCAGTTTGTTCTAGCATTGCAGTGAGGAGAATACAGTTTTTACTTAAAAATTGAACAAAATTTACGTAACATAAAACACATAAACCCTTTTGGTCGAAACTCTAAACTCAGAAGTAATACTCGAAGTATTCATCACGTTCCACGTGTGTGCCCGTCGCAGCGTGGTCCCTTCCTCCGTAGTGCACGTGTCCGGTGTCGTTCTTCTCGGAGTACACGAGCGCGTTGTGCGCAGGAGGTGTAAAGGTTCGCTTGAACCGCTTCATGAAGAAGTGTTCACGAAGCTCCTTGGCTCGAACAGGACGCCCGGCCGGGCAGCAGTAACATCCGGGCAGCTTCGGCTCCATGATGTCGTTGCGGATCAGCCAGTCGCAGAAGTAGTGGACGTTGTCCCGATGGAAGCTGATGCCGCAAGCACAGGACTTTTTGAAGTCGTCCGCGACACTATCCAGCTTCTCGATGATTCTAAGAAAGCAGTTTGTGAATGAAATGTCGCTTTGTGTACGGTGTGATGCGTACATCGAGGTTACCCTTCCAACCACTTACATAGCCATGCAGCCAAGGTACAGGGATGGGCGGGTCTTGGTCTTGGTCTTGGTCTGGGTCCTGTAGTCCGGGAGATTTTAGTCTTGGTCTTGGTCTTGGTCTTGATCGTCGAAAAAATTCCGCCCATCTCGACTTTTCGACGGTCTGCCGCAGTCGGCGCCAGGACCAAATTTTAGGTCAAAATGTGTGAGTCAAATGTGAGTGAGTGAGTCAAAATTTCGGTGGAATCGCCTCCGGCGGGCTAAATTCCGCGCAAATGGGGCCAAATGTTGAACATTTATGACAAAATTTTTTGCAAATTGTCTTTAAAAAACGGCAAACCGTGGACCTAGCCGTCCCTGTTTTGAGGCGGAAATTAACTGAAATCTTGGTCTTGGTCCTGGTCTTGGTCTTGGTCCTGTAGTCCGGAAGGTTTTAGTCTTGGTCTTGGTCTTGGTCTTGGTCGTCGAAAAAATTCCGCCCATCCCTGCCAAGGTATCATGCTATTCAGCTGATGATAAAAGGTGGGTTTCATGTGCCAGAAATTTTAAACGGATGCATGCAAATGCAACATGGTTTCGATATGGCAGGCGGCTTACTGACATGAAATAGGGAACGTCTTCTTCTTTAAGGTCAATCGTATCTGCTTGGCATAAGTAATAACTGACAGCGGCGTCGGCCGCTAGCACAGCGTATCGGCGCGTCTACTAAGCTAGATACGTTCCGCGTGTGATGCACTTGCTTTGACGCTTACCTGGTCGGATTCCGGCTCGGTGGCTCCATGCCTGAGAGCGCGCTGAACGTATAGGTGGCCTCACCGGTGCGGAATGCATTGCTCCTCCAGTTCAGGTTGAGCCAGTCGCGCATCCTTAACGTGGTCATACAATACGCTGCGCTGTTTAGATGTAATAATTCAACCTTAAGGTTATGCGTACTTTCGGTGCCGATATTGTTGTTGCTCCAGTTTAGGTATCTGTTCAGGGGGTGTGCGATTACGTAAGGGTAAAAAAAGGCATCGCTCTACATGCCAGGACCGAACTATCCGGACCGAAAGTACAAGGAGCCCAATTTAATCAGACACACTATGAGAGAGTGCAAACTTAAGCTGTCTTAAGCTCTTCCATCGACACTTCGCGCAGATGCCCTCCTTGAGCGATGGACACAGCGCGGTTTTGCTCCGACACCACGATGACAAGGATGCTGGTCGTAGACCTCGCTGAGAACTCTCGAGCTGCACGATGCCGCGATCCCTTGCCGCAGACGTGTTCGCGAGTCGTAGGCGTGTCCGGCTCGATGGATGCGAAAACGGCAGCGGCGAAAAGCATCGGCTTATCCGCAAATCTAAGACAAGTTGGTTGGCATTCGTGGGAGTTGCTAACTTTCACCTGATGACAACTCCTCCGTCGTGCAGGTCGCACTCCTTCTTGAAAAGCTTGCGCAGTGCACGCTTGTCAAGCGGCTGGTTGAGAATGGTCGCAAGGCTTGCCCACTCGTTGATTGACTTGTCGTCTTGGGCTTGCAGAACGATCAGAGCCCCGTTGCCGTCTTTAATGAGTTTACGCACGGTCCAGAGCAGGTCCTCAACGGCTGTTTCGTTCCCTGGAACCGACCAGGATCTCGACAATACGCATAGATTAGCTTACTTTCTGCAGGATTGTCATAGACTGCGGGCTCATTGCGCATCGCGGCGTCGGAAGGCGCACGCAGCCATCTTTCTTGCTGTGCGCTTACGCTGGTGTTTTCCGAGAAGATCTATCGTTCGCTACATGAAGCGTATGCTCGATCAGGGACTTACAATTTCCTTGCGCTTATGCACGTCGATCTGGCGGCGCAGCTCGGCAATCTCCGCCTCTCTCAGTTGGAGCTTTCCTTCCAGCTCCACGTTCTTCTTGAAAAGCTCGGAACTGGACAAACGAAGTCGTCCACTTCCTGCTGTCTGCAAAGCGTCATGGCCGTGAGATGGGCTTCTGTTTCGTTAAGACCTAATTCAGGATTTGCATTCCGTCGGAACTGCGCTACCGTATATTCTCTAATCGACCCACTCCCTCTAGTTGAACACCTCTAATTAAGTAGGTACGTCCAAACAGAGTGGACACTTGGACACTTACGTTTCGCTGTAGCGAGATTTGAGCAGAACCAGCTTGGTCTTGCCATTTCGAGTGCCAAAGCAGTTGAATCGGTTAAAGCGCATGGCCTTGCTTGCAGTACGCTTTTACAGCAATTGCACAGAAAGCCCTTAGCAGCGACAGCGTCTGGCTCAGGACGTTTAGCTCGCGATCACCGGCTCATTCTTGCTCATGCTGATGCGTCAGCAATGGCGATGCGGCGACTCCGTTGGTCATTCTGCGCGCTATGCAATGTGATATCTATGCGGATGGGCGTTCCAAATAATTATTTCGGCTGATACCATCCGTCCATCGCAGTTGCATGTCACGGTCACGGCGCACAATAAGTATGCTGCGAACTCAGCCTAAGACCTTATCCTTTCTCACCTAGAAAGACAGGGACCGCGGGCCGGCGGTAGTTCCCTTACCTCAAAGAATCATGCCGAAATCAAAGTGCATCGAATGTCCAAACCTAGAGTGCACGGATGAGCTTGTTCAACGTCATGCTTAACATGTTGACGAAGATCTGCATCCTTAATTCTCGGCATCGGAAAACATGATGAATGATTGAATGGACTGAAGCATGGTGCTATGGATCGTGTTGTAAACAACGACAAAGGGCAGAATGTGAGAGAGATATACTTCGTCCAAATAGAACGTACCGGACCAACCTGGGCACGTAATGGATTCATTTGGCGCTGTTACTGGCGCCGCTATAGACATTAGCCTTCGGTCCCTGCCCCTAAAATCTGTAGCGTAATGGAATACCACCTAAGGATGCGTAAGGCTCCAACTTAGCAAGGTGTTTCGTTCGATTCCATTCAATTTCAAGGTGACTACAGGCCGACGGAGAACGTCAAAGACGACGCCGTGAATGATGACGCTGACCGGCTACCGGTTCGCAGGAGCAGTACTCCGACGCCACCTCGCTTTACGACACCTGAACGAGACTACTCCGAATTCTGCGCGGAGTACAAGCAGAGGTTCCTCTACGTCTGCCCGGACCCGTTCAGGTAAGTCACGAGCCTCGTTGCCTTATTTGTTCTATGCACACAAGAAAGAAGCGTACCCACACCGTTAGCTGCACTGGTACGCATCACTTTTCGGTGGTGCACCAATGCCATAAAAGATTAGAGCTTCGCGTAGCAGGGTCCCCCTTATGAAGGAGAAGGGTCGCTACTAGTGACTAGCTACTTCTCGCTATGGCGTTAGACTTCGTCCAGGATATCGGTCGTGCGTCAGGAATGGTGCCGGGTAGTGTGTTCGGTTCCCTGTAAATCCCTACAAAACCGCCGCCCTACCGCTAAAAATGATTCCCTGTTTTAAAGCCAAGACAAAATTTTGCCTTCTAACGCATTCATGGTTCTAAGCTTCCTGCACGCAGTCATATTGTCTGAGAAGCAGCGGCTATCAGTCAGCCCATACCTTAGTAGCCCATACTTCAATGTTTATTAATCCTTAGACTGATTGCAGGTTCGGCCAACGCGCCGCGGTCTTCTGCCCCATCTACTCGGAGCGGTGCCATGTCACCGTGCCGGATCGACCCGTGGTACCAACGGAGAAGCCGCCGGTCAGCCCCGCACGTCGGATCTGCTCACAGTACAGGGCGTTCGCAATCACCTACTGCAACAACCCGTTTGCACTGCAACAGCCGAACGTGCGCGAGGGCTGCGAGAAGTACAGGAGGTTCTGCACGACGCCTGCGAGAAGACAAGGGTGATACTCAAATTCGATGCGACCTCATGCTGTTCAAGTTCATGCGTACCGTTATCGATAACGTCCATAAAGCGCCTACAAAACGGATTGACAGCTTGCATCCTTTGTTCTCATACAACTCAATAATGTGTTCTTATAGAACCCTTTTGTTACAAAGCTCGATAGGTATGCGCCTCGTTGCACTCTTGCTGGCACTTGGGTGTAGCGGCGCTCTAGCGCAGGCACCTCACTACCCGAATCACTGGTACGGAGGGAACCCGGTAAGCTTCATTCAAGTTTCTGGAGCCCGGCAGGACAGGTATTTATTGCAAACAGAAAAAGAAATGTGTCTAGTTTGTACAAATTAAACACGCTGGTCTTGTGCGCAACAGTTATGCCTCCAAGAACCCAACGTTTGGTTGTTTCATTCATGGTACAGCACAACACAACGCACGTCCAGTGCTAAACAACATTGAGTGTTTAGCACTGGAAACACAGCTGTCACAAGCTACTCGTAGTTGAGAAGAGCAAGGCCACCGCGCCGAAATTTTTTTGGATTCAGGAAGTTCCGTGGAATATCGGAAAAATTCGTGGCAGGTTTCTGCCTGATGGTGATGTAAGCACGGACTTAAGGTTGTTCCTTCTGCAGAATTAAAGGTCTCGTTGTTCAAAAATCCTCGTACTCACTAGGTACAGGCTTCGAGCGTCAATCTCAGATACGCAAAATTTTGGTCAGAACCATTGCTCAAATGAACGTATCAAGCCTTTCATCGTAAGACGTGAGCCAGTCATTCTGAACACGTTAAAGAATGTTCGTTGCACTTTAACTGTGTAGCCTCAGCTGTATTCTTGCAGACGAGCATACGGAGCGGAAAGGTACCACCGCGTGAGCTCTGGCCGGAACCTCATCGAAATCCTCCAGAAACTGGGACACTTGCGCCACACTTCTGTGGCTTCAATCCGTACACGCGAGAATGCATGGACCCGGAAGGATATTGTCCCACGAGATGCGTGAACTTCAACTACATATTCAATGCTCGTTACGATTGTCGATGCTTGGTAGTCTAAGGTATTAAAATTCGTGGACATACCCATGTCATGTTATGCCCGCTCTGCATGAGCAGTAGAGGTCCAGCATATATCCCGTGCCCGGCACTGAAGTGGAGGCCGTTGGTAATTCTCAGGCTGTTTTAACTTAGACAGCGGATGTTCCGTCCCAATGCTGGAACAACCAGGGAAACTTGTCAGTGCGCACGTGTACAAATCAATCGAAGGGCGACCGCTCATTCCTGGAGAACAAGCAAGCCATTTAAGGCACGTCTTTAGCTTCTACGTTCCATTTTAGCCAGCTTGTGTCCATCCAAGGTTCATTCTATAGAGTCCAGGGCTGGCGTGGACTTTTCCGTTTGGCGTTCTGTATCATCCGCCACAGCATTCCCCACGATCATTTGCAACAAGCCAGCGGCTTAATTGCGACTATGAGTGAAGCTGCGCCTCTTAAACGAAAATCGGAATCAAGTGGTTTTGCACTTTACGATGACGACGACTTGGCCGCTCCACCGCCTGCAAAGCAGGTGCTGGTGGTGCCGCAAGCAACGCTCCACGCAGCCGGGACAGCATCACCGAAAGCTGATGGTATTCCAGCGTCCTTCTGCTATTGACTTAAATATCTTAGTGCAAAACACTTGCTAAATATTCCCGTTTCAGCTAGCCTAATTGCTGTGGCGGTGGGCCGCAAGGGCGAACGCGAGGAGCAGGAGGACCGGCACGTGGTGCGCGAGACGTTCCCGGTTGGCGTCGATATGTACTGGCTGCACGCGTCGAACGGCCCTACTAATGCGTTTGCGTTCGTTTCAGAAAGCGTTCCGCATTCTTTGCGCTTTTTGACGGTCACGGCGGAAAGCAGGCCTCCGAGTACTGCACCAAACACTTTCCGGACCGACTCGCTGAGGCTTGCGCAAAATGTAAGTTGCTTTGACGAGGCTACCCTTCTCGGAGAAGAACAATCTTCTGAACCGGTAATGATGTGAACCTAGATGCCACCCCGTCCCGAGACCTTGAAGCGCTTCAGAAGTCCATAAAGAAGCTCTTCACTGAAACGTACAAGACCGTGGACGACGAATTCCTGAAAGAGGCCAAGAAAGTGTGAGTAGTTCTAACGCACTGCAGGCCATATTTGCCCTCGTCATTTAGGCGTCCACCACTCAAGGACGGAACCACCGCCACTACGGTGCTGCTGCTCAATGACGTCCTCTACTGCGCGAATATCGGAGACAGCAAGGTATGCGTGAGGCCGTTACATGTTTACTCGGCTCTAGGCAGTTGTGTGCCGCAACAAAGAGGACGGGTCGTGCGTTGCCATGCAGATCAGCGTGGATCACTCGCCGATCAACTACGACGAGCGCGTGCGCATTCAAAAGGCCGGCGGAACTGTGAAGTAAGCTAGCTTGGATTCTTGCACTAATGCTTGCACGCAAAGATAACAATTTATTGCAAATGGACATTTTTGCAGAGACGGCCGAGTTCTCGGCATTCTCGAAGTTTCGCGTTCGATTGGAGACGGTCAGTTTAAAGCCCATGGCGTCATCAGCACTCCGGATGTGAAGAAGCTAACGCTCACTTCCAATGATAAGTAAGTGTTCAGCATGTCTGTCTTTGCTTGCAGTAACCGGCCATTTGCAGGTTTCTCCTGCTCGCATGCGACGGACTCTGGAAGGTCTTTTCCGGAGAAGCCGCCATTAACTTCATTCTGAACAAGTCGAAAGCGATGGACAACGAGGCGTTCGCGGACGGTACCGAGAAGTGGACAAAGGTGGCGGACGAGCTCACTGCCGAAGCGGTCAGGCGCGGTTGTGGAGACAATGTCTCGGTTGTACTTGTTGTTTTCGTATGATGCGCAATGTCCGAACGCGTTTGCCTTTTCGTTACTTGTGCTTGACTGTCAGTGACGCCTTTCGAGTATTGTTGCAATAAAATTTTTAAATTAATTTTTACGAGAACTTACAAATGTGCTGTTACTGTGTTTCTCATAATGGCGACCGCTCTTCCTTAAAAGTTAGCCGCTTAAAATAGTGACCCGCGTCCACTCTAGGGCAACCTTCCTCGATGGAAAACAAGGAATGTGAACTCGAAGTTTTATTGGTGGAGCCCTCGTAAGACTACATGACAGATGACACATGTTATGCAAAATGTACAAAGACCTGCAGGCCGGAATATGTTTAGAGTCGGGCTGTGAGGTATTATGAGGTTGAATGGAGCTCCGCCACAGCAGGGCGATGGGCTTTGAGGAACGCCGGAGAGACGAACGGAGGTTGCCCCATTTTCGGATCAAGGTATCCGTATGCTACTATCAGAACAAGAATAATGGGAGGAGTGACCTTCTTGAGCAGGTATATACGTTCCTCTTGGGGAGTCCTAAAGCCTGATGATACAGATAGCGCTGCACATGCGTTTCGTTACATGAGCAGTCTCACGATTGTCTTGTCACTGATGTTCCGTCCCCAGTTGCGCTTGATGCCTGGGACGTGCGCTGAACCAACCACTGCGATCAGGCATACCGATTTGCCTGGAAAGGCGTTGCCTGAACAGGGGGAGTAACCGTTATGAAGCAAACTCCTTAGCTTACCTTTGCGATGTGCTTGGGTGTACTCGCTTGCGGCCACGCTGTTGAGCATCTTCATGAGTCCGTGGGCCATGTATAAGTCGCGCTCGATTATCATTGCCGTGTAAAGTTTTGGTATCTCCAAGGGCGACTTGCCGTCGTAGTCAGACTCAAGGAACTGTTTCCAGTTATGTTCGTACCCGGAATAGCCCGCTAAATTAGACAGTCTGGTTTGTTAATCTCGCGCTTACCGAATACCTCGCTTGCGAGTTGTTTCCCGTGGCACATCACCAAGGACAACGCGAATCCCGCGCGCCTTCGCTGATTCGTATGCGGTGTGGAACTCGTCCGACCAGCCGAATTTAGGGCCGAATTGAGTCCGTTTCACATGTTTCCTCACGCCTTCGGTGTCAGGTAGCTCCAGAAAGACACCATCCGGGCGAAGGCTGCGGATCGCGTTTTGAACATCCACACTGCTGAACATACGGGAGCCACCTTTGACACTTAGTGGAGACTACTCGAATGCTTACCACATGCCGTCTTTGTGCGTGATGCCAATTAAGTAGACTTCGCTGCATTCAAAGTATAGCTTGTAGAGCTTCGGATCGGCATTCTCGGGGGTAGCCGTGGGTTCAAAGCCTGTCAGTATGGCAGCAACCGTCTTCTCGCCTTTCGGACTCCACGGTGGCGTCAGTACCTGCAACTACTTTCGTTAAACTGGTACTAGCACATCCGAGATCTACCGGTGTTTGCGCGACCGGTGTTCGCTTTGCGTCTGTTGAAGCGAAACACGCCATTACACATGCTCGTGCTGGCAGCGCGCCTCGTCCACAAAGCAGATGTCGGCGGATGACGTTCATTTCGCCGTGGAACGTGCTTCAGGGGCTTCAAAATAAATTAAGTGAGTCAATCAGGCGGCATCATCGCAAGTTTAGCACTACACGGACAGCAAACAACGTTAAGATACAACTAGTCTGTCGGATTCGGGTCGTCACTCTTCAAGTCAGCATGTTTTGTTCTCATTATGCGCACGGGGTACCCAAGATCATCTAAGTCTCTCTCCGCGAGTGGCCTAGGTATATTTCTTTGGATCATACTGTTTCATGGCATTTAAGTGTTTCTGTTCAGCCCATGTTCTCTGTCATTTTGGCGCACACTGACCGGCGCGAATAACGAAACGAATGCTTACTTTCGTTCACATAGCCACAAAGGCAGGCTTCCGTGCGCGCCTAAATATGCACGTAGCTTATATTTGCGAAGGTTATACTTGGATTCTGCTTTCAAGAAGCCTTTGATTTCCGGTGTCAGGCTAAAGGCAGGTACCAGTTCTTGCCCGCCGCTAGCGACAGAGTGCTCACTGACACGGAATGCGCCGTCATAATAAACTTAGGTACTCGGAATCGTACAGGACCGAAGCACTAATTGAGCAAGACTTAAGAATCTTACGTATTAGTCACTGTTTGGGTACCTTACACCGGTGGAAAAGTGCTTTATCGGACGATCTGCTGAGCGGCAAGAAAAAAGGTACCCTACCCCGAGGGACCACGCGACGAGCTTAATATCGAACTGGGACGGAAAAGCACAACACCGAACGCTGCGAAAACAGTAACCTGATCCAAAGCTGTCTTTTCTTGCTCTACGAAGGTATGACCTACAATCACTAATTTCCCACGAGGGGAATTCAAGAGTTCTTTCAGGGAATGAACAAGCAAAAACTCAACGTACTTTCTTAGTCATCACGTGTAGAAGCGCCTTCACCGCAAAAGACCCGTATGTGAGGGTCATAAAACGGCGCATGAGGGATGAAGAAGGTGAACGCACAAAGGCCAACAAATTTGACAATTTGACCTTTCGACAAGGCCGTTTCCAGAAGGACGTTTCAAGAGTGTTTTATAACGGCATGGCTTAAGCGTGTACCCGCAGATTTACCGGTGTGTTCATTGTAACAGGTATTAGTGGTCCGAGCTTTGTCTTGGAAGCCTGTCCCAAGGTGTACGCCACCTAGAAAGAGGTGCGTAACGAAGACCTCGCGAGCGCGTGTGTTTTCCGGAAGCGCATCCCTGTGCTTTGGCTGTTTGCTATCGGTCGGTCTACGAAGCAATGCTCAAATATTTTGTGGGGAGAATTTTGGGTTGAGGAATTCTGAGAGTAGTGTGGAATTTAGAAAGTAAAAGGTGAACTTTCAAAGTTAGTTCGGAAAGCAAATCCGTGCCCGCTTGCCGGTGCCGTTTAACGGCAAAATGGGGTGGGAACGGGCCGTTGAATGGGACGTTCGCCGAAGTTTACACATCCCCTCATGCCGTAGCGTTGTCCCGAGTTTGCGTATTCTTTAAAATGGCCTTCTCTTCGGGTCTGAAAACGGACCAACGCCGCGCCTTGTAGTACGTCTTACCAATACACTTTTTGCGCATCGTCGTTCCGGTACAGCATAGCTGGTCTTTCCCCTTGGCATCAAGCGACTGCAGTACCGTCGTTTCTTTATCGGCTTGTACATCTTCAAACCGATGCTTCTCAGAAGAACGGCGTTAAGCGTTCGCTCCACCCTACTTTCACGTCCTGTAAAACGGCAATTTGATCTGTCTTGTGTAAACGTGGCTTTGATAATAAGTGCTGATTGCTGTCGCCAATTGTTTCGTGCCTTACGTCCTATCATCCTACCTCCCAAATCGTAGATTAAACGAAATGTGTAAGCCCCCCCCCCAGCCGCGAAAAACATTTTCCTGAAATCATCATTAGGGGGCGTCCAGAAAGTCTGTAAGCATTACATCGCCCTTTTTTCACCCCCCCCCC
>JNEY01000040.1:364563-386400 GCA_020875895.1 Aphelenchus avenae | reverse complement strand
AGAACGCCGGAAATTTTTTGGCTGTTGGGTAGGTTGCTCTGTGCGCACGCTAGATTCTAATGCGTGCGCAATGCCTATGATTCATTCGACGTCAAAAAAATTATTCAAGTATGAACAAGCCGTGCTATGGTCATGTTTTTACGCATGCTCAGCATGGCTCTGCAGTGCCACGGGAGAGAAAAGGCCCCAATGAACCTGCATGTTCCAATGGCTATATGTGTGCACCCGATGGTCAACCTTATAATGTTTTGATGCCCACTGACTGATAATGTTACAGATTTTCGTGATTGTATCCTAGTGTTCCCATTGCATTGCAGCCAGCTTGTGCCCATCCAAGGTTCATTCTATAAAGTCCAGTGCTAGCGTGGACATCTCCTTTTGGCGTTCTGTATCATCCGCCACAAACATTACCATCAACCATTTGCAACAAGCCAGCGGCTTAATTGCAACTATGAGTGAAGCTGCGCCTCTTAAACGAAAATCGGAATCAAGTAGTTTTGCACTCTACGATGACGACGACTTGGCCGCTCCACCGCCTGCAAAGCAGGTGCTGGTGGTGCCGCAAGCAACGCTCCACGCAGCCGGGACAGCATCACCGAAAGCTGATGGTATTCCAGCGTCCTTCTGCTATTTTTCGCATATTTTTAGTGGATAACACTTGCTAAAATATTCCCGTTTCAGCTAGCCTAATCGCTGTGGCGGTGGGTCGTAAAGGCGAACGCGAGGAGCAGGAGGACCGGCACGTGGTGCGCGAGACGTTTCCGGTTGGCGTCGATATGTACTGGCTGCACGCGTCGAACGGCCCTACTAATGCGTTTGCGTTCGTTTCAGAAAGCGTTCCGCATTCTTTGCGCTTTTTGACGGTCACGGCGGAAAGCAGGCCTCCGAGTACTGCGCCAAACACTTTCCGGACCGACTCGCGGAGGCTTGCGCAAAATGTAAGTTTCTTAGACGAGGCTATCCTTCTCGGAGAAGAACACTCTTCCAAACCTAGTGACGTGAATTTAGATAGCACACCGTCTCGAGACCTTGAAGCGCTTCAGAAGTCCATGAAGAAGCTCTTCACGGAGACGTACAAGACCGTGGACGACGAATTCCTGAAGGAGGCCAAGAAAGTGTGAGTTGTCATCTTGTGGAAATTCGCTAGTCCTTGCGCTCGTCATTTAGGCGTCCACCACTCAAGGACGGAACCACCGCGACCACGGTTCTTCTGCTGAATGACGTCCTCTACTGCGCGAATATCGGAGACAGCAAGGTATGCGTGAGGCCGTTCCATGTTTACTCGGCTCTAGGCCGTTGTGTGCCGCAACAAAGAGGACGGATCGTGCGTTGCCATGCAAATCAGCGTAGATCACTCGCCGATCAACTACGACGAGCGCGTGCGCATTCAGAAGGCCGGAGGAACTGTGAAGTAAGCCAGCTGGAACTTTTGCTTGTACGAAAGCATTTTGCAGAGACGGCCGAGTGCTCGGCATCCTCGAAGTTTCGCGATCGATCGGAGACGGGCAGTTTAAAGCCCACGGCGTCATCAGCACTCCGGATGTGAAGAAGCTAACGCTCACTGCCAACGACAAGTAAGTGTTCAGCAGTGTCTCTTTGCTTGCACCAATCGGCCATTTGCAGGTTTCTCCTGCTTGCATGTGATGGGCTATGGAAGGTCTTTTCCGGTGAAGCCGCCATTAGCTTCATTCTGGACAAGTCGAAGGCACTGGACAACCAGCTGTTTGCGGACGGTACCGAGAAGTGGACAAAGGTGGCGGACGAGCTCACTGCTGAAGCGGTCAGGCGCGGCTGCGGGGACAATGTCTCGGTTGTCCTCGTTGTTTTCGTACGATGAGTTCTCTCCAACAATGCCTTTTCGTTGCCAATCTCACTGTTAATTGCACTTTTCGATGCTTGCTGCAATAAACGTTTCTGACTCATTCGTCGTTGTTTACGTAAAATTACGAAGCCTAGTTAGCAGTAAGGTCTTTGCCTCCTCTACCCTGCCAAGAGTTGAACCTATACGAATAGGACGTCAAAAAGAACAGGACAAAACTACATTTTGCTTTCCGAACACACCGCAAAATGAGGTTTTGGGTCGCGTTCAACGTTAACGACCACCTTAGCGGACCACATTAAAACATGCGTTTTGACAAGTGGAATGACCCTCTTGACACTAACGTGCAAGCTCAAGTGAACTCGTGCAGCTGCAGCAAAACTTTTGTCTTACTAGACGCTCTCTTTTCACCCCCATAGGCCCACCTAACTCATTCACTCAGTTCGCACTCACAGCTGCGGTCGGCCGCCGTGTCCCTCCATCACCGCTGCCGCTTACGAGGAGCGCGACCCGTGCGGCGGCGGTCGGCTGACGGACGAACAAATGGGCCAGTTTCGGCGCGCCTGCTCCAACTGCCACTGCTTGGCCAGACGGCGGCGGCGGGTGCTGCTTGAGGGTTCCCGAGCGGCGGGATTGACGCCGCCGCAGACGCAGCAATATCCGGATAGCAACGCGAAGACGAAGAAGAACTCCTGGCCACCAACGCCGCTGCCGCCGCCGCGGAACGAGCGACGAACTTTTGAGTAATTTGACTGCGCACAGGTCAGTTTTAATTAATTAGATTAAGGCTGGATGATGCGGTTTTCGGTAACTAGCACAGAAACCACAATGTATTTCATGCCATTAATGTGTTTCAGCTGGCCAAGAACACGTCCGCGATGCAGCTAAGCAGCTTCAAGGTGGACCAGGAGGTCCTGCTGGCAGCGGGTAGCTCGGTACAGAGGCTTAAAATGTACCCGTATTTCGACATTGCTCACTACATTCTTGTAAGTTCTCGTACGCTTCTAGTGTTTCTGACATACGCTTTTTAGATGGTCGCTACGGTTCGAGAAGAGCTAGGGACCAACAGCGCAACGTTCTCGCGGCGGCACCCACTCAGCTGCTGGCTGTCGTCGATGGTCGTCTGTTTTGCCGGGAGCCTTCTCGCTAACTTCCTGCTCGGAGAACCGGTCATTGCGACCTTCAAGAAGCACGACGATATTTTGCTGGTAAGGCCTGGAAGGAAATCTTTGACTGCTTTCGCTTCTAGGCCACCATCGTCTGGTACCTGGTGTTCTACTCGCCCTTTGACCTCGTCTACAAAGTCTCGAAGATCCTGCCCGTGAAGATCGTGCTCTGCATTCTCAAGGAGACTCAACGTGCCTACAAGATCCATCACGGCGTGGCGTACGCTGCGAAGCTCTACCCCAATGCCTACTTGATCCATGCGATCGTTGGCACTTCGAAGGGAGCGGGATCGGGCATTATTCGCGTTTTTGAGCAGGTACGGACACTAATGAACAAAACGTGCCACAACGGTCTTTGCCTAAACGAACGTAGCATGCTCTAAGATATCGATCTTCCTTAGCGGTAACTTGATCGCTAGTTACTTAACCGAAGCTTTAGCTCCTTCGCGGCGTCTGGGTACCCGGGAACAACGAGATCCTCAAGCCCTCCTTCACCACAAAGGCGTGCGTCATCGCTGCTGTGATCTTCACGCTAGACAAGAACGCCATCTACATCAACCTGCCTCACGAGATCACATACCTGGTGCGTTCTTCTATGCCTCGAACCCCTTAAAGCGACAGGTTCCAGGGAATTGTGTTGTTCTTCGTCTACTTCAAGCTCAGTGCGGTGCTGCTCCATGTAACGGACCCGCTGGCGCCGTTCGAGAACCTCTTCTGTGCCATCTTTATGGGCGGCATCTGGGACGCACTCTCAAGGTGGGCTTAGCCGAGGTCGTGGTTGCCGTATTAGAAAAAAGGTAGAAGAGCAACGGGTAATGGGTAGTAGTGGTACGGGCAGTAGGTAATACCTGTAGGATGCCTAGCTATCGGTTTGCATACGACCATGAACTGTTTACATATCCCGTAGGGCACTTGTCCCGAAAATCCCAAATTGTGCCGAGTTGGTCGACTCTGTCCAACGGGGATACATGCGAGAAAGGTCCACTGGCAAGCCACCTCTGTGTGCATATCTACCCGGTTGCAGCACCGTAAAGATTACGACGACAGGCCTCACATTGTGCCAAATAGTTTTTTCTCGCTAGGCAATAATCGAGCATTGGGATCTGTACGCCACTAGCCCTACTAGTATTACCCGTCTAGCAGCAGTGACGTACCTTGCTTCCCGATGGTTGCTGCTTCCACCACGACGTATTCGCGGCTACCTTGGCGGGTCGTTCTCTTTCCTTTTTTTAGCAATGACGCACTTAAATTTTCAGAGGCCCTGTCTTCTGCTTGTTCCATTTTGTAAGCAGTTGTCTAAATACGCTCATGTGCTTAACGTTTTCATTAACGTTAACGCAAAGCACTTCATTTTGTTGCTTCAGAGCAATCGTCACTTCCCGGGAACGACGCTCGGCGAACGGCAAGGTGGAGAATGGAACTGTGCCTTCGGACAAGAAAGAACAATGACGGAACAAGTGCCTCGTTTCCATGCTCACGTTCACCAATTTAGAGTCGTAGAACGTCTACTAGACGCTTTCTTTTGTTGTGCACGTTCCCAAATTGCGAATAAACCAATCGTTTTCCAACTGTGCGTCCTCCCAGTCATTCTCTACTAGGTCAAGCACCGATGTATCTCGCTCGAGATTGCGGTGAAGCGCTAAATTAGTGTGTTTAGAATTTAACTCACAATGTTCGAAAATGTACCTATTGTCGAGATCAACCGAACGAATCTTAATGCTATGTGGACTCACGTTATGTCCGCCATTCACGGATCGCAGCTCGTGGCGATCGACCTGGTAAGCTGGCATCATAATAGACGGACGGAACTCGACGAAAGCACGTTTATCATACAGAGCTAGCAAAGAGTCCAAGTAGGACTGCGTGCATTAGGACAATTGCTAGGCTGGTGGAGTACACTAAGTGAACCTTAGGTTGACTTGCCGCGAAATGGCTGACTCGTACCTAAAACATTTTCGGCATAGAAGGTATTCGACAAGTTGGGAGAATGCGTTGAAATCGCTTGTAAAGACCAAGAAGAAAGCGCATAGCACTGGGGATACTATACAGCTTGTTAAGTTTACGGAAACGGAGCAGATCGATTGTCGTGCACCTTATAGCAAGGAACCTCAAAGGACAGTTTGCGGTAGTGGTACAAGTCAGCTTTATTGAATTAAGACGGTTGCTATATCAGCGGTTTGTAATGCTTGTTTGTTTCAGGAGCTGAGTGGCCTTGGCGAAATCAGCGGTCCACACGGGAAGTCTTTCCCCGAGCGCTACAAAATCATCCGAGAAACGGCTCGCACTCGGAGCGTGCTCTCCATGGGCATCACCACCTTCAAGCTGAAGAAGTGTCACCAGTTCGAGAAACGTATCGAAGTGGAGTGCCAGGTACGCATTCATACCGCAAGAACGACCTTGTGATTCGGTGAATTTCAGGTCTTTGACATTCTCTTGGTCGAGGACGACCCCTTCACGGTTGACCCGGACTCGATGGCCTTCTTGCAGAAGCACGGCTTCGACTTCAACAAGTGCTTCAGCCTGGGGATTCAGTACTCGAAGGACAGGAAGAAGGTAAGGGTTAACAGAAAATTTGTAGCGTACGATTGGCAAAGGAAAACATTTCCCTTGCCACCTCGTATGAATCATATGCTCGTCCGAATTCCTGTCCTAGCATGATCTATTCGTGCGACCTCTAGAAACCTATGTTAGACAATATTAAATTTCTGTCAATTTCAGGAAAACCGAAAGGCGATGCACTCTCTCTGGGAGGAGATCCTCGCGTCGGGCGTCTGCATCACGCTGCACAACGGCCTAGTCGACCTGGCGTTCATCCACGAACACTTCTACGCCGAGCTTCCGGTGGATCCCGACGTGTTTACGGCAAACCTCGCGGACTGGTTTCCGGCCTTCAACGCCGAGTGCTCGGTGTTCGACTCGAAGTACGTCGCGGAGTATGGCGAGCACTTCTCCACCTCATTCCTCGAGTACCTCTTCCGCAAGTGCCAGCGCCTCAACTGGACGCAGCGCGAGACCGGCATGGTCTACATCGACATCCGCTTCCCACCCGTGGAGGGCCGGCTTCCGATTATCTCCGAGGCCGTGGAGCACATATCATGCAGGATCTCAGAACGGTTCCGCAACAGGTTACCCTACAACACCACCGCGAAGGAGGTCTGCGAGACGTTCAGGGTACGCTTCAGTGGTACTTTTGTTCGTGCAAACACGCAACTTTTGTTTGTAACTGTATTCTTGTTTAGCAATTCGGCTTCTGCAAGCGTAACAGGCAATGTGGCAAGTCCCACGAGGTGGACCACATCCTGGACCTCGAGGAGCAGAACGCAGCCAAGAAGCGCAAGCGACAGCGCAGTCGCTACGATGACATCTGGAGAGGTGATAGCGTCGCTGCAGCGACGTCCAACGGTGCGGCGACGAACGGTGCCACGGCGTCCGCATCCGCATCAAACGGCCACTCTAAGAATGACGCCAACCGAGCGCCGTCTAAGGGTACTTCACCATCGAGTCCGCCGAGGAAGAGCGCGAAAGTATACGCGTCGGCACCCCACGGCTTGTGGAGAAACGGCGCCGATGCTTCCTCCTCGCCACTGAATGGCAGCGCACAGAACGGCGGTGAGAATAAGAAGGTCAAGTCTACCGACTGCTTGCCAGTAGAACGTAAGTGTTCAGCACGCTTGCTTATGTTAACATACCGCATTTCAGGCAGTCATCGCGCCGGAATGGACTCCTTCATGACGGGCTTCGCGACGCTCTACATGCAACGAATGAGCGTGTTCCGCACGCAGCGCTTCGACAGCCAATTCGCCGGCCATCTGCCGCTTCCGGGCAACGAGCGTCCGCTCGCTCTTGTCAAGAGCAGATTCGTTGCTCAGTCCGAGGGCCACATCTGCAACTGGGCCCGCATCAGCGGTCGTCGTCTGGAGCGCCGTAGTATCGGTCACTAAGCGTCCTCTCTTTATGATCTCGTGATGACCTGCCGGACTAATTTTCCAAGTTCAAAGATTCCTTCAGGGTTCATGTGATACTCCGCAGAATTTCACTTATAGCCAGTGCATATTGTACGAGTCTACGCCGTGTTCGCGAAAGATCATGCCAAAAATGGTACCCGAAATCATCGCTAAAAGTGGAAGGACGGCCTGACAGAACTTTCCTAGGCTTTTGCTAACTTCCGCATACTCTTGCGATACGCATCATTTCTTCAGTATTTGCCTTAAATTCGTTCTCTTATTTGTTCACACGTTTAATATGGCGATCCGGGTCCACAAGTCGTCTCTAATTTCGCATATCTACGTTAGTTTCGGATGCATTCCCATTTTTTCTCTTTGCCGTATCCATGTTCGTTATGGCACACGGCCCCCTTTTTCAGCTACAACGTGCATTTCTTTCTGCGTGACCTCATTCCACGCACTCCCGGATGTCAATTATTATTGCCTTAATTGCTACGGCAAAAAGTCTATATTCCCAGTAAAGCTTCATTCTGGGTTCATCCGGCTCCCGTTGCCGCTTTTCCAGCACATATTTCCGCCCTAATAAACGCTGCCATGCGCATTTTGGAATGCATCAGGGGCTGTGTTTGCCGCGGAATTAATGAACGGTGTTAGGATAGCTGCTGAGCTATCTCAACTGAAAAATCCGAGTAATTAATTATGCGCTATTTGCTTAAAATCCATGTCTCTTTTGAAGCTCACCGATGAGCGGCTTCATGCCCAGCGAAAACCGAGAGTAACACTTGGCCAGCGTGTGTCAACTCTTCTCCGCATCACTGAAACTTTGCATGGTTCGTTCCTAGTAACGAGATATTTATTCAGCTAGCATGATTACACGCCGGCTCGTTCCGTCGGTACGACAATCGGCGCAATTCCTGTGTGCGCATCGCTCCTATGCCAAGAAGCAGGATCTGGATGCGAAGGAACTCACCGAACAAGACAAGGTTTGTTTGCAGCGTTTTGCACGCACATTTCAAGACATCGATAGTCTACTTGAAGCACTAGTACCCATTTTATTTTAGGAGCAGCTGAAGAGAGTTATTCCGCGAATCCTAGTCGGCAAGGACCGCGAACCGACGACCACGGCAAAGCCGACACAAGCCGCATCGTTGGTCGCGGTAGAGAATGACGAGGAGCAAGAGGCGGTGATGGACTCGATTAGGGCCCGAGGGTATGCACTTGTCTGTTGACTAGCGAGAAAAAATACCTTAATATACGACCCCACAATTTTTGTATTTCAGGTTCATGAAGCACACGTACAAGTACACGCCAGCACCGGACGTGGAGGCGGTAGTTCGGGAGAAGGCCACCGCTAGCGGCGTCACAACGCAATCAAGCGACGCTCACTGGATGTCCGCACCGCTGAGCGACTTGGCCGCTAAAGAGAAGGTACCGAAATCGCGTGTATTTCGATAACCACTATCTTCAGCTACTGCTCGATCTCGGCCAGCGGTACCGGCACTTCGTCTCCAACGCCAAGCTCCACCAAATGAAGACCGTCGGGGACGTGGTGGACTTCTACACGACGCCCGTCGACAACCTTCCCACCTATGCGAAGATGGCCCGCGACACGTCGTTACCTGAGAATCTCGCGATTCGCGAGCATCCTGCTCGCTTCCATCCCAACGACATACACGCGCCACACGGAGGTACGCCATGTGCGACAATCTGCGGGAACGCAGAGTGACAAATACCTGCTCGCGAGGGCGGTCATAATGGATCTATGATAGTGGGCCTAAATGGCGGTATGTCCACTGAATGTAAGAACGCTTGGTTCGGGTTGACACAGTCTGAAAGGCAGGCTGTACGTGTGGCTCAAAATAAGGTTACCGGTACTTGATTGCACAGCGCTTGCACGATGCCACACTTAGATGGTACACGTGACTCAGTATGCTGCAGACGACGGACTGGCATAACCTACAAACATTAATGCAGCTGGCTCTGCTGCATCTGCAGACGCTACGCCGGGTAGAAGCGGCAATAATCGTGAGCGGGCCAATCGACCAGTGGCCAAGAGTGAAGCACTTTTGGAGCAAAAGTGGACCTAGCGGTAACAGTGCGTGTGTAGCACGAACAGGTTGAGCTGAACTAAGACGGGTACAAATAACAGTGTTCTTATCGCATGCATGGCACGCAACAGCAGACTCATCACACGTTTTAAACAAACAAACACAAGCGGTACAGAATAAGCACAGACGGCGGTGGCACAGTCATCTGCAACACCTGGTACTGACTGGTACATACTGGTGGTGCAAGGGCACGTCCAACAGATGGTTGGCAAAAGTTGTTCCGTATTGACAGTGCTAGTTTCATAGGCATAACCCGAAGAGCTAAGTCCATCTTCAATTTCAGGCATCACCGCGTTCCCGGGCGACGGTGGAGAGGTGCTAAGCATTCGCAACAAGCGACTCTACCGACAGTTTCGGCCGAAGAAGGAGTGGTTCGACTATGAGGAGCAGGCGTTCGACTACACGCCGGTGGACAAGAACCTGCCCTGGGACCCGGAGATGATCCGCAAGATGGACCGGTACACGGACAAGAAATTCTACTTAGGCGGAGTGAAGGTGATCAAACGTGCGCAATGATTGTTTACAGCTTGTTTTGTTTGAAATACATTCGATTAGTATGTTCCTATACTTATTCACTCACTTTCAGTTAGCTGTCAGAGAAGAGCAAAAACACAAGACATAATGCGTGAAGAAGACTGCTTAGTAAGCTAAGTTGTTAGCGGAGCATGATGCTAAATGTAAATACCGTAATTCTTCTAATAGAGGCGCACTTCTAATAGAGGCGCATCTTCTAATAAAGGCGCAGTTTTCCGCGATGTGCAAAAATAAAGGCGCATCTTCTAATAGAGGCGCACCTTCTAACAGAAGCGCACCGTTATCTGGCGCTAATTTTTGTACCTGACGTAAATAATCACTTTGAACAGAGGGCGATCCTAAGAAGGACCGATAAAATGCTGTAAAAATCACAAGCCTGTTCAGCTTTGACCGATAGCGAGTGGATAAAAGGATGTAAGGCACAACTTGTGCGAGAAAACCGTTAAAAAATACATGGAAAAGGTCAGATTTTGGCGCTTTTCTGAGCAAATTTTGTCCTAATATTTCCAGATTTTTAACGGACATTAATGTGCAAAAATAAAGGCGCATCTTCTAATAGAGGCGCATCTTCTAATAGAAGCGCAGGTTTTGCCCATGTGCAAAAATAGAAGCGCTGCGCCTCTATTAGAAGAATTACGGTACATCGTAGAAGACAAGCTATTGTTGGCCCCATTGCCTAGACGAGCAACAAAGGATGGCTGAGTGTTACGCACAGCATAGTGCCATACTTGTCCGCAAAAGCACAGCTGAATGGTCCTAGCGTCCAGTCCGCGTGTAGCTCTTTCACTGCATGCTTCACTGCGAAAATGCGAAAGACAACTTTATCGTACAACGTCACGGTACAAACACAAAGGGCACAAGGCGGATCACTTCTTCGGCTTGGGCAAGTTGTAGTCGATGGTGACAGACAGGTCGTCGAACATCGTGCGGTGCGTGTAACCCTCCTTCGGCGTGAGGACGAAGCCACGCTCGAGCAGCTGGAAGCGGTGATGCAACGGGATCTAAAGCGATCGGTCATTGCGGGATTGCTTGCCAAATAACTAGAAAAGAATATGGGTGAATATGCACTGATTGGCGTGATTGCTAAGCGTTAATGACTTCTTTCATTTTACGAAACTGCCAGCTTTTTTCAAGTGCCGTGAGTAATTTAAGGCATTTTAACTGACTCCATCCCAGCTGCATACCTGGGGACGGCCGGTGGCAATTTGCTCGGCGATCTCGTCGGCCTTCTGCCGGTACTTTACGAAGTACTTCTGCACCACCTCCATTCCCTCCATGGGCACGATGGTGTACGCACGCTCTGAGCTCTGTGGCATTGCTGGAGAAGTCTAAAATGGAGGCTTTGGTGTTGTCACGATACCGATACTGCAATAAAATTTAGTAGTGGGCGCACAAATATGACGAGGGAAAGCGATTTCAAGAAAGCGTCGCCTGTGGTTCTTTCGCGCCAAACGTTCGTTGCGGGATGCGCAACATAATAGGGCGGTCGACTCATTGCTGGTAATATTCGACGATTGTCGGCAGTTTCCGTTGGTTACTAGCAACTGACTAAACACGCCTTGCTTAACAGCACCATGGCCAGAACAGTAGGATGTAAGTGGAAGCACTGAAGAACGCAGGAATGATCAAAGTGGAACTGTGTGTAAACGTAGCAGTATTTTGGTAGGTTACGTAAGGGCGCATCCAGAGTACGATAGTACGGTCGTTTATTCTTCAAAGTTCGAGTCACCCTTCCAGAGAAAGTTGTATTTGCAAACAAAGTATGCTTTCATTCATTACTAACAAGAAGTAGATCTACGACCATCTGATGAGCTGGTCAGTTCCGCGTTAATCCGTTACCCAGCGCCACAAGTCTCGCACGAAAATTCCGACCATAGTTCTCGCTAGCGTGACAAACTGTCTTGGACGGGTTAGTATTCAAAAGTACACTTGTATTTTATTGCACGAAGCTCATCACATGTGCGCAAATGTACAAAGCTCTAAATGGGACGGAAAGAGGGAGCCGCCCTGATTAGACAATCTGAGGTCGATATTCTTCACCGAGATAAATGCTCCAATAAGCAATGTTGAACATGATGAATGCCAACGGGAACACGAGCCTAAAGCATTCGAAGGGTATCTAGAGCTTAAGCGAAGGCCTACCTAGCGATAATGTCGATGCGTTCCGCTCGGCCTCGCTCTGAGAGAATGCTGCACCACCGGACCAGTTCCACCCGTTTGCGCTGACCGACGTACACGAGGTCGCCGATTTCCTAGGGTGTCAAGCGTTGGCAGCAGAAATACTTGAGCGGACACGACGCTAACAGAAGTACAAAGCTGCCCGGGCTGTGGTAGTCCCTATGCTTTAGTCTCGATCTCGACATTGAATGTGGGTCAGAAATGACGACCAGCTTTTGTCCCACCGTCCGATTGACCTTTCAGCACGTTCCCCCGAATTTGGGCCAAAACTGTGCCTGTCGTCACCTACGAGAGGCCTACTAGAACAAAATACACTGTCTGACACTGGGACGGTAAGTCTAACGGAGAGGATCAGACCGCAACATCGGGCTTGGTCTCGATTTATTATTCGGTTTACCCAAAATGAAGTCCCTTAATTCTACCTCTACCCGTAGCCCGCAGAGCAGTCAACGAAAATCCAACCTGCTAGCCACTTACGAAGGACTCTCTCCATTGCTTACCTGCATTGTCCAGTCCGGTTCTGTCTGCCGGAAGAGGTCTTTGGATTGTGCGTTAACGCTAAAAATACGAAATACACCAATCTTCATTTAAGGGCCTACTTTGCCATCTCAACGTTGTCGTCCTCCTCGAACTGTAAGTTGAGCTGGAGCTTCCTTCGTTTCCGCAGGATGCTCTAAAACGGAAGCGGTAATGCGTCCGAGTCGAACTCGAAAACTGACCCTCTTTTCCGAGCCCGCACGATTGCCGAATATCGACGACTTCGGCTTCGGCTCGGCGCTAGACAGAATAGCACTGTTGTCCACGACGTTGGACAAACGCGTCCGATTCATCGTGATCTTGCGCATCTGCCTGTGCTCGTCGAGTATGCCCATGTAGTTGACGACGGCGTACTCGATGAGGGACCCGAAGATGAACACGATGCAGCCTCCGACCCTGCAAGCGGGCAGTGAAAAGGGAACTGTGGTCACGGCTGAAACCTACCAAATGTCGATGGACTTCGCGTAGCTGACCGGCGGCAGGTTAGAGTTAATCGCATGAGACTGTGTGATCATCGTGAGCAGCGTAACCTAAATGGAAAGCGTTCTGGCTTATACACGTCAGGTGGTCGAAATTCAGGTGCTCGTTTAGGGCCTCCATGCAGAATGCACGGAGGCTGGGCGCCCTCAGGTGCGGAGCGGATTCCGATCCGATTTCATATTTTGAAACCGATTCCAAAATGGTCGATATTCGAAACCGGGTCTGAGACGTCCCAGCTAGTTTTGCTGTGAAGAGCATTCCACAGACGTTTATGTATGCGTCAAACGATATGTAAGCGCTAACCTCTACACGTCCAGGACAGGATACTTACGATAGCGAGCGGCACGCGAGCCGCCGTCGACTTCCAGTCGATCCAGTAGGAGACCCAGGAGACGCCCACCAACATAGCGGATGGGATGTAGAGCTGGAGGAGGAAGAAGGAGAAGACCCGGTTGAGCGTGAGCTTGACGCGTAGGCAGCTGTAGGTTCCTAAACCAGCGAGCATGGTCATCGGGGTCTTATGCGCCATTCCAACTGCAAAATGCGAATCCTTCTAGCGGACACCTACCCGTGTTCGTGATACTATCGCACGTCGAGTTGCGCAGGTCGGAAATCTCAAAGTTCGGCAGTGCTCCGTTCGCGGTTTCCGCGAGCTGTATGCCCACGCGGTCCCACTGGTAGATCAGGTCGTGCGTTGTGTATGCGTCTAAACAATCGCAGTCAGGAAGATTGCAAGTCCGATTTTCATACAGCTGCCGAAGTCGATTAAGCACTCCTGGATGTCCATCGGGTAGCGTAGCAAGTTCATGTTGCATGCCAGGGTTAGCGTCAGTCTAAAGGTGGATGTAGAATGATATGGGCGGGTAGCTTTGCTTACCTCCGATTGTAGAACACCTTTCCATCGGACCGAACTTTAACGAATCGATTCTCCTAGACGCAAAAGGTCTTCAAATCCTAAGACCGTCATTGCCCACCTGGTCCAGCTGGTGGTACCATCCGTTGCGTTCGTTCTGAAAGAACGTGTCCGGAATCCATAGCACCTGGTCGCGCGCGACGTTGATGAATTCGAAGTTGCGGAACTCGCTCTGATGCGTGAAGCGGAGACGATCGTCGAACCACTCCTGCTGGAAGCGGAACTGCACCACGTACTCCTAGAAAATTCAACGTGTTGAATCAACCATCCATTAAGTAAAAGATTCCTAAATGATTCCGCGAATGTAGCCAGAGTAAAAAAGCCAGAAAAACACTCATGGAGGGTAAAGAATTCCCGGCGTCCTAGAGCCCAAAAAGAGACCTCTCTTGTTTGTAGGCTACGAGATAAGAAGTGCACTTTTACGGTAGTCTGGGGTCTATGAACCTGTAAAACCCATCGCAGTTGCTCGCATCACAGCTGATCGGTATCGGATGCCTAACGCCATTTGTAACCAACCATGTTGCGCTCGTTGACTGCGCTGATGGACGCAATGTAGAGGCTGGTCTGCACCTCCACTGGGCCTCCTAAACTTGCTGTGTTTTCCAGCGTTCGTATCGCACCCTTACGCTTCTCCTGCGTTGGATTCCGGCCGAACGGCCGCACCGACGGATCGTACCCGTCCAACAGTTCGCACACAGTCATCTGCTCCTTCCATGCTTGGTAGTTCGTCGTCCGACGGTTGAATGCTGTCCGCTTACTGAAAGCAGTCGTTTAGAGGTTAATGTTTGTTCCATCCAGAAGGTACTTAGAGCCTACAGTCAACGATTGGGGGTAAGAAAAGAGGTAGGCGAAACGAATCGTTCAAACGAATTAGATAAGTTTCAGCATCATAAAAGAGTATCCAAGCTGCCTCCTATAATGATTTTCGGTATTCCAGAAGCATGAATTTCTTCGTTTCCAACCAGCTTATTCGTCCGGATTACCCCACTTTCCCATTCGGAGACTTCTTTAAAATTCTGACAGCTCCATCCGAAATTTTTACGCAGTTGTTTTCTGACACTCGAGGGCCCTCTTTCGCGGCTTAAGTCCCCTCTCTGAGTAAGCTCCAAAGAAGACGCTACCAGTGCACTTTTCGCTTCCGCGCCGCCATCGTCGCCTCGAAGACGAACGCCGCCGCAAACAAAGCGATTAAAGCGACCCGCAAGCTCATTGTGGATTCTCCCGGAGCGGATTATGCACAGCCGGTCGTGAGCGCGTGAAATCCGAGCCCTACGGGCACGATGTCGGCCGAGAACTTCCGACGATTCTCACTCTCCGATGTGCTTCCCGGGCTCATCTCATCTGGCCGCGCAATGACCGCCTCGATGAGCGTATGCCTCCGAGTCGAGTGGTCCCTAAAAAGTCGCAATTCACACGTGAGAGCGATGCGTAAGCACGTAAGCGCACGTGAGAGCGTAAACAGAAACAAAACGAGAACGCGATAACTTCGACGAGCACGTTTTAGAACCGGCATAGATCAGGAACACTACTGGTGAGCTATAGAATCGGACTGCTCTGCGTATTCGGAGGGCTTCAGAACATAGCACCTTGGCGGAACCGATAGACAGGGTGTGCCATACATGAATGCTAGCGCGCCGCTGTGTTGCTTGATTTTTTCTAAGGGCGTGCACAACGACTAGGCTTGGCTTTAGTGCGGCTCGCAGTGGTTCTGCCGTGTTTAAGGGCCGCTACGTTCACAAAGGTTTTAACGGTTCGAACATGTCGGATGCGGAAACGTAGTGGCGAGAACGCCTTTTGCGCTTCTCCTCAGATGATCCTATTGTCGGCAACGTAGAACGATAGTTATCACCATATGGCTTTCAGGCAAAAGTGTTAATACTATCCTGCACTCTAAGCGTCTACGCACAGGAAGGCTCATTTGCCCTGCTAGAAGACCATGCATAAGAGCCTAACAATAGGCAGAGAAAGGACAACACACGAAAAACCCATAAATGCTAAATGAGGCGGGAGTTGCACGAGTGGGAGGACAACACCGGTGGACAAAACGACCGTTGCATGCGCAAGTGACCACCCTATTGTCTACCGGCAAGCGACGCCATGTGCGAGTAATTAGGGCTAACAGTTAGCTTCTAAGAAAGGAAAAGTAGAGACGAAAAGCTGCAAAAGTACACTCATAAGTTCGCGGAGGCTTCGCCCAGCTTTAGGAGAGGCAAAACTTGAGAAGACGGCGAACAGCGGCGCGTAAACAAGAAAACTTCGTTACTCGCAATTTGCTTAGAATCTTCCGACTCCCTGGACCGGATGCAAGAGCGGCAGGTTTAAGCGGAAAACATGACACATGCTAGGCCATAGCGATCAAACGTTTAGCAAGCAATGCGGAAGGAAGAGCTGTAAACATGTGACGGCCGACGTCATGATGCAAAGGAACACAAGAGAAAGGGTTGTACGAAGGGGACGTTAACAAAGCAACGAATGCCTTCGCGCGAGCAGCAAATAAAACGCCCGATTCTCGCGTAAAGTGGAAAATACGGAAAAAACGAAAGCACGCAACTAACTGCATGTAAGGCAGAAGGACAAACAATAGGGAAACTGACCGAAATATGAATGGGACAAGGCAAAAAGAGCTAAGTGAGGAAGCTGCAAGATTCACATCAATCCAAGATTGTCTTGAGCAGGTTCGAGAGCCATAGGCTCTCGAAAGCGCCTGGCATAGTAGACCGCCGGTTTAATGGCGCATAAACCGCGTTCCGTTCTCATAGCAAAACGCAACCAGCATTCACTTTTGATGCAGCCACTAACCGGGCGTTTCCAAGGAAAGACAAAAATGCAAATGGGCGAATACGTGAGCGCGGGCGCAACTCGTTCAGGGGTTTGTACCAGGAATACAGTGGAGCCATCTGCACTGGACTGTGGCGCAAAGCGCGAACAGTCACGCGATTGGCAATTTTTCCGCAGAAGGAGAACTATGGCAGCGGATTAAGCCGAATAGAGTAGAATGAGTGAATTGTATCACACGAGGTTGTTGCTTCCTGCCAACGGTCGCCATGCGTTTTTATCCCGCAAATACATCGACCATCACTGGGATGCCGCATACAAATGCGATCTGCTAGACGCGGAGCAAATGCAGACGCATTAATGATATGTTTGTCGCAGAAAATGCAACGTTGCAAAATTTAGGCCATAAACGTGCAGTACAAATCGACGCGCTGCTGCTTACTGAACGGGTGAATGCCACGGAAAGCCATGAAATCTGTCATAGTGAGTGCAATAAACTAAAGTTAGACAGATCCTTGGGAATTCATCATTTGGCATCTCTGAGCGAAGGTGTCGTGCGGTTCGCGCAAACGTAATACAACAGCAGCGTCGTCCGTCCGATTAATATTCAAAACGTGCGTTTGTCAGATACCATAAAGGAACAAACAAACAATGTAATGCGGCTTCCGGTAGGCAAAGAACGTCACGACTAGCGCTTCTTAGATCGAGTTGCATGACAGCCATTCACGTTACAGACAGGTCCTGTTAGGCCTTATTTCCGCCTAGAACTTCTTTGTGACTGTTTGCCTGTGACCTCCCTAACGTGAGCGACCTCAAAGAATACCGCAGACGCAGCGAGTTAGCTGCATGAAAACGCATGACTTGCGCGGCAGTAACTCTAGACGCCACGCGGACTTCATAACTTGGGCAACCCGAGAATCGGCTTAAGTAAATTGGACACGGAAGCAACGTCGGCACGTCGCGTCATAACGAGACGACATCACAGGCAGCACCCGCCAGGGGAGCAGGAAATTCGGCCACCAAATGTGCCCACCGAGGCCGCCTCGAAACTCCCATCCGGCGGTCCGAACATACGTAAGCGTCGGGCGATTTCCCGCCGCCGCCGCCGTGGCTGTCAACGTTTCGTCGTCGCATTCGTCGTCGCAAAGTGCTGCTAGCGGCCGCACGTTTGAGAAGCAATTGCCGACGGAATTGCAAGCGGCCTGGCCGGGAGGTGGCGAAAAACAAGCGCTTGGTCGGCGAGCCACAAGGAGCCGCCCGAGCACCTGCTAATCCGCCACGACGCTATGCCCGATGCTCAAGTGACTGAGGCGCTCATCGGACGGTGGCCAAGTATGGCCGAGAGGTGCCCGATGGGCGGAAGAATTACCCACTCAAAGCGAACTTGCCCGCCGAAGCTGCCGAGAGTCTTATCTTGGGCAAACTTCGATGTGCGTGACCAAGTGAGTACTGGGCTCTTTGTGCGCGAATCGTTCGAGTTCGAGGCTGAAAGAATGAAAGAAAGAAGAACGTCACCCTTGCGGTTGCTTAAGCGATACAGAAATGCCTACATCTCAGGCGTATTCTTGCAGCATGAGGGTACACCCAAATACCACGGGAGCTCTGTAGCGTGTTCAGGTATGTCATGCTACTGCTGCTTCCAGTGCCTAAGTGTTTATTGCGGCCAAAGGGCGTCGTACTGCGCTAGGAGGGCTTACTAGAACAAAGCGTAGATCAATGTGCACATTAGGGCCAGCGGCAACGGAAGTGAGATTAGGCGAACTGATCTCGAACACAGCGCCACCAATGGACTAGTATCTACGTTCCGTAGGTACTAGTCCGTAGGTACCACTGGACTAATCTACGGAACTAGCTTCATGTTCCGTAGATTAGTCGTACGTCGCGCTATAACCGCCTCGAATCTCACCGGCTATTCTCGAGCAGCAAGCCACACTAAGCTAGGCCCTTTGTGTGTCGAAAGGGTGGGGAGTGGATCTCGCGAGCATGCGAGTTCTTTACAAGCTGAGAGATATTTAGATGGATAATAAGCATCGTTACCGAAAAAGCGAGACATGCGAAGTCCAGAATACAATTCTCCCTTATGTTCACGTGTCGTTTTGGTGCACCCGGCACGGACGTTTTTTGCCAGATGCAGTTGTAATGGCCACGGTATTGGTTCTGGTTGAGTGTCTGAGCCATAACTGGGGACGGCGGCCTGACATCGACCATTTAAGCCACAAGTATATCTGGTAGGCAGAACAGGGCGTGACCATAGTTGGCAAAACTATGAACATTGAACGTTGGTATGCCTTTTCCGGGCCGCAACGCTTTTTCTCATCCAACTATAACAGGGAGGCATAGCATGGCTCCCGCAGGAGGCTAGGAAGGTCTGAAAACGGCCATAATTTATGGGGTCTAAGGAGCTAGCCGTAATAACCTGTCTGAGTAACTCGTCACGAGGTGCTTGAACGCCTCACCCCGGCTTGTTATTTCCGCTTTCCAAACTGTAAATAGCAATAATGTTCATGCTCTTACTTTTTACCAAGTTCGACTGTTCTTCTGACTGTCCACGCTCGGTTCGCGGCTACACTGTTCACAGGTCGTGTGCTTGCAAGCTGTAGCATCTTCCTGCGTGAATGCGATGTCTGAGCTTTGAGCAACCAGAACGTTTCCTGTTTTCTCGGACAGTGAACTTACCGTGAAATCAATGATCGCCATTTTGCAAGAAAAAAGACAATGGGTGTTCCGCGTTGCAAAGCACTCGGTGGATATTCGATCCGGACAACATGCGTGCCTGCGTACGCAGGGTCGTGAAGGTGGCAAGAAAACAATGAACCGTAGCAAGAAACGTGGTCGAGCTCAAATGCGCTAAGGCGATTTAAAAGACTTCCTTTCATCGTGTTTCTTGCTGAAAGTGCAGCGTCGAAGCACATGTGATCTCGGAGACCTGGACGGTCTTATGGTTCGTATTCCTTTAAAGGTCGCGTTAACCATGTGTGGGCCAACGACAAGATTTGGCTGCCTAATATGGGTTATCACGTTTCAGTGCGCTGTTTTAGACCGCATCTTACCGTCCTGATAAAATCAGTCGATATGACTCGGACTAAACAACGGCCGGCTACCAGGAAATGCGAGGCAACGACGTCATTGCCGCCAAACGGTTCTTACATCATTGCCAAGAAGCCTTCCGCGATAAAGCTGTTTGCAGCGAGAAGAACAGTTCCTCTCACGCACGCCGAACTCATTGCACTTGTTCGTTTGGCTCGGATAGTCTTCCGATGTATTCGGGTGCACAGTACGCCCGGGAAACGGGCCAGGAAGTGGTACGACAGCCGTCAGGTAAGCTTCCTGAGCTACTTTGGGCACATATTCATGGGTTAACACGCTCTTTCTGTCCATAGCTTCAATAGCCATTTAACTTTAGGTCATCGCCTCAGTACACGAACCGGAAGAAAACCTTACGGACGTCATGCGAAATCTCTGCCTCGATCGAGACGAAAGAGGAGTCAGTTAGTACAACGCTTCTATTTGGTCACATACATTCCATGGCGACTTTACTATGCGGAGACCCTCATCGTTGTCTTGTCTGTCATTTCTTTGGCATTTCAACAAATAATACAAATTTCTCTTACTTTAATCCTCTGTCTAACTAAGTCGAAAGGGACACAAAGTTAATCATAGCGGCAATGCACACGTGGGTTGAACGCGTCTGGGAAGGTGGGCCGCGAAGATGCTCCAGACGTTTTCCAATTCACGAACTGCTTAGAGGGTTCTTGTGGACATTTCATTCATCCCGCCTATATTGGCTAACATCCGGCTAATGCAGCTAGACGATACAAGTCACTGGAAAACCGTTTATTTGACGTGCACAGGGCTCGAATCATAGGTCGCACATAGAGACTATCGAAAGCTTCGTCGTCCGTCACAATGAGGCGTTTAGATGAGGGTTCTGTCACGTTCTTGTGGCACCGCGCTGCTGGCAGCTTCGAGGCGCAGACGATTTCGAGGACGGCGAGCACAAACAAAGTCAAAGCTGCCAGGAAACCGACGCCGCCCACAATGAGCACAGCGAGCCAAATGACTTTCTTGGAGTTGTCTAAACATGCACGTGTCGGGAATGTCAGTCCGGCTAGGACATAGCTGGTTCCACGGAACGTGCGCCTGTCACTTGGGGAATGCCGGTTTTGGCGTCCCATGACGAGCATGTTCCAGCGATGCCCGAAGCTGTAGATGTTCGGATGAATGATGGAAAGCAGTGCTAATAGGAGACACCCACTTTGCTTTCTGGTACCTAGTAGTGTTCCAAAATGTATGTTCTAGTTCTATTGAGCTACATGACGACGACTAGGACTTGCGTGAAGTCTTTGCAGTTGCAGTTTTATGATTCCATTTGCAATGAGTCAGTTGCGTACGGTTTGACTCTAGTTCGGTGCTTGCAACCGGTGTGTCTCTGAATGACGTCGATTCTGATATGTACCCTGAGTTAGCTAATTCTGTTCCGAATTCTGTACAGAAAATAGCCAGATTTCTGAACTCCGAATTGGAATAAATTTGTGAAGTGCCGATACTTGTCGCTTCTTAAGACAGATCCCGCCACAGGCGGTGCGTGCGACATTTTTGGCCTTAAATACGACAAATTGGGATTGTTATTCTACAATGCTATGGGCGTTGCAATCGTGGTCGACTTGCTTTTCAGATCTACGAACCGGCTAGAGGGTCCTCATGGACAACGTTTCATTCACCCAGCCTAATGGCTAACATCCGGTCAATCCAGCAAGACGATGCAAGCTACTGGAAACCCGTTTATTTGACACTTAGAGGGTGGCACATAAAGACAATCGAAAGCTTAATCGTCACAATGAGGCGTTTAGATGAGGGTTCTGTCGAGTTCCTGTGGCACCGCGTTTGTTGGAGGCTTCGAAGCACAGATGATGCCGAGGAAGGCGAGCACAAAGATAGTCAGAGATGTCAGGAAACCGACGCCGCCAACAACGAGCATGGCGATCAAAATGCCTAAAACACATGGGTTAATACTGATCTCAGGATTGGCATCGCCTACCTTTGTTCGAGTCGCCGGGGAGCGAGGAAGTGTCTGTAACGAGGAACGTTGTCGTGTTACCAAGGCCAGCAGAGGTATCAGCAGCATCAGTGAGCGTGTTGGGCACGTCTGCTTCGGAAGCTCCGGCCGTCGACGAACTGGACGAGGAGCCTGGAGTTGAGCTCGCGGAAGCAGGCAATGTACTCCCAGCGTTCGTCGTCGAGTCCTGCCATTCGGAGTTCATAGTCGCACTTGAAGTGCTTTCGTCATCCGCGCGAGTTCCCGCAGTGGTGAGATCTAAATGACAGTCCCGAACTGTTCCGCTAGGGAGTCCCATTAAACGCACCGGATGTCGATTGGCTCATA
>JNEY01000040.1:298710-332812 GCA_020875895.1 Aphelenchus avenae | reverse complement strand
TTCAAAACATTCAACACGAGAAGCGCAGCGCTTGACGAAATTTAACGACAAGCCTCTTTCGGGACAAAGTGTCGTCGGCGGCACTTACTCATCTGCTACGCGGCTTCGCTTCGTCGGAGGAGCGTCGGCGGAGCTGTGGATCGTTACCGAGCGTCTCGTTACCTCCACTGCAATACCGCTCTTCTTGGACGTGTACCACGTAGTATCGTTGTCGACGTCGACCGAGTAATCGCTTTCGTCGAGTTCGAGCTTGGGATTGTGGAACTGAGTGGTCATCCGGAAAGTCAGCTTACGCCTGGAGTCTTTGAGCATCTGAAAGTACCCGAATTAGCGAATTTGCGTGAGAATGCACACGTATGCCTTCCCAGCGCCTTAATACTCTCCAAGGCAAGTCCAGTAACCATGCGATCATCACTTTGGTACGCTTTGGCGATGCATTTTACTATGAATTTTACTTTCAGGGCACAGCAATCTTTCAGAAGTTTGTATGGATTCGTTGTTTCCGGCACGGTCTCTAGGAGGCGTTCAAGTGGTGAGTGCTTGTTGGCGCTTACCTCGATAGCCCACAGAACGAAGTCGAGCGAAACATTGTGTTCGGAGAAGTCGAGTACCAATGCCTCGCCGCCGCGCAGGCGCGGAAGTGTGCCACAGCAACGGACGAGCTCTTCGACGGGAGAATAAACGCCCTCCCATGAAGGTTTGCAAGACACCTTCAGTAGTCGAAGACCCCGTGCGGAATTTTGGCGAAGAAACGCCCAACTGAATCGGTCGAAGACGTCGTAGGCGAGCCACAGGCGGAGCGCCTTCATCCCGGCAAAGTTTCTCGTGAAGGCCTCGAGACTGAACGCAGTCGTCGAGCCAGCCGTGGAGCGAGCCGGGCTGTTAAGGCCAACGTCCTCGGCGTGCTTCAGCGGAGGCGCAGAGCTTCGAAGACTACTCCGATTTCTGGCATATTCCAGGTGTTCTCGGAGAACATCAGCTTGTCGACAGCATGTGGCCCGATCACTCCGTCGAGTTCTCGGCAGGCGGCCGCAAGGGATGCCTGATTGCCGGGCTCGTACCGAATGCTTCGCCCTGCACCGAACTTCCAGCGCGCCCTCCCTGCACCGAATGTCCCGTGTCCCGCACCGAATCGATGGGACGCGCCGACGCCTTCCTGCTCCGATGCAGAATGCACGGGGCCGCCGGTATCGCGAGGAGTGCAGACTCGTCGTGCTTGCTTCTGAATACCTATGCAGTAGTTGCCGTTAACTTGTGAATACATACGTATCCTTGCACGTGTAGTCTCGGGTACAGCGGCGATACGTAGGCGCGCCTCTGTGAGTCTTGATGTGAGTGGTTAGCCATTCGTCACTGTATTGTCCCTATGTTTAGAAAGTGAGTCAGATTCTTCCTGCTGGCACTGCTGGCCGCATTCGTAATGTCGAACGTCCTCGTCGCCGGGCATCGCTTAACAAGCTCATCATGGGGCCGCAGATGGGCATCCCAAAGCGGATAGGCGCACATTCGGCGGCGCGACCGCTCGTAGCCAAGAAAATTGGGGGTTTTGACCGTATGCAAATTTACCCACGACACCAGCACGAAAGAGTCAGGCATTCAACAGATTACTTTCCTTTTTTGTCTAAACGTTGTGTCGCTGCGTGCGCGCTCTCCGGGACGTCCCATGCAATCGACGCATCGCGTCATCCTCTTCATCATCGCCACTCTTCTGTTCGCCTATCTCTGCACCACTCGTCACTCCATGTTTGAAACCCAGCCCAACGGCCTACTTCCCGCCATCAGTGCACTGCTCGTCGTCGGACGTCTCCAACCAATGTCGTCGCTCGTCAACCACGCCTCCTCTGCTTCGCTGCAGCTGACCCGTCTCTACACGCCCCTGCTGCTTTGCTTAGCGTTCCTCGGTTATCACGCGGCGGATGCCAAGCTCCTGGAAGTCACCAAGAGGAACTTCAAGCACTCCCCGTACTACGGATCTCCGGTCAGCCTCAAAGGTGACGATATGTATGTTTTCATTTGCCGACCATAGGCTACGAGACATTGCCTTTTCAGATTCTTCACTCTGGACGAGCGAGCGAGCCAAGTCAGCGTTATCTGGAATTTCAAGAGCAGCTGGCATATCCAGCTGGAAAAATGCGACGCATTTGGTACAGCTAAGTAAGTTCCAGAGTTTCCGGTGGAGCATTTCCATCTGCACCTGAAGTGTCGCATTATCATTTAGGATCGAGATAGCAGACTCGTGCAAGTGGGGATTCCGCTGGGAGGACAAGCGAGACTTCGCGCTCACGACAAACGACAACTCTTCCCCAGCGCATGCGTGGACCTTGCCTGAGAAGCCGCCAATTAGAAAGCTTCAGATCCAGATTCTGATGGAGTTTCCCACCGACGTTTGTGGGCGTATGCGCCGTTACTGACGAAGGCACCTGTGTACGGCTGGGCCTTGGCCTCATCCTGAGTCCACCCGACACCTGTACGCTTGCTCCGAGCCCCTTCAGCGTGAACGTAACCAACAAAACGCCGGGATGTCCGATCAACGTGACGATTGTAAGCCTTCACTGAGTTTGCCGGTTACAACGATTATTTAGATCGACGCACGTCTCCTCTATGACTTCTACGAACCAACGATAATGCCGCCGACATGGGGCATTCGCAACTACACCATCAACAACGTCGTGCCGTTGTGGACCGGAAGGGGTCCTCCGCCTCCCAGCTATGTGAAACCGCCCGGTCGCTACGTCCGTCCACGGAAAATGCCAAACCGAAAGCGCGCGACGCGAGCACCGAGAGGTGGCGGCAAGAGTCAATACGATGCTGTCGGCGGGTAAGTTAATGCTGTCAAGACCTTGCTCGTAAAAGTCATTTCAGAGGCGTAAGCGGATTCGTGCTCATTACCATCGTCTCGTTTGGTTGCGTGGCTCGTCTTGTGTATGACATTTAACTTATATGGTTCTATCTGAGTCCTGGTTGCTGAGAAAAGAGAAAGTAAATAAAGCAAAGATGCAGATGCCTGTGTTGTTCACGACATTCGACTAGAGACGCTCGTTTGACATTCCACTAGGAAAGCGTATAGGCACTTAGACCGCCGTCGACGAATCGGACTAGTTCCGCGTTGTCAGTAACTTGTTATTGTGAAGGGTAGCTAGGTAGTTAATGTCGTGTTCATAAGCTACCAGTTGTGCCACGGTGGGACAAACTTCTAAGGTCCCGTAAATTATATTGGTTTGTCAGCTAGACGCTTCCATTTCTGGCTAAAACCTAGGTTCACCGGCTTTCTAAACGGCTCTCGATGAGATCTCGAAGGATGAGTCGACACTTTCGAACAGATATGTTCACAATAGCGATCCGGAATTTCAAAAAGCTTAAAGTTTTTTTTTGTGTAGCAGCAATTACAACGGTATGGAGCAAGCTACAATGCAGGCGTCAGCTAATCGAATCCTTCGCGCATCTCCAGCGGAATGTTGTTGAATCGCTCGGGGATCAGCATCTGTGGGTACGCGTCGACGTCGTCCTGCTCCGATGCGGAACGCACGGGGCCGCCGGCGTTCACGAAGTGTACAGACTCCTCGTGCTTGCGCAGTGTACTTCTAAAACATGTGGTCGCGGAGGTTAATTCGTAAACACATACGTGTCCTTGCACGTGTAGTCGCAGGTGCTGCAGCGGTACGCGTGCTCGGCAGTGTGTGCCTTGATGTGAGTGGTTAGTGACTGCTGTTGCGCGTATTTCTTCCCGCAAAGTCCGCATTCGAATGGACGCTCTCCAGAATGGATCCGTTCATGGGCGACCTATAGTTGAAAGTAGGCTATAGGGCTCCTATTAGAATGTTTCAGGCTTGACGGGCCGTACCGAACGGTTTGTTTTAACGAAACGGAACGGCACAGAGTCGCGTGCTAGCATGGCGCCACAATGTCCTCGTTCCGTGCTGTTTCACACTGGAGTTCCGTTTTGCATGCCGCCCTCGTAAGGAACAGAAAACTGTACGCGGGGTCAGCACGGAACGGAGGTAGGCACGAGAGGGAGTCAGCACGTAACGGAGAACGGTACGAGAGGGGTACCCGCGAAGTGTAGAATATTTACCAGGTCTCGGCGGTACTGAAAGCATTTCCCACATTGGACGCATGCCATCTGCTTGGGCTTTTCGGGAGTCGCGTTGGCATCCTGGTTCCCGCATTCCACCTAAAAGCGTTTGTTTAGGTCGCGACGTTTGAGTACGAAAGAATACTTTGTGGTTATCGAGTTCCTCTACAGACGGGAAGCAGTTGCCACACGTGCTGCAGTAGAACCTTTGCGTCATCGGTGCACGTTGGCCTTGTTGGCTCGCCATAGCTGAAATTACGAGTGTATGAAGTCTCCTGGAGGTACAAGCTAACCTCGTTTAAAGCTTACCTTGGTGCGTTTTCAAATGCCGTGCAAACGTCTCCCGAAAGGCAAACTTCCTGCCGCATTCGGTGCAAGTGTAAATCTTCCGTGACGCATGTGTCTTGCTGTGATCACGAAGAGCTACCGCAGTCGAAAAGACTTTCCTGCACGTAACGCAGCGAAACACGACCCCGGCATGCTCCTCGCTTTCTAAACCAGAAGCAGCTAGTTGAACCAATGCTTTCCTTCGGAGCTATACCTGCGTTGACGTTGTACAAGCGGAACCGCACGTTCTTCTGGCCGATGCGCAGGGTGAAACGTTTCGTTGTGTGCAAGAACCGTTCGGAGAAAACTCCATTGTCGTCTTGGGAGGATCCTGCTTCATCTGCCGTCTGTTCCTGCATCGTAGTTGGATGACTAGGGCGGAGCTAGCTAAAAGACAAGTATCGGCTGGATGTTCTGAGATGACTTCCAGAGTGAGAAAACCGCATAATAAAATTCTAATATACACCATTTTCTTGTGCTTATGATTACCTCAGGAATGTTGGAGTGCATGATACACTTACCTTTTTCGAATCTTTTACTTGCTATTCTGGACCGCTTCTCCAGGTTCTACTTGTTGCGAGTTCTTAGCACAAGCCAACAGAACGCCAAACTTGAAGCATGAAGCGTTTAAGCTTGTCGAAGGGCCGGGTTACTCATTCTGTAGTTACCACATATTCTTGGATTAAATGCATACAACAAAGCACATTATACGTTCCATTTCAGGATGCAGCGCTACATCCGAAAAGCACCCGCAGCGCTACGCATCGCCGCAATCCTCACAACACTTCTCGCCATCCAGTGCCAATGTGGCCAAGTGGACCACACAGAGAAGATCCAGGAATTCTTTCTCCAACCAGGCCACACCAACAACTGGGCGGTGCTCGTGTGCAGCTCGCGGTTCTGGTTCAACTACCGGCACGTCTCCAACGTGCTGTCGCTCTACCACTCCATCAAGAGGCTGGGGATTCCGGACAGGTGTGTGTGCGCTGACGGACGAGATGCAAAGTAGTTCGATTTTAGCAACATCATCATGATGCTCTCGGACAACATGCCCTGCAACGCGAGGAACCCTGACCCGGGTACGTGTTGCTGCTAATAATGTCTGGACAATGGTTTTCTGGAAGATGAGCTTGTACCGAACGTACAGGCTAGACGAAAATGCGGTAATTTTGGAGCGGTATTGGCAGCAAATTCTACGCCTTTACGCTTTTCGCTAAATGCGACTCTTTCACTCCGCAGAAAGCGTGTTCCGAACGTTTGCATTTTCGCAAAACTTTAGCTAACTTTTTGCAAATGATTACGTGGCTTGAACAAATTGCAAAAATTTCGAGTGTACGAGCTACTCTTTGCGAATAGTGAGTGCTGAGTTTTGCAAGGAAACCTTGTTGGCTGCCGCTCTTCGGTCGCTAAGATTTACCGTTAAGGCACGATCTACGCGAGCGCCTACCACCGGGAGAACCTCTACGTGTCGGACCTCGAGGTAGACTATCGCGGCTACGAGGTCACCGCCGAGAGCTTCGTGCGCCTCCTCACCGACCGGGTGCACGAGGCGACGCCCAGGAACAAGCGGCTGCTCAGCGACCGCCAGAGCAACGTGCTCATCTACCTCACTGGTCATGGAGGAGACGGGTTCCTGAAGTTCCAGGACTCGGAGGAGCTGACGAATGTGGACTTGGCGGACGCCATCGAAGCGATGTACCAGCAGAATCGGTAAGCATTCCGCGACTAACGCTGCGAATCGTCCACAACCTGACGCATTTAGCTACCACGAGATGTTCGTGATTGCGGACACATGTCAGAGCGCGTCCATGTACCAGCGGATCTACTCGCCCAACGTCCTCGCGACCTCGTCCAGTCTCGTAGGTGAGGACTCCCTCTCGCATCACATGGATCGCTCTATTGGCGTCTACATCATCGACCGATACTCCTATTACATTCAGGTAGACCTTCGATTTTCCGCACTTCTACTTCTCGATTATTTAAGGAATTCCTCGACTGGAAGGTGCTCGCGTTGGAGTCGAACGTCAGCATGGCCGAGTATCTGAAGGCGTGCCCACGTCCGGCGTGCATATCCACCGTTGGCGTCCGCGCAGACCTTTACCCGAAGCCGCCCGAGCAAGTGCGCGTGACGGATTTCTTCGGCGCGCGTCGCTATGTGACACCGCTCAGCGAGAGCTATGTCTTCGACGACGAGTGGGAGCAGCTCTCGACGGACTCGGAGGCGAGAGCCGCCGCGTGGGACTTCTAATCATTGGCGAAAAATCACTTAAGGAAACAAGGAGCGGCCGACATTCCATTCCGTTTTGTTTTTATGTGGAAGTCGATGCTTTGCTTGATCGTTGTGTTTTACTCTAATCATTAGAGCATGCGAAACGGGTACGCTAAATAAACGTTTGTTTTCGTAGCGGTAGAATTATGTTTCTTCCATTCTCGACCTTTTTGGCCTCAACCGCTACGGATGGACGCATGGATGCCGCATGTCGGGGTGTAAACAATAAGATTCTGGACAATGCTGTTCCTATCGCGTAATGAATTATCTTTGTCTCACGGCTCCTGACACTGCGTGGTTCGACGCTCGTCACAGTCTTTTGGCCGCTATATTATATCCGCTATTGGCGGAGGGAATTTTGAAAGCGGGCTGCTGTTCAGCACTTACTCTCGCGTGTATTTTAAATCAGCTGGCTGACCTCCCGACAGCCGGCAGGCGGAAGCGAAAGGTTAAAGGACACCGAGCATACGAAAACTGTGCCTTAAACAGACCCACTAGCAGGGCTGCCGCGCGTAGCGCGGCACGACTGGTTGAGATACAAATCTTTTCTATTCTAATACATTGTGACATAAGCTATGAATACACTCGTTTACAGCTCTTAATCATTTTGTTTAAGATTTGAACAGCCCTGCCTAAATCAACGTGTAGTCCTGCTGCTTGCTCCGATTAGTCCGTTCATGAGAAGTGCTGCTTGAAGTTCTGAAGTGTGCTGCTGGATCAGAGTAATTCGCTGAAAGCTCTGAGTAAAGCTGCTGGAAGCTGAGTAGCCATGGTGGAAGCTTTGAAGTACCCTGCTTCATCTCTGAGTAGTCCTGGTGGAAGCTCTTAGGAATGCTGCCGGAAGCTGAGCATCCTGGTTCAAGCTCTAAACAGCTCTGCTGAAAGCTCCGAGTAGTCCTGGTTTAAGCTCTGAGGCATGCTGCTTCAAGACTTGAGGAGACCGCTTGAACGTCTGAGGAGTCCGCTGAAAGCTCTGAGGAGTCCGTTTGAAGCTCTGAGGCGTGCTGCTTTAAGTCCTGAATAGTCCGCTTGAAGCTCCGAGGCGTGGTGCTTGAAGGTCTGAGGAGTCCGCTTGAAGGTCTGAGGAGTATGTTTGAAGCTCTGAAGCGTCCACTGCTTGGAGGTCTGAGGAGTCCGTTGAAAGCTCTGATGAGTCCGCGTGAAGCTCTGAGGCGTGCTTTATGAAGCTCTGAAGAGTCCGCTTGAAGCTCTGAGGCGTACTGTTTTAAGTTCTGAATAGTCCGCTTGATGCTCCGAGGCGTGCCGTCTGAAGGCCTGAGGAGTCCGTTTGATGCTATGAGGTGTGCTGCTTGAAGGTCTGAGGAGTCCGCTTGAAGCTCCGAGGCGTGCTGCTTGAAGCTTTGAAGAGTCTGCTTGAAGCTCTGCGGAGTCCGCTTGAAGCTCCGAGTCCGCTTTGAAGCTGGAAGTTCTGAGGAGGGCTGTTGGATCTTCCGAGAAGCGCTGCTTGAAGCAGAGGTGTCCCATAAGAAGCTCTGAATCATTCCGTTCGAAGCACTGGATAGTCATGCTGGATGCTATAAACACACCTGTTGGAAGCGCTTAGTTGATGAGCACCGGCGGAGGCGTCGAGCAGGGAGCGAAGCACCTGACGGCGGAAGAAGAGCACAGAAGAGCACTGCAGAGCGTCAAGAGCGATTAGCATAGAACACAGAATGACCCGTCTCGCTGATTTCAGCCCCATTTATAGGTGCAGTCTCGAGTATGCAAATTTGACATTGACTGACCAAAGCGTGACAAACTCTTGATCTGTCCGGACGGACAGACGGACAGACAACTCAGGTTTAAAAGGGAGGATTGAGCTTGAATGCGCCCACTGCGAGGAGGCACTATGCTTGAGAGCATAAGTAAATGGCTTGATAGGAAAGAGCTCCCTGAGTCGCCACAGAGAAAGTGTATTCGGTCAACAACTGGAGGGCTGCATTTGATTGGTTTTAACTGTTGGAATACATTTCGTAGTTTTCTTCAAAATTTGTTGTTGTTGCGTTCCTTTGCGGTACACTAGTCGTACCCCCACAGAGAACAACGTACGGTGGACGTTTTGTCTGATTTAAATCCGTTTTATTTCAACGAAAAAAACCCTCAATAACATGAAGAACTTGGATCGTAAACAACATCGTTTAAAGCTCTTTGTTCTAAGAGTGAATAATATCCATAAAACTTCCTGCGCGAGCGAGAGGTAGTCGATGACGACGATGGCGCATTTCTTCAGAACACTAAACATCAATGGATGTTGGTAAAACACTCAAAAATGGCTCTTACTGTTGCGCAAATCCGTCAACGCCGGTTCGATAGGCTTTCCAAAATCGTTTGCAGCGTACACGGTGGTGGCCTAAACCATGAGGACTTGGAAAGTGACTTAGGTCGCAGTTTCGCTAAAAGCCTAAAAGGACCCGCAAGCCTTTCCTCTGGCCCCATTGGAGCCTCCAACGGGCATGTTATTGGTACTGGGGCACTAGCCTCGAGACACACAACCCGTGCCGGAGGAACACGTACCGGTCCGCCGGGCGCGCCACCACCGAGAAGCGCATTCACGCGCTGATGGAGCTTTGTGGGCGGGATCAAGTGGAAGCCGAGCAGAGCGAAGTCCAGGTCCGTGAAGTCGGCGTGAAAGCTCGTCACGTTCATGCCATACCTAAAGACAGGCAATTTGAGGAACGGCCCTTCAAAGCTGTCAACTTACAAGCGTTTGGAGGCCTGCAACGTTTCGAGCTTCCAGGTAGCGAGCGCCCACGTGTTCCAGGCCTCTCTCTGGGCCCGAAAGGTCGGATGCTTGCGGTCCGTGAGGAAGAAGAACTGCGCGATTATCAGTTGGCTAACGTAGCGAAGATGGCTTGGCACGAACCGATGGCCGTCGCTTCTGCAAGAGAGTAAGTAAGGTTGTATTCTGGCCATTCTTGCGTGATCTAGTGAGGAGGAGCAAAGACATTTGAACTGAAAAAGAAGCGCAACATTCTCAGAAGGAAAGAACAATACCCGAGCTAAGAACGATGAGGTCGAATGAGAAGTGTCGAAGAGCATTAAAGAGTCTCACCGAAAACAGCTGAAGAAAGCCGAGCTCATGAAGAGGCGCAGATCGAGCACAGGCACGTCGTACTGGTTTGCGCCGAGTGCTACCAACCGGTTTAGGTCATCGATAGCGGAACTGGAATGAAGCACTCACAGGAATACTACATAGCGCCCATATACTTGACTCTCAGCACCGCATCTTCGGACTTTAGGAGCTTGTCGTAGGCGTCGAGAACCCCTCGGTCGCAGTCGTCCACAAGCGGACTGAGCAGCCAGTTCAGTGACACCTTTGGTCCACGGGTTCTCTCCGCGTCCTCGGCGAGCTTCTTCAGGTGAAACGTTCGTTGTAAGAGCCTAAGTGGGAAGTGGATTTGGACGAGACAGAGCCGCTACCTATTGGTGTACGCGACACATTTGCCGTCACCATCGCGAACAGCACGCACGATTTCGGTGTGCGATGGCACCATGTAGATGCGTCCTTCTCGGCCGAGTATCTCCCGCAGCTGACCTCCCACGATCATTTGTCCAATGTACCTGAATGAGAAGGACGTCTGAGAGCAGCTAGTCGGTAGGAGCACTTACTCATCCGGAACGAAGTAGAAGTTCTCGTTGCCACACGTGTGCTGAACGGCTTGATGCCAGGCGGGCCATGTGCGACGCGGGGCCTTCTTCGGGTCCATCAGGATCTCGCCCGGCGTCAGCTCCTCGGTGGTCGCGCGTCCTTGCAGAAATGCGCGAAAGTCGCAGAACAAGTCGTACGCAACTAAAACGGGAGGCGTTAGGGACGTCTGGGTGCTGGTTAAGAATGCTTGGAGGTATCAGTGTGCAGCATGCAAGCATGTACTTGAGTGGTGAACTACGTGTTTCAGCAAGAAGATCGGTAGGTCGAGGAGCTGGGCCTTAACTAGTTCCATGAGAAACAAGTGAAGAACCTCAAAGTCGTACGGACGTTTGACGGCAGACGAACAAGCGATACGAAAGGAGTTAAGGAGCAGTAAACTCCGCCAAATGGCGAAAACGGTTGAACTTTGGAGAAGACCTTGAGGAGGAGATGAAGACGAGGAATAAAAGGAGAATTCGTGAGGAGTAGTAGGGTCGGTCCGTGCGATAAAAGCGATACGACAAGTTCGTTTCTTTAACCCACCGACACTTACGCATATCGCCCACAAAGACCATCGTGCATCCGTTTGTGACAGTCCGAAGCGTTTCTACGGTGAACGGCAGCGCAGCCACAGCGCCTCGGCTTCTGCCCACTATGCGGCGTTCCCGGGCTCGTCGTTGCTTGTAGTTCGCGCGAGTTATCAGCTGCCGTTCCGTCTCCCACGTATCCATTCCTTGAGGCTGCATCACTTGTCTGAAACCGCAGGTATAAACTTTCGCGGAGAATAATGTTCGGTTCAACGAAGAAGAACATATAAGTTACTTTTAGTCAGTTTGCAAAGGTCGAATTTAGAAAACAAGGAATTGGGCATACGAGTTGCATCATACGTCTAAAACCGCTTCTGAACCAGTGAACTCACTAGAATTAACGACTTGACGCATGGAGACGCCAGTCCACGTTTGAGTTCGCGCTAATAGCCTGCGGACGTTGGACGGTTGCCAAGTGAACTGGCTCTGTGGTCACCTCAATAATTAGTGAGACTGAAGTGAAGTGCCAAATTAGCATTGCAGAAGGAGGCAAAAAGTAGAATATTGTCGGGAAGAAATGGACAGTTTTGGCCACCAGCCGCGGGTCGTCCGACCGCAGGTAAACGCATTCCCGGTATGCGAAGGTAATGAGCGGATTTAGGCAGCGATGTTCAAGGCATTCCGCCGATTGCACGCACAAAACCTCGAAAACCAGGGACTGAACAACTTCACGGAGGCATTCCAGAGCTTCGTCACTCGTGCAAAATTCTTCGGCATCGGCAACCTAAGGTGCGAACAGCGGAAAGTCTGAGAAAGCGGAAAGACCGTAGTGATGCATGCGCAGTATAAAAGAAATTAGATCAATTATATAGCGCAAATTTGGCATTAAATAGGTAGTAAAGGTGCTGCACACATTAGTTCAAGCAAAATTGCGAATCACCAGCATACATAAGTTTGATGGTTCGAGTGTGGTTGACTAGCATGGACTTACATGTCAAAGCAGAAAGCTGCAAGCTACGCGTAGCGCAGACTTAAGCGCAAATCGTTTACCAAACTTGAAGTAATACTCACGCATTTTTCGACCAAGCTTCATACGCGCCCTGGCAGTTGTGCAAGCAGGTTCTAGCGCTCAAAAAGACTGGACACTTTTGCGTTCTTTCTAGGCGAACATGGTCCCATTCAGCGGTGGAGTTCATGAAGTACCGTCGCTTGCTGCCCCAGCTCGTTGCCGACGAACATGACCCTGGCTCGGTGTTCGATGGTATGCCTCTTAGCGTTCCACTTGGAAGTGGCCCGCTTCTTTCAGACTTCAGCCTGGCGGACACAAAGTCGTTCTCCGCACGCGGCACGAAGAGTGACGAGCGGAAAATCACGGTGACGAACGTGCCAGGACGCGCAACCAACAGTCAGCTGCAGTCGTTCTTCGGCAAGTTCGGAAAGGTACTCGTTCATTGCAGTGCGTCATGATGCGATTTTTGCGAATTTCAGGTCCAATCCGTCCATATCCCGTCGGAGGATCGCCGCCAGTCGGTTTATGCGACAATGCCAAAACCGAAGAAGACGCTTACAGCGCATATCACCTTCAAGTAAGCGCTATCGCCACTACTGCGGAAAACTCATTTGGTGGATTTAATGATGTTGCTTCAGGACCGACGATAGCGCCAGGAAAGCGAAGGTCGCGCCATCGGAAGAGCTTACCTTCTACGGGCAGGTCATGAGCGCCTCAACGGTATGTTTCTACACGCTGAACGGGAATCGAGATAGGAATCGGAACAAAATTTGTGTTGGTAATATGAGGAATGGGTCATTTTAGGAATGGGGATCTACCACTCAATTTTTATGCTTGTAAGCTTAGAATCGGCATCGAAAATCGGTGATTTTTGTAATTGGAATCGTTTTTACATGTTCGAATCGGGTAAGAACCGAATCATGACCTGCAAGCCATCCCCGTTCTCTACACGCAGTTATGCAAACAACTGAACTTCACGGTTTAGTACGTGTCTCGACGTCGCACCACTTCGATCCAAGGCTCCATGGAGGGGCTATCGATGGGTGCAAGCTTTACGATGGGTTCTTCGGGTATGGAATGACGACCTGACGTTTTAATCAAAACTTTTCCAGGTGGGGACGGCCAGTGCTCTCGCTCCTCGTCGGTGCTCTCACTGTCTTCCGAGAGCACATCCGCGTCACAGGTACTCGCCCTCACAGCGCTCCTCGTTTGCTGACGAAGGTTGTGTTTCAGCCGTCGAGCTCGACGTGCCTAGACGACCTCCCTTCGAAGGCCCTCGAGCGAGTGTTCATCTGCCTGAGCCCCATCGACCGGATACGCCTGGAGCGGGTCAACAAGAGCTGGCTTGAGGCGGCCGCTAAGGTATCTACCGCATGCGAAACTATCAATGCTATCTACTTTCAGTCCTGGACTCATTGCTCTCGGCTGTCGTTCAGCGACGACGAGGGACTGAGAGTGTTCTTCGGCAACGCGTGCCCGCTGCGAAACGCGCAGCTAAAGGCCTTCCTCATGCGCTGCGGCATTCATCTCACCGCTCTGGACGCGTCGGGAGTGGTGAACCTTCTCGACGACAAGAGCGTCGAGAACATCAGCCAGTTATGCCCGAATCTGACTGAGGTAAGCGGACATATAGATTTGGTTTCCACATTCGGCAGTACTCCTTGTGCATCATTGTTAGTCTTCCGACTCAAGTCCCTACTGCTTGTTTTTCATGTTCATGATCATAACTTCATCATTCTCGCCGCTTTTTGTAACGTAGGATTTCTTGCTCCTCAAGATAACCATTTGCTCTTCGCGTCTCAGTTTCCGTCCGTCGCTGTCAGATACCTAACGCTCTGAGCTTGTTCGTACACAAGATTCTGCTCCTCTTCAAGCAATGCTACTTCTCCTCGCAGCGCACATGCGTAATCCCTACTCCTATCAGCTCTTTGCAGCCTCTCGCCAAAATTTTCGTTGCAACTCCGTACTTCTAGCTCGACCTGACGGGAGTGCGATCCAGCGCGGAAGCTCTACGATCACTCTCCGAATCACTGCCGAAGCTCACCCGCGTCGCTTACCGCGAGATGCGCCATTCGAGCGAGAAGGCGTTCTGGTTCCTCTTCAAGAGTTGTGGCAAGAACATCCGCTACGTCGACTTGCGCGGATGCTCGCGACTTCGAGGACGTTGCTTCAAGCTCTTCGGAGCGGACCTCGAGGAGGTGAGTGCCCGCCAGATGCATGGACGCTTACACCTCGATTCAGGTTCGTCTAGATGGCTGCTCCCGTATCGACGATGAAGTGATCGAGGACATTTGCCTTCGATCCAGCAACATCCACGTGCTCTCGCTAAGCGACTGCTCTCAGCTATCTGACGAAAGTTTAAGGTAACCATCCAACACCTTTTTACAGCTCAGACGGGAGATTTTTAGTGCTATGTCACGTCATCTCGGCGAGCTGCGCAGCGTGGCGCTATGCGGCGAACGGTTCCCGAAGTTGACCACCGCTGGCATGCACGACCTTGCGAAGATCGGCTCACTGGAGAGCATAGCGTACGTTTTCACCTGCAGGCGTACCAGTTACGTTGTGTAATTTAGCGTCGACTACAACCCTCTGATCACGGACGAGTGGCTAAAGGCGCTGTGCAGTGGTGTCACCACCCTGCAATCGTTGTCCGTGGCATTTGCCGGGGACGACGCCATCGTTACTTCGGAAGGGCTCTCTTCGCTCGACACGCTTAGCCAGCTCAAGGAGGTAAGGTTGAGAGACTGAAGGTGCATTAAAAGACTGAATGGATCCAAAAGTTGGGTGCAAAATTCTGCTGGACATAGCCCTAAGGAAAAACATTTAGCTCGACGTTAGTGGTCTCGTCGCGGTGAACAACGACGCACTGAAATCTATCGTCGCCGGCTGTACGAAACTAGAGAAGCTCGTCGCTCGCTCCTGCACATACTTGGGCGATGAAGGCGTTGAGGCCCTGACGGGGCTCAAGCAGCTCACGCATGTCGACCTAAGCGGATGCATCCTAGTGACCAGCAAGCCCGTCCAAGCGTTTGTGAACGCCTTCAAGACAGAGGGGCAGGTATGAATTCCACACAACGTGCGTGCTTTCCAAATGAACGTTTATGCTGGTTTCAGCCTTCCGACCAGCAGCAGCACATTACGATCGTGGTGGGCGGCACGATCTGCGAACCTCATCAGATTCGCATCCGCAACAGCCGCGTCAATGTCGACTTCAGCGACTATTCCTCGCAAAATCTCTCGGCTGCCAAGCGCTTCGTCGGGCAACTACACACTGGTAGGACACAAAGCTTCAGCGAACGGCTAGAATCGACTTTCTTCAGAACCCGGCGATGATGCTGAGAGTACTGGGGACGTTTCGGACGATGAGTTCGGTATCCTCTCGGCCCATCGTTCGTTCATCGTCGACGCGCTCAACAGCGAGGACGACTCGCCGCTGGAGAACGACCGCTCAGTGCTCGAATGGGCCGAGCGTGAAGCGGCCGAGCTCGGCCTTCTTGCCAAACCGTCGAAGTCTTAAGCGTTGTGGCCTATTTTTCTGTAGTATGTCGTCCTTATTAGATTCGTAATCGCTTGTCAGTGGACTCCTAATCAGTACACATTTGGTGCCAAATCCCGCATTCCTCATTTGAACCTTGTCAATCTGTAAATTATTCCAACGTTAACCGACGCTTGGTAAAATAGAATTTGCTGCTAAAGACACTATCTATGCAAAGAACGAGCTCTTTCCTTTGACACGGACCGTCCCGTCGGGGCGCAACGAGGGGAGGCACTACCGTTCCCGCATAGGGATGTGCTCAATCGGAGTGATCGATAAAACGATACATTTTACTCTGTAACATAAAATGAGTGTTGAGTGCCGAGAATATGGTACGTTGCTAGGCACGAAGGTCCTTGTGTCAAATCGCATGTGAACGCTGATAAAAGACAACTGAGAACTTCGCTGAACATACGGGTAAATTTATTTCACTTAACAAAGAATAGAGATTTTGATGATATTGCGAAACAGTTTAAAGGATTACAATGCAGGCTGGTGGATTAGATGTGGCAACATGGGGATATCAATACAACACGGTTTTCGAAAATGTGTCTTCGACCGCGTTCATGGGTCCGTCGCTCTGTTCGCCTCGCGGAGTTCTGTCATGGCTTTACCGCAAGTTCGCAGAAAGTGGACCACGTCGGCTTTCAAGTTGTTGAGCTGCTTCGTCACGGCCGCGAGACCTTAAGTCCCATATCAATCCTAGCGGAAGGGAACGCATGGTCACTCACTTTTGTCCAGCCGCGCCGACTTGAGCTTCTCCGCATCGAGTTCCTTGGAGAGCTTCTTGACGCGTTCCTGCTCGCGCACAAGCTTCAGGTGCGCCTCCTCAAAGTCCATCACGTCCGAGATGCTACGAACTAAAAGAAGCTTTTGGAAGTGTAATAGGCGCGTTTGAATCAAGTTCGCCTACCGTTTGCCTCGTGCATGGCAGTGCGCAAGCGCTCGAAGTAGGGCACCAGCTCGTACGGAACCGACTTGAACGGCAGCGGCGAGATGGTGAGCTTGTACTTCTCGTGAATGTCGAGAGGCGGCTAAACAAACTAATGCAGAGGAACTTGTCTATCTGATTTAGGTATTTCAGTCTTTGAAATGCTATGGATGATTATTTACTCTTTGAAACCCTTGGGGGCAGAGGTACACTAGAGAGGGGTGCTAGTAGAGGAAGATGGGAGGTCACCAGCCGGTGCGTGGCCCAAAGTGCGCATGTACACGAATAAAGCCAAACTAAGGGATACCCCCATAGAGGCAGTTTTCGCAGAGAAGTGACTTACCAACTTATATTTATCGACCGCTAGCGAGCGCATGACGTAGTCGTCGCCTGCTCGAATCGTCACCAGAAACGGCAAGTACGGCTTTGACGAATAGAAGACGATGCGCGGTCGCCCTCCGGGAATCCGATAGAAGCTGAGACTTCCGCCGACGACATTGCAGTCGGAGTCGGTGAATCCATGGAGTTGCTTCGGGTTTGCGACGCGAAGGTCTGCGTAGTCGATCTCCAGGACGCAGACGCCTGTAACCGGCTTGGTGCCGGCTTTGTTCGAGCTAAATTCGACAGTGGGCTTTCATCTACAGTAATGTAGGGTATGACCGTGACAGCCAGTAGGAAGCAATATAATCGGAATTCCAATGTAATTCGAAAGGAACCCACCTGAGTGCAGCGTCCACGGCGAAGAGAGAACTCTGCAACTTGTCGAGAGGGTCAACAAAGCATTCCAGCTCCTCGAGAGTCATGTAGGCCACTCCAGGGCCCAGATCAGCGACGGCCATACGAATAATCCTAAAATGACGAAACTGTAGCAACCCGATAAAAAAGGCAGTTGGTTTGGGCTGGAAGACAAAAACGTATTTGAATTCAGGGCCATGCTTGGGTTGCGGATTTTCAAAAGGCTTGTTGCTCTTTGTAGTTTTTGCTATACGGCAGTAAATGTTAGGACCGGTATACTTTAAAGTACGGCACTTTTCAAGACGCGTAAGAAAGTTCTACAATGCTCTTTTGAAAAGGCTAAGTCCGCGTTTTACGGGTGGGAATTACAGTGGCAACCTCGAGCGGACCAGCGTATTTAAGACCAAGAACTTACTCGATGTTCTTCGCGTTGGCGCTGCCCTTCGATTCCTGCTTCACTTGCATCGTCGAAACTTAGCGCATGTGACAAGCGAAACCGGAAACAATGATTAGAGGCAACGTGCTGGAAGACGGCGGTAAGATGACCTCAAAGAAGGGCGTGGCATGACCTGTCAATGGGACACGCTGACCTCGGCAAGGGCGCCCCGGAACGAATGGTTCACCGTCACTAATCCAGAAACGATGCCTTTGATGCAGTTATCCGGGAAGAGAGGCTCGAAGAAGACATTCCTTCAAACAATGCCGGTAAATCTGTAAACACTGCCTTTGGCCCCATTGTTTACGTGTGCGACACTTATCTTGGCCGATTCATCAGCGTGCGCGGCCATACCGAAGGCCTTTGTTGCGAGCGGTGAACGCGCCGCCGTAACCAAGTGGGGACGAAAAAAATGATAAGTGAGATTTTCGGGAAGCCTACCATGTGGTACTTACTCGACACTTCAAAACGGTTAATTGCATTCAAAGTTGTCCTTACTCGATGTTATGCCGGCATGCAGTCTGTGACTGGCCTAGATCAACCCCTTTCTAATGACGTGACAGTTCCTGTAACTGCTTCGGTCTTTGGAAGCTTAGGGACAAAGTGCAACTGGATTGGAATAAGCAGATGCTTTCAAGTGGACGCGTGTGTGTTTTTCCATAGAGGGTGAGTTGCGGAATGTACTAAGTCGGCATCGATGGTCGACGCAACTCCCAAATGAGGCAGGCAAACCTCCAGTATTGGATTAAGCTCAAACGCGTTCTGTATGAGTCCCTGTCGACGCATCGTCCGTCTGAGGAAAGGTCATGCCTTATGCGTTAGTTACGGGTGATTAGCGCGAAGAAATCGTGGCAAGAGCAAACAAAACCTTACATCCCTGACTGTAATTAAAGCCGTATTGTCGCTGCTGTAAAAATCATGTCACGTAAGCCAAACGGCACGCATGTAAAAGTTTCGCAAGAAGTCGTTCATTCGTACCGGAATCTCACATCCGCGGGCTTAAAATTTTTGCCCGCGTCCGTCAAATGAACCATTAGCACAGGGTGACATGCCGTTTTGACTTGGCGAACATGAAGTTGTCCAACACCATGAACTAGTTTTGCTTGCTCGCGAATTCCTTTGACACTCATGTTCATAGTGAGTTAATTGCAGTAACAAGAATATTTATTACGTACAAAAACAAGCGTGGCTACTCCAAAAATACAAGGCTACTTCAAGAGATCACCAAGCATTTGAGCTGTGTGGGCTTTGGGACAGATCGCTTCCGATTTCGTGGCCTCGAGGGTCTACAAGTCAGTTCGGGGTTTCTTCGTCGGCGGCGCATGTGCGCTCTCGGACTGACGCTTGCCTTGTGCTTCTAAAATCGACTGCATGAAGTACGCTTGCTACACTGCGGAGACCGCTAGAGCTGCTATTCACATTTTCGCATGCATTCAACACGTCTACTCACCATAATAAAGGCGCTTGTAGTTGTCGCCGATCGCTTCGAAGCACTCCTTTGCGCGTTGCGATTGCTCGACCTGGGCGAGGGCCTCAGCCAGCTTTGCCTTCGAATCCTCGAGTTCAGCGCGAAGCGATTCCTCCTCGTCCGCCTTCTTCTCCATGGCTGCGTCCAGCTGGCTCTGAAGGGTCGCCACCAGCTCCTGGCTCTTTGCAAGCTCCCGCTTGTGCTGCTGATGGACCACGCGCGGACGAATGATGCCTCGCGAGATGACGCTGGCCAGCCGATTGATGAGTACCTTGCGGGCATCGACTTCGTCAAGGGCCAGCTTCAACTGCGACTCCAGTTCGGCGATTTTCACTTGCAGTACAGGAACCTGAAGCAACAGCGTTACATCGTTACGACATGCTGCAGCGTTTTTCTCGCTAATTTGCCGTTTCTCTAAGACGTCTACTAAATGTGCCAAACACTTCTACAGCAAGCAGAAACCGCTAAAATTCCCGCTAAAAGCTTCTCCAAGAAACAAGCTAGTCAAAGAATATACGCCTTCTTAAAAGGCTTAAGCCCATAAACAGATTCCCCACCTTCAAGGCTTCCACTCGAGCAGCATCGAGGTCGGCGTCGGTACGCTGCAGCTGGGACTCCAGCTGGGAAGTTTTCTCCGACAGGTCGGGAACCTGGAAATGGGGCTATGCATACTGGGAAATGCAATGCTATTTAGTTCTTAGGGCGTCGATAACATTGCCTTAAGATGCACTCTTACCTTCAAGGCTTCTTTTTGTGCAGCGTCCAGTTTAACCCGCAGTTCGTTGATCTGCGACTCCAACGCCTTGCACTTCGGCTGGTCGCCGTTGCCGCCGGGTTGCCTTCGGAGCTGCGCAATTTGGTGGTCCTTGCTTTCGAGTTCGCGGTGCAGTTGCATGATGTTCTTCAGGAGGTTCTCTGCACGTTCCTCTGCCACGCTGGCTCGCAACTTTTCTTGCTAAAACGCAGAGGTTATCCACATGCGAAACGTGCTCTTGTGCATACCTTCAACATGTAGCGAGTTTCCAATAGTTGGCGGTTTAGCGCAGTTGCCTCCTTCTCCAGCTCGACTCTCTCAAGGGACTCCTTGTCGGAGCTCTTATCATCACCCGCATGCGACGACTTGAGGAGTTTGTCAAGCTGCGCTTGAAGGTTGCCGATCATGGCCTGTTGCAGTGCAGTGGTTCGCTGAGACTCCTCGAGGTGTCGCAGATGCTGAGCGGCGCGCTCCTCAGCCGCTGCTTTTTCCTTCACCATGTCCGTGCGTAGCACCTTAATGCGGTCCTCGGTGCAGATGCGCGCTGCGGCAAGTCGCTGCTCGAGCGTCGTGCATCTGTACGTCGCACCGGCGAGGCGATTCTCGGCATCCTTCGACGTCTCGAGGGCTTGCTCCAGTTGCTCCTCGAGCCCGACGATTTGCTCCTTTTGCTGCGTGGTCGTCACATGCGCCTGCACGAGCTGCGTCAAGCGCTGATTGGCGAGCTCTTCAGCCGCTCCCTTGTCGGCGACGGCCTTCTCCAAACTGGCAGTGAGCTGGTCCACGCGCTTTTCGAGCTCGCTCGTCGACTGCGACATGGCATTCGCGGTAGCGCCTTTCTCGAGATGAGAGATGCGCACGTCTTTTGCACCCAGCTCAGCCTTGAGTTCATTCGCGGTGTCGCGAAGGAGCTGCGCCGCTGCACGTTCGCGTTCGGCCTCCGATTTGACGATCTGGAAAAGTAGGGTAACGATGTTTTGATACGACTCGTTTTTGATTAGACAAGGGTCAGGTCGTCAGTAGGGTACCACATTCGTTCTAACTATCCCCCCAGAGGAAGGTAACTCCGCTTGTCTCTAGGGTTGGGCAAACTTTGAGGGATAGGGGCAAACAGCGAGGCGGTGTATGTTTCGATTACCTTTTCGAAGCGAAAAAAGCCGACAAGTTTGGGCTATTCAGCTGTCTTTTAATGAAGCTTAACGCATATTTTTAGTGTAACCATTGATTTGTTCACAGAAATCAGCACCAAATTACGGCGAAAATAAAGTCAAAACATTAAAGGGCGATGGGCCGTTCAAACGAACAACGCCAACCGCATGCAGGACTCACTCGCTTGAACAGACAACGTGCGAACCGGGTGCGAGCGCGTGCTTATGGGTTTCAGCGATTTTCTGTAATCTTAGAAGGGGAACCAATAAGAATGTTGTGTCGGCTAATTTTCGATTTTTGCACTTACTGCTGACCCCTTAGTACAGCATTAATAAGTAAGTACACTTACCGCCAGCTGCGCTTTGAGCTCCTCAACTTGTTGGACGAGTGCTTGGCAGGTTGTGGACTTCTCCGCAAACAGGTTCTCTGCCGTCTTCAGCGAGTGGTTGGCGTAGTCGAGCTGCGCTTGAAGTTTGCCGACTCCGTCTCGATACCACTCGATGGCCTTCTCGGCTGCGTCAAGCTGCCGCTGGAGTTCGATGGAGCCTTCCTCGACGGTCGCCTTCTCGCCTTTCGCCTTGAGCAACTCGGCGGTCCACTGCTGCTGGCGCTGCTCCCATTCGGTTGACAGCTTGTTGAGGCTAGTGTTCAGGTTCCGATTCACCAACGATTGCGCTTGGGCGTGGGCTTCAGCCTCTGCCAGCTGTCGACTCTGGCTGGCGACATCTGCCTAAAGCTCGCTGCTTAGTTAACTGGTCAGCCTCGTGAGTCATGAAGACAGATAAGAGCCATTGGAGCAGTGTAATTGATTATCTTTTCTCAAAGTTTTCAAAACTTGCAAAGGATTTCGACTTCCTGCGACCGTGATTAAAGTCCCAAAAGGAAACAAGAGTCAAAACACCCAAGCTCTAAAACAGACCCGGTGAAAGCTCACCTTTAGTCGCTCGTTCTCCGACTCGAGATTCTTGACGCTGCGTCGCTTCGTCTCCAGACGGTCTTCTTTGTCGCGCACCTTCCGACGAGCGTCGCGAATAGCTTGTTGGCAATCGTCAAACCGCTTTGACATGTGTTCTAGTCGCGCGAAAAGAGCTTCCTTCTGCTTCGAGACCGGGCGCTGCTCAAGGAGTTTTAGTGCCGTCTCCAGTCGCATGTTCTCCTGCGCTAACTCCACCAAACTGCCCTGAAGACTGCGCCTATCCTTCTCCGACAATGAGTTCCATGCCTTGTGAAGACCGTCGTCGAGGTCAGCGAGCGTCCGCGAGACGGAGTCGGCCATGGAGCGAGCCGCGTTGAGCTTATTCTGGATGTCGGCCAGGAGTGAAGAGAGCCTCTTCTCTGCCGCCCTGCGGATGTCCACAGAGTTGACCTTGGTGCCGGCACGGCCGCTAAGGTCCCGTAGAAGAGCGGTCTGAAAGGATTAGAAACGTTTTGAAAAGTACAGCCAGGCATGATCTTACCGTGTGCTTCGAGAATTCGTCTTCCACATCGCAGAGAGCACGTTGCAGTTCGCGATCGAGATGATCGATGTCTGAGATGCGCTCCGAGAAAGCACCGAGCTGCTTCCTTGCCACATTTTTGTGAATCGAGTCAGCCTGAAAAGCGACAAATGACTCTAGTATAAGGTCATATACTTGTGCCCTACAGCAGACAAGCTGTGAAACGAACCCTGGGCGAAGCTCCAACCGGAGAAGAGACTTCGCTGGCGTCCGGCATCGCTGTTGTTGTCTGGGCTGGCTTGCCCTGTGTACTTGCTTGCGGAGCGTCTTTCGTGTCTGTGCGGTGATCGCTCTCTGCGTCGGATGGGCCGGGCTCATCGTGCTGTCTGCAGGTGTGCCTCGGCGTTGGTGTTGCCTTCGGCGTATCCACGACTGAAGCCATCGAGTCGACGATATCAAATGCCTATAACAGTTGAGTCAGCACTTAACTTAAGCCGAGGTACAAGCTGAGTTACGCCTTAATTCTTAGCGTTAAGGCAACAAGCCGTCATGGAAGAAGAGCCCAAAAAGTGGACTCAATATAAGCCCTGACTGGACCTTTGCTAACTACACCGTCTACTTACCCCGCGAGTTTGGGTGAAGCTGGTGGGCTTCGGCGTTCCTGCCAATAGCGAACGCGGTTTGAACATCAACTTGATCGTGGATGTAGGTTCCACAGAATGCGCTTGTTCTGCGCGGTCGAGCGGTGCACTTTCGGTGTTCTCGAGCGGCGGATTCGCTGGCTGGAGGACGACGGTGTCGAAGAAGTTCGCAGCAGACTCTCCTTCGGCGACTGGCGTTACCGTCGGCGGCGTTGAAGCGAGGAGTGGGGTCTAAAACGACACAAGTCGGCGACTGCTCTTAGCGTAAATCATCACGTAAATCAATCGCCTATACGTCTACGTAAATCCACAAATTACAACCTAAACCCGGAAAACTGAAACATGGGTCCTGGTTTAAACACATCCATTCTGTCAGAATAGTCCCTAGGAAAAAGCGGCAGACGGCAACAAATACTACTACCCGCTGCGGCTAAACCGTCCAAACGAAACTAAGCCGGACGGGTCGGTTACGTTTCTATTAGCATCTTTGGCACGTGGACGCATGCGGCCAAAATGGCGGTACGACGAAAGCTTAAGCGAATAAAGAGTAACATGCGGAGATGGTACAAATTTAGATCTCATGTTATTAACTTGCTTTTCGACAACACAAGGGTCGATTGCTATACCGAGCCTTATATCTGTTGGGATGTTGGGACGGCTTTTGGAGGCGCTTTGCTTGCAAAGTAATGTACATCTAAGCACTCAAGTTTCCACCAACTAGTTAGCTCAATCTGATCCATAGTGAGCCTTTCTTTGCTCCAAACTGTGGCCAGTTGAGTCACCACCTACTACTCTGAGGCCAGTATTTGTTGATAACAGTGTAATGCGTCTCAACTAGTAAAAGCTTGCCGGAGTTCGCTGGTTCTTGCTTAAATGGACTCTAACTTACACTGCTTGTCTGCGAAGGAGTGCGAACTGGCGACTGGAGCTCATCGACGGCGTTAGCCGCCGTCTCCGTCGACACGTCCACTGTGGGCTCCTCCGTCGTCGGCTGCCCGCCATCCACCTGACATGCTTCCGCGTCGGTAGAGCTCTCGTCGGTGGGCTTGATGACGATAGGTTCCTGACTAGAGCATGCCTCATCGCGTTCGTTAGTTTCCTGGAACGTGCCGCTTTCGTCGAGCCTGATAGGTGCCGGCTTACCTCGATGATTTCCTGCTTCACGTGGACCACCGGGTCCATCACGGAGTCGAGCTCAAAGAAGCTGAACGGCGATCCACTTGCGGGCACCGGCTGACCGGGCTGCTGAGACGACTCCGGCTCGTCGTCCAACAACTCTTGCTTCACGGTCCGATGCGTGTCCTCGTCGCTGAGGTCGGAATCATATTCGTTGCGCTTGGCTAAATTCCAGGGAGGTTAACCTTCGAGCTGGTTGTGGGTTGAGTTCTCAACGCCGCTTCGAAATTTCAGTAAAAGCCGGGTTCTTATTAAACATAGTTTTTCGTTTGTTTTCTCTTTTTGAGAACTTTAAATGGATCGATAACTACGAGTTTACCTTTCGCCGCTTGACGCCTTGCCTGCTCCTCTTTTCTCTCTCTGGCCCACTTTCTTACGCGCTGACGATACTCTTTTTTCTTCTGTTGCTCGATGCGCTCGCGTTCGACTTCGGCGAGCTTTTCCATTTTTGAGAGCGTTTTGCCGACAGCGGACAGGTCTCGCTTTTCCCGTTCGATGACGGGTGCAGGCGGAACTTTGCGCTTCTGCTTGAGACGTTGACCGTCGGTTGACGAGGGGTTCTGCTTGGGAGGTCTGCCCCGTTTACCAGGAGCCATGGTCTAAAAGGGCTAGTGTCAAGAGGAGTAACGTTTCGACGTTTCCGAGCACAATGGACAAGATAATAGGATGAAATAATCACGCAATAACTGATTTACAAGCGACATAAAAGCAGCAGGAATTAAACCATATTTTCACTTCGATAGCACTTTAAAAGCATGCGAGGCAAGAGCTTAAATTCCAGGCGTAAAATTTGCGACTGTAAAGCAAATGTGGACTGCTGCCACGTAACATTTATGGCTAGGCTGCAGTCAATAAGCTTAGTGTTTTTTTTAGAATCCCGGCGTTCAAGTAAACGATCGCTCGAATGCCGAACGTTAAAGAACATCGAGTGTGAGAGCACGCGCACAATGTCAATCAGCTGCGTAATTTTCGAAGTCGGCAGAGGGCGGAGATCTGGACTCGCTGGCCGTGTGACCCGCACGAAAGAGGACGCTTTCTCGTCTTCGGTATCTTACGCTCTTCGGACACTTAGAACTGGCCGCAAGGCATCCCTTCGGCACTGTTTCGACAGGTTCTTGCCGCACTCAATAATGCATCCTGTGAACTACGCGCAAGAGGTCATAACATGCCCAGATATCTATTTGCCCAAACATGGACCTGCTATCCAGACCGAAGAATGCGGGGATGTAATCCAGCTTGAGACTGCTTTAATTTGCAAAATTCGTTATGAATGGAAAGCAGGCTTCAGCCGGCGCTAAATGTGTATGTCGAACGGACAAAACGGTCACACACAGTCCCTAGCTAGCCGACTGCCGTTGAGCCAAGTACCAGTACCTGCTGGACAGGTAGCCGGAGTCGTGTGTATTGCTTCGGCAGAGCATAAATCCTCTTGCCACAGCTTGAAAATTTCGAAATCGCGCTTCCGCCCTCAGTCTCGCGAGGACTCACGCGGGTATCGATCGTGACAAAACGCTCCACTCACCCCGGTGAGCTCGCCAACGACGGAAGTGAAATAAGATGCGGGAAACACGGAAGCGAGGCTGAGCGCGCAAAGTTTCACAAAGCGGAGGTGTCAGCGCGTATATTTTCTTTGCCCACGCGATCTCACAACGGTATCCTGAGAGCGAGGTGATTTCTAGTCTCTGTCCTGCCGAGCATGGAGCAAATGATCATCTGTGAGAAGGATTCCTAGAACTTTTCTGGCCTACACAAGCGATTCTAAGTCAGGCCAGTTCTGCTAGAGGCTTTAATTGACCAGTCGATGAGTTCATACTTACAGTCCACGCGTAAAAGTTGTTGACGACGTTGGTAACCGGAAACAAACGAAAAGAAACTATGGCCAATTCATTTAAATATCCAAACTATGGCAATTAAAGGGAATAAAATGGTGCAAGCGGACTACGATCAGCGCATCGCTCTTGAGCGCCGGTGCCTTTCCCACATGCGGCTGGCCGCTAGTGATAATATGCGGAAGGGGCTGCGCTCAGAGGAGTTCTGAACAAGCGGCAGACCTGCGGACAACGATGAGAAGAACCAGGAATGGCCAGGAATGTCGAGCCGCCGCTTGGATCGACGGCCAGCGCGATTTTTTATCGCGCAGCGGCGGTCACAAGTCATGTCGGGTCGCGGGGAGGCACCCTTCTGCCTTCTCCGCGGCCACAACGGCGGGGTGGCTGTGTGATCTGTGCCCATCGAGGAAACGAGCAAAATGGCGCTAAGTGATTTCAGTGAAAGAGTGGAGGAAGCCGGCGTCGCGCGAGATTCGCACTGAACATAGGGGGAGACTTAACCCCGCCATAAAGTTGCATAAATGCCCGTCTCTGAATGGAGCACGGAACATCCCAGTTCCAATCTTCTCTTGATCCTCCAAATACCTAAAAGCTTGAGAATAAAGAACAACGTGAGTCATCTAGGAAAAAGCCAGCCGCATGCAGCGAAGATAACCGGAAGCAGGGACTATGCACCGAGAAGAAACCGATCATTTAAGCCTACCCAGCATCGCAATAAATTGCCAGATCACGTACGTGATCACCTCTCCACGAAGTATGGGAACAGAAGAAACGTATACGCCTGTTGGTGCCTAATCACAGTTCTGGGATGCTGGACGAACTTTGGAAGTGTTAATCGCCAGTGGTGCCTGATCGCGGAGGCCCCGAGGGTCAGGTGAAACGCTAGTCCAACCCAATCCAATCCATCCACCGTCCGTTCAAAGTCTGCTCATTACGTAAGGTTGAGCCCGCGAGTCAGTTCGAATTTAGCTCCCGCCATTTACCTTCGGTTTCTTTTGCATTCAATTCCGCGTCGGGCTCCTCTTTCATACGTGTCTGAGGCTCATTATGCTAACGACCCGGTGGAAAGGCGCACCGCTTCGCACGGATAGAATTGCAGCTGGAACTGTGATCGGCAATAAACAACTAATGAGTGTACGGGATATCTTTTCTCGAGTCTGAGTAAGGGTCTACTTTTTAGCAGAGTGTAAAGCTAAGTGTAAACTCATTTTAGAAGCGACGTGGTCCAACTCCAGAAATAAGTTCATGCATTTTCGCAGTGCACGACGACACTAAAGCGCTACGCGAGAAGCTCAGTATTCTAACCAGCAAATACTAAAGATTTGTATTTGGCTTGGTCGGCATGACGATAAGCAAGCCTGTCGTTCAGACACAAAAGTTCAGACAGTGACCCTCCTTTACAATTTGCATATGTTTGTTTGGTGATGGCAGAGCTATATAGGATCCCGATGTTGGCTTTATGTGCATTCAAGTTCCGTTTTCGCATCGACTTTCCGGCAACTAGATCGACCTCTTCGCGGCGGCACTGCTCGTGTTGCGTCACTGTCTCGCCATCACCATGCTCGTCTTCACCGTCCTCGCAACTCTACTGTGCTCATCGCTGGTCGACGCCCTCAAGGTGCCTGTCAACACACCCGTAGCCTTGGCACAGTGCCTGAACATGAAGAAGCCGTACTGCAACAATCCCGCGGTGGAGATCAACAAAGAAACGGAGTTTCATCCCATCGTCAAAGCTCCCGGCGGAGTAAGTCTCGAGCTCGCCGTCGAGAGCAACAAACGGCTCACGTTCCCAGTTCATGCCGACACCTACAAGGTTGTGTAAGTATGATCCTTAATGTATTTGGCGTAACTTGTTTCTCTAGGTGGGAAATTAGACACCCCGACGACGACAAGTGCAAGTGGGAAATCAATTCCGACGGCGAGGGCACAGTGACATTCCGAGAGAAACTGCAATCCGAAGAGAAAAACAAGATAGTGTGCGACGGTAGCGACACAAACTTCGAAATCAACGTCGAAGGAACCGATATCGTTGTTAGCGCCACGGCGTCGAAGTCATGTACCCCCTCGTCGCCCGTAAAGCTCAGCGCCTGCAACTACGCCCGGCCCGACTCCGTCACGATTCCAGACTGGGATATTTGGGCACTTTCCGTTAGCGCTTCGAAAGATTCGAACCAAGCAGCGAGAATCAAGTTGGTAAGCCAAAAGCATACGACATCTTAGTCATTTGGCACGTACTGTTGTAGGAGAACGCGTTTGTCGTCTACGATGCACCGGATCCGACGACCACAACCAACGCCACCGTCAACGGAAACGTAACAACCCATGATCCGAATAGCACTACGACTACCCACAAGCCGTTCGCATGCAACACCGCGGAGGTGGGCCTCGGCACCATGACGTACGCCCTAATCGGCGTTTGCGGACTTCTGTAAGTGACTCACTGCGCTAAACGTGCTCTTGATTCCCTTTACAGCGTTGTGCTCCTCGTCATAGCCGTGATCGTAGCCGCCATCTTGTCATCATGCCTCATCAAACTCAAGAAGAAACGATCGACAACGAATGAGGGACCGAGGAAGAAAGAAGGTCCCGAAGACCTCAACAAGACCGCCACCATGGAACGTAACGGCCTCCGACGGACCGTAACGCCTGAAACCGTGGCCACCGTGACCCTTAACGGCATGCAGCCTGAAACCGCCGGCCTCGAAACCGCCTCGAAGAGAATGGCAGACGAGAAGCAGGTGGAGGCCGCTGAAACCGCTCAGAATCCCGCACCGGCCGAAGCACCCGGCGAGCCGAAGAGTCAGGTAAGCGCTACTTTACGCTAGTGCAAGCTTAGGAGTGCCGATCGTACACCGAATTTTAGGATGTCGTCAACAAAGGGCCAGACGGCACTAGCAACCAGCCTGCAGCAGATCCTACGAACAACGCCTAGGACGCGCCCACTCAATGACGTCGCCGTCTGTTACTGACTAATCGTCCCTCCGTCTCACGCCCCACCCACACGTCCTGCCAGTCCGTCTGTCGCTACAAGCATCTGTCCCGGAGTCGCACCACTGTGATGATATTGCGCTCGCTAAATAAATCGTAGCACGCATTAGCTTCGTTTGCTGTATAACAATGCTTTGAATAGGGGTTAGAACTTGATTATCGATGCGTAGCGGTGACTCATTATGTACGTTATTGTGACATCTCCGCTTCCGACATATCGTGCGCTACTTAGTCGTCATCTTCCTTATGTCACGAGGTCAGTTTTTTCTCAACGGGAAGAGGGTAGAGCAAGAAGACTTCCGTTGGTACAAGCCACAACCTAGCCCGCACTCAAACTCAAACATCCGTATCCTGGTTGAAGTAGCATGTTTACAGCTCTGAGCATATTTTTCCGAGAAGCAGAGGAGGGCGCGTGATTACAGCAATAAAAACTAGATTTCTCATGCATATGCGACCATGTTCTCTTGCTTTCTCTCTTCAGTTCGTTTGCGCGCCATGCGAGGATGGCGTGTTTGTTGCGAATTGACTTGGAGTCAAGTGTGAGTCATTCTTTCCAGTCCTGTTGACATCAAATCGCGTCACCTGTGATCCTGTTGTCACGACATATCGTCACGTAACATCGCGAGTTACGTCTCACACTTGCTTGCTCGTTTCAACATCATTTCAGTATGGCAAGCCGACTAGCTTCATTCATCTAATGTGCCTCTCTAGAACATTTGTGCGTTCTAGCCAGCTTTCTGGTCAATGGAATGCCAACACAGACAATTTATTCGCGCGAAGCATTGCACCGTCTTTTTGAACCACTGATTGCTTACTCGCCGAATGATGGTCTGTTTTGCAGTACAAAGCGCTTCACCAAAAATGCCTAATTTAGATGAAAGAAGACGTTCCTGAAGCGGGCGAGCGAGTGCAGTTGCCGTATGCAACGGGTAAGTTACTGGACGCTGGGGCGCACTCATAACAAGCACTGTTTACAGAGTATGCCAGGAGCAGTCGAGCAGTGTGCAAGGGATGCGACGGCGTCATCACGAAGGTAAGTGAAGAAAGTGGACCGATTTATGAAATGAAAAACAACGGCCTGTTGCCGTAGCATGACAATTTGTTTCCAGGACAGTCTGCGCATGGCTACGCGAACGCCGTCACGATTCTTCGACGGCTACCAGGAGAACTGGTAGGAGTGCCGCGTCCGTAGCGAGCGTACACTGAATGACCTAGGCATCACTTTGACTGCTTCTGGAAGAAGGTCGGTAGGAAGCCGATCAACGAGAGCTCGATTCGAGGCATGGAGCTCATCAAGTGGGTAGACCAGGAGTGTATTCGCGATCGGCTGGACAAAGCAGAGGGTAATTGTGGTGCTAGGTAACCGTATCAAAATAACGCATCTAGAAGGCGTCGTGGACGAAGAATTCGGTGCTCCGCGTGTAACTACGCTCGATGGACCGAGCTCGTCGAAGAAGCCGAAGTTAGAAGCGGCCAGGAAACGCGAATGCAGCTCAAAGTACGTCATCATCAAAGGGTTCCCGGAATTCCGGAATTTTTCGCGTACCGAAGTTCGAGTTCCGAAAACATTGGCGCCTTCCGCATTCCGGATTCCGACAAAATCGTTCCGAGACATTCCTGGCCGTCAGCAATGACCGATCATGTCCAAGCTTTCAGAACCAGTCCGAAATGCTCTGGAAGGTGCGGGATCAGTTCCGCGAGAACCTCAACAAGGACGAAGTCATCGCGCTGCTCAAGGCGAATGGCCGCTACCTGGGAAAAGGCAGGCACGATCAGGTCAGTCAAACAAGAGACATTCGTTCTTGTTTGACACGTCAGTTTAGGCTCTCGACATCTTGGCGGACTTCGCGGTATTCGGGACTCCCGCGCCTTGCAAGCAATGCGAACGTGCGATCAACTATAGGTGCGTTCCAAGCTACCGGTGCGAAGTGTAGTGTGATTTGTAGCTCCTCGCTTCGTTCGTACCAGTGCACTGGAACCATCTCGGAGTACACGGTAAGCGCTTGTCAGGCGAGCTTCTTTGTCTAGGTTGAATCTTGCAGAAGTGCACCTACACCACCAAGGAGCCGGAGCGCAAAGCGTTTATCGTTCCCGAGGAGCTCAAGAAGGACCACGACTTTCTTGAATCCTTCCAGGCTCCGGTAAGCCATACTGCAATTGTTGACGTGCGCGACTCTATCGCTTCAGAAGCTGCCGAAGCGTGTCTACTCAGTTGCGTCCAACGACAGGATCTCCAGTAAGTTTCCCAGCTGTGTTGGAAGCTTAGTAAGCATGAAGAGCAAACCCGTGCTTTAGGCCAAGTAGTCTGAAGGCTACTCCGTCAGGCACCATTATGCGAAAAAGCTGGCGTAAGTTCGTCCTAATGCAGCTTCCCGCTAGCCTAAAAACTTAAATATAACCCAAGCTGAGTGGCGCACTAGCGGAAAGAGCAAGTTGTTTTCGCTTAGCTCCTTCTACACTGCGCTTTAGGTTATGGCAGTGGAGGCGTGAGCAGCCGCGTGATTGTGAAGAACGGCTGCTCGGTGGATGCCGAATGCGACGTGGCCGACGTAGTTCACGTCTACATCGACCCAGAGACTGGTACGCTCTCCTGCTTCGTCGTTCCCACTTCGTTGTACACAACGCATTCAGGCAAGCCATGGCAAGCAACTCTGGGTTTTACGGACATTCACGCTGGCCGCAACTCCTTCTACAAGTTGCAGCTTCTCGAGCACGACGAGAAGAAGAAGTGATCGCTAAAAATACGAGTGGTGCAGTAACGTTGTGCTATTATAGGTACTACTTGTTCCGCTCTTGGGGTCGCATCGGAACGGCGCAGGGTGGCAGCAGGCTCAAGGAGTACGCGGCGCGACGCGACGAAGCGAAGGAGAAATTCGAAAGGTGACACTTTCGACCTTGCTCAAACCGCACAACTTAGCTTTAAGCTGTTCTTCGAAAAGACGCAGAACGAGTGGGAGAACCGCCATTCCTTCAAGAAGCATCCGCGTGGCATGTGTCTACTTGAGATCGAGTTCGGGGCGCAGGTACGCGCGGATTCTCTACCTTATAGCTAGTTCTTAATGCATTCACGAATGAGCCAGAGTTTAGAACGGCGAGAGCATGAAGCAGCTCGACGTCGAAAAGTCGACGTTCATTCTTCCTAAGCCCATCAAAGAAGTGCTGGCCATGATATTCGACGTCGAGACCATGAACGAGACCATGAAGGAGTTCCAGGTACCCTATAAGCTATTTCATTGCACACGCATGTGTGATGCATGGTTGCAGATTGACCTGAAGAAGCTGCCGCTAGGACAGCTCTCGAAGAAGCAGATCACCCACGCGTACGCCGTCCTAACCGCGCTGCAAGACGTGAGATCACTTGGGAGAGTGCGAACTGTTTATGTGCTTGGTTTAGCTCATCAACGACCCGTCTACTACCTACAACAACTTCCTCGACGCGTCGAATCGCTTCTATACGCTTATTCCGCATAGCACCGGTCTTGGCGTACCCGACGTCATCAAGTCGGAGGAGATGATCAAGGTAGTCCTGAACCGCAATGTTCATTGTTTTTGTCTTTAGGCGAAAGCCGAGATGCTGGATTGTTGGCGACAGATCATAGTCGCCTCGTTCGCGTCCACTGACACGTAAACATGTGGCTTAGTGGATAGCGCCGCAGGCCTCATAGTCCAGCGATCGCTGGTTCGAGTCTCGCCCTAGGCAATTCTTTTTCCAACGCTTAGCGCGCTGGACGTCCTTTGGGGTAAAATCCTCCGCGTCCAGCATGGATCCATTTTCCCTCGTCGTGCGTATGCGCATTTCGAAGCGAACGTCTTCGTTACGATACAAAAACCGTCTGCCCTAAAATCGGGTTGTTGTCATCCGCAGTCGGACGCAGTAGTCTGGTGCTGGGTCTCTGCTGTGTGCTTGCTCCCCAAGTCGTTCCCTCGTTGTTATTCAGTTCCACGTCTAGCCTTCCACGTCGTTCCACTTTCACTTTTGTTCCGTATTTTACTTTTGTCGTTTATAGTTGTGTGTCCAGCTTATATAGGAATCCAGCTTAGTAAAGAATATTGCGCAAAGTAGCTGTTACTAGAGGCCTTGTGTTTGCTATAATCTAGGTGTACATCCGTGCACTTATCACCTAGCAAAACACCAACTATCCTCCACAGGATTCCTTGACGGAAATGGAGCTTGAATTCAACATCATCAAGTCGGAGGAGGACGACGAAGAAGCGCAACAAAAGGATCCGTTCGATGTGCACTACGAGCGGTTGCATTGCGTCATGGATGTAAGGAGCACATAACCCTTATCTGCTCCAATACTAAGTTCTCGATGAGTTCTAGGTTGTTCCTCGCGACTCCGAAGAGTTCCAGTTGATCGAGAAGTTTGCCAAGAACACGCAGGCTCCCACAGAGGACTTCACCATCCAATTCGTCGGCGTTTTGCGCTTGGAGCGACAAGGTGAGGCCGAACAGTTCAACAGGTTCATTCTGAACCGCCACCTGCTCTGGCACGGTTCACGACGCTCCAACTTCGCCGGCATTCTCAACCAGGGACTTCGCATCGCACCGCCCGAGGCGCCTGTGTCCGGATATATGTACGTTGTTTAGATCGGGATATGTATCAAACGACTTTACAGGTTCTGCAAGGCGATTTACTTTGCGGACTGCGTGAGCAAGAGCGCATACTACTGCCACGCTTAGAATGCGGATGGCTTCCTCCTGCTTTGCGAGGTATGCGCTCTCGAACTATCCCCTCGTAAAGCTCACGATACCTTCGAAATTCATAGGTCGCTCTTGGTGAGATGCAGGAGGAGAAGGACGCGAAGAACATCGAGAATCCGAGACTCGGATACCAGAGCGTAAAAGGTTAGTCGTTTAGCGCGACCGCTACTGACTGTTACGCTATAGGTCTTGGGGAAGTGTTCCCGAACCCCGATCAGTCGGTCACGATGTCCGATGGCGTCGTCGTGCCGTGTGGCAATCTCGTGAAGTCCCGGCAGACGGACCTCAGTCTCTTCTACAACGAGTACGTTAGCCATCCAATGGGAATTAGCTCAACTTGATCCTACTGAACTTGCCATTTTAGGTACATGGTCTACGACGTGTCGCAAGTCCGCATGCGCTACAGGGCCGTAGCCAGGATTTCAGGACAGGGGGGGGTGGAGGTCGGGACCAGGGGGGTGGGGGGTCTAAAATGGGCCAAAATGGG
>JNEY01000040.1:235771-293811 GCA_020875895.1 Aphelenchus avenae | reverse complement strand
TCCCGACGCTCCAACTTCGCCGGCATTCTCAACCAGGGACTTCGCATCGCACCGCCAGAGGCGCCTGTGTCCGGATATATGTACGTTGTTTGGATCGGGATACGGGATATGTATCAAACGACTTTACAGGTTCGGCAAGGCGATTTACTTTGCGGACTGCGTGAGCAAGAGCGCATACTATTGCCACGCTCAGAATGCGGACAGCTTCCTCCTGCTTTGCGAGGTATGCGCTCTCGAACTATCCCCTCGTAAAGCTCACGATACATTCGAAATTCATAGGTCGCTCTTGGTGAGATGCAGGAGGAGAAGGACGCGAAGAACATTGAGAAGCCGAGACTCGGATACCAGAGCGTAAAAGGTTAGTCGTTTAGCGCGACCGCTACTGACTGTTACGCTATAGGTCTCGGGGAAGTGTTCCCGAACCCCGATCAGTCGGTCACGATGTCCGATGGCGTCATTGTGCCGTGTGGCAATCTCGTGAAGTCCCGGCAGACGGACCTCAGTCTCTTCTACAACGAGTACGTTAGCCATCCAATGGGAATTAGCTCAACTTGACCCTACTGAACTTGCCATTTAGGTACATGGTCTACGACGTGTCGCAAGTCCGCATGCGCTACCTGGTCCGCGTCAAGATCTCCTCGTAGGGCCTGCTTCAAATCATCCTCTATTAATGAATCTAGCAACTTTTCCTAGCCTTAAACTTTATAACTCCCTTTTACTATGTATTTGACCCTCGACTTGTGCTCATACATTCGCCGCTTTCGTGGTCGATACTGGTGTGATTATTTTTCTTCCCTTGTTGTTCAGGTTAAACCTGTGGTTTCCCCATTCCATCGTGAGTTAATGCCGTCCGTTGACGTGCAATAAAGACGTTTACTACTGCTTCTACCAGCACACCACTGCTTTCCACATTATCGTTCTACACATAGATACTTGACTGCTTTGAACTGAAAAACATAAAGATCTATGCGGCACAAAACTTTGTCGCTGAATTTTGCCCTACTGTCGAAGAAAGGAATCCGAGCGACGCTATGATACCATCAAAGACGTTTATACGAAAAATTGCCAAGTACAGGATGTTCTTCGGCTCCTCATAGCAATTGTCCACTACATTTTTGTATGATTACGTAAGATCGAGCGAATCACATAGCGGTGCAAGGGGACGATCTGGCCACAAAATGTAACCTAGACACCGTGCCGAAAAGAGACGAAGTTTGAGCCAACTGCACTATCCCGGTTTCGATTCCTTGTGACGCGATCATCTTAAAATCCGCAATCTGGAGTTTATTCTCTAGAGGCCATGGGCTTAGGTTTCAGCGATCGACAGCACTCGTCCTTGGTTCTTACTGGACGGAAACGACCGAATTGAGAAATTCACGTTTGGTTGGAAAGTTCATGATTTCGGTCCTTTGTCACTTCCAAAAATGTCCCACATGCTAAGTGGCCTCGCGTTTATTTACCAACGACGAAAAAGTGGCTGTGGCTGGATGCGAGCTGGCGTCGCGGTTGGCTCACGAGCGTCTTTAAGGCACTCGTTCACGATTGCCGTACATCTTTGCTCTGCGACGTCGTCGTCGCAGCGAACTTCTCCGCGAGTAGCCTCCGTAATAAACTTGCAGTTGCCAGTGGACTGATTAAACCAATTTAGCGTTGTGTGCTTGATGTATTCCGGAACGATACCTAAGAAGTAATGTCGGGCGTCGTTTAAAAGCTTCTTTAGACTTCTTGTTGCACTTTGCGCACAGTACATCATGAACTTACGTTGGGCATGCCAAATGGTTTCCGTGTAGCTGAACGACATTCCAATCACATACCAGATGTCGTCCGACGTTCGATACGCCGTTAACGCTTCGCCGTCGTAGCCCTAAGGAAAACGAAGAAACTAAGGGAACCATAAAAGTTAGAAAGGAATGAGTAATTACCCTTCTTTCTAGCTGCTCAATGCTAGCCACGCGTGTAAGTATCTTGTCGATGCTGGAAGGCAGGCAGGCGTTCCAAACGTCGCCGCAAAAGTCGAGACCTTGTTTTAACTGTAAGATGCTTTCGCTCATCAAATGCCCTAACGAGGGCTTCTGCCCTGTGAAGGGAGCGTACCTGTACCACGGCGATAGCCGCTTTTACACGAAGCGTTCCGTTGTTAGCGAAGAACAGGGCATGAACGCTCTTAGGGAAAATGATGCGGTCAACGATTCTCGACTGGTTTCCGGCCCTGGCGTTCAGTCGATCCGCGCCGCTGTAAAATTTGATACCGCCATCGAAAAGTGGCTCGGCTCTAGTCGGTGCAAATCGAACAAGCTCGGGTACTTCCTGGATGATGCACTCGGCGTTGACGACGACATAGTTTCGATGAACGATTACGCCTGAACATCCTGCTCCGGCCGTTCGTTGCGAGACTGTGGCAAGCCAGGGGACGTCAGGTTTCTAAGATAAGAACTTGACGATACGGTATCGGCAAGCACACTGACTGGTTCAAAAGGATACCTTCTTCGTTTCCCTGTAATTCGTGGAACTTTCCAACGTCTGACGCACGTATGCTCCGACCGATCGTTCGCTTGGATACGAGGCCTAAAGCAGCATGTCACATGATTACGCTTAAACCTACGGGACTATTTTACACTGTGCGCTACCATCAATGTTTCCTATAATAATGCGCTACATGTAATTAGAAAGAAGAAAGCCAGCACGTAGGATTGTTTCCCTCCAATGCTCGAATTTTTTCACGAGAAACAAATGCGAAGAAGCGCGTCATTTCAAAAGGTCAAAGAATAGGCTCGCCTGTTTAGGCAGATCAAGCTCAACCCTTGGCACATTAGAGGGATTGATCGCTGCAACCGCAAGCATACTTCTGCGACAATCTTACAGTGTCCTTTGTCGGAAGTCTCTCGGGCTGCACCCCGCATTTCTGAAGACAGTAGTCGAGGTCGATGTCTTCGGGTTCAACAGCCGACGGCACACAAAGGTGAAGGAATAGTAATATAGCCACTGACAGCATAAAGACCGGCTGACCGCAGCGCTACTACGGCGATCGGTTCAGCTGAGTACTGGTCATCAGCAGCATCAAAGCCTAGCGCAAAAGCCGCTGCTTGCATACCGAAAAAGCTCTAATATAAGACGAGTCCTAATAGAAGACGAGCCCTAATATAAGACGAGCGCCAAAAATTTCGAAGATGACTTGTCACAGAGACATGTTCAGAATACGTTTTAGGCCATAACTATCCATTTTAGACGAGAACTTTTTGTCACCAAAATTTCGAAAAATTTTGCTAAATCCATAGGGGGTACCCTTTACGACTTTTACGAAACCCTCGAAAATTTGACCATCAAAAAATAGAAGACATCGTCTTATATTAGAACCAATACGGTAACGCATTCCAACATCCCAGCTTGTAACATTGGAATGAACTGCACCGGCTAACAGCGTTGGGCACGGTTTTAAACCGGCAACTGTGTGTCCATCCCGTAATCTCCGGCGAAACCTGCTCCTAGCTTTTTTCGCTATTCTCAACTTAAGTTAGGGGACGGTTTGGCCGGAAATTAGGGGGTTGAATCGCTGTAGATGCGCAAATATGCCGCTCCGATCCGGGAAATACTGAAATCCGCCAGTTTGAAACAATAAGTCTTTTCTCCAAGGCTTACATCGGCACATTGTTTGTGTTTTCCAGTTCCGGGAGCTTCAACCTTGAAAGCTGTGCCCTATTGAGGTTGCTTGGACACATCAGTCGTGTTCACAACTCTCCTAAGGTCCCACTCTTAGGGGCTGTTTCACAGCAATAACGCCACCTCACTTTCACTTGCTTTCGGTCTGTGGCTTCCCTCGAGGCTAATCCTAATCCTGCGGTGGCTAATAGCGGAACAAAATTGAAACCGACCCTCGAAATTGAGTTACTGGCCCGCCGTTCCGCTTCCGTGCGCACACACCGCATTTGCATACGGAGTCCGATAATGCACTCGGACGGCGCAAACTTTGGGCGCGCCACATTAAAAGCGTAAGCTCAAATAGCCTCACTAGGCTTTCTCCATGCAGAGAGAGATGGGAACGTAGATCTTCGGCTGGCTTAAAAGCTGCTGAAGTCAGTGACAACTGTAGTAGCATTTAGTGATGTTGCATGTTTAATGCCTATGTCGGTACTATTGGCTTATGATTCAGTTTTCGATTTAGTTAGTATCACGGTTGCATCCTTGAAGTGCGTAGGCGGCATGAAACGTACGTACACGCTGCTTCGCATCTGAGCCACACGTCTTTAGCTCCTTGTCGGTGCCCCAGTGAAGGGTTTCGAATAAAAAACGTCATCTCGAAAAGCAACACTTCATGCCATTTCTAACCTTCTTCAAGTCATCCGTGTTGCGAAGCTTCGTGATCGCTGGTTCGGCTGCACCTCTACCGGCACGTTCTCACCTATGCGCATGCGACAAAAACCGGGTCGGCTATTGTGTTGCCAGGCGGCGGAAATAACGCGTGGAGTAGGCGCGAGTACAAAGCGATCACGAAAGAATAACTGAATGTCGGCGCGCGTCGAGTTGTCAAAGCCTGTTCACGCGGAGTAAATTCGAGTAAGCGGCTTGCGCATGCAAGTGTTACTTGTTCGGTAGTCGAACATTGCGCTGATGACTGATGTCCATGAGATCGTGCTGTTGTGGGTAGGCTTACGCGATCAGGCGTGGAAGCTTTACTTTTTCTATGGTTCCGGCCTCACTGATGAAGAGGATATTACTGGGCCATTCGTCTAATCATATTTAAAATGGTTATATGGAAACCTGTTCTAGGTATCCGACACATATGACCAACACAGTGTTGCTTACTTGGGTACACCTTAACGCAAACTCACTTCGTGTTTCTGAACCCTATATCGGGCATCAAAAGCCTCTTTTCAGTTCACATTGACCTTTGGAGTGGTTCCCTTTCGGCGCAGTTGAAGTGCGCCATGGATTATGCAAATTCCTAGAGCTGACTTAGCAAATAAAGCCTCTTGTCGAAGGTCCCGTTCATGGTCAAGGACAGTGCAGAGAATGCCTGGCCATAAACGCTGCTAAGGTCCGCCACCAAACGACTGATCTTGGGTTAATACGAACGAACAATTTAGAATGGAAGCGTTCTCTTTCTCTCAAGTTTCCTTTGAAGTTTCTAGAGGCTCGCCTTGCTAAACCCATTGCACCGAGCTGTCCAATGCTGACCACTTTACTCCGCACTTCCTTACTGCCAGCAGAGGCCATTTAGGAGAACGCAGATTTGCATGTTATTGGCAACCGTTTTATTGCGCGCATAAACATCCCGGCAGCGGCGCCTCAGTTACCTAATGAACCTTGCCAAGCACAGCAATCGCGCAACTGTCTCGCCGACGATGCACCTGTCCATTTAAATGAGCTGGTTCCGGTGCATTTGACTGCGCAATTGCGGAACAGCGCTCGAGGTTATGGCCGCTCCCGATATGCAGATATGAGCCGCGTGCACTCGCTCGCCATTAGCGCCCAATTACGGAGCTGTAAAGCGGCGCCAATTTATTCCGGAATTGGGCAGTGCCTTGGGCTCATGTCTGCTCAAGTTCCAGGCTTAATATCTCTCTTGGACCCGCATCTTACTTTCATTAAATTAGCGGCAGCGTTTAGCTTAGTGTCATTTCAGAAGACGAAGCTTTCTCCTCGTATATCTTGGACATGCAGGCCCAGATATGGCAGTATGGGGAAGTATAGGCTATGGCAGACAAGACTTATCAAGAGATTTTGTGAATACTAGCGCATTCATAGACGTAAAAAGACGACCAATGAAGATTTTGAACATGGACTGTCTCAGCGAGTCCGACCCACGAGATGGATACACCATACACTACGTATGTTTTCAGGAAGATGAGGTATCGAGAAACTGTCTGGCTACGGCTCTGCGCCACAAATGATGGATCCATCATTTGTAGGGGTTACAGGCTTGTTTTCTCCTACTGGCTCGTCGCCATCATTTGCATGAAACTTTAGATCCATACGGTCCTATCGTTATCGCGCCATTTCAGACTTTGCCCTCATGGCTCTTTGACAAATAGCCGATGAGCATATGACGCCTGCGACGCGCAGTTGCGTGGTGCTTTTGTTTTGCTTATGCCCCGATTGTTTATGATTGACGAGCGGGCGCCTGGGGACGAATGTTTGTGACGGGAAAGCGGGAAGTTTATCTCAGTGTCACTTAGCGCTCTTCCTTCTTCTTCCCACCATAATATGCGCTTCACGCGTCTAAATGAAAGCAGATAGGATTGATGGATCTTAGTCCCCAGTTTGGGACATAGGTAGGTCTTTTCGAGACTTCACTTTAGCCCGTGTGGACGAAACGACTTACACATATCACGCTTTTTGCCAGACTCTCACCCATTTTCGTCCATATATTGCTGCGTTTTGCAGAGCTGTGGTCTAGGCAACATTTAAAAGGTCTAAGCATCCTTGGAGGTCATAAATATCACCTGAAATTTCAACTGCCTCCGATAAGCTCCTTGGGACCCTGGAAGCGATCCGACACGCGTTGTAAAGCGGCGTCGCTGCTCTGATCCATCTGGTCAGTGTTGATTTACGGTCGGCCGTGCATTGGGTGCTAGCGATTGCCCATCTGTTGAATTACGCCTCGAGTAAACTTTTGGGCAGATGCGACCGTCGGTAGCTTGGGCAATCTGGTCGTATTATTGCTTCGAGAAATAGTTTTACTTTGGCGAATTTCGGCAGTAACGTTTTCGACGTTTTGCGAGTGCCCGGAAACAGGGGGGGATATGTGTGACTGCCCTTCATCGCCACATAGAAACCGCCATTGACCTTACTCCCTCTGCGACTGTTTTTCACCGGGCAGTCAGTCGGTAATTTGTCATGGGTAGCAAATTGAGGTCGTTCCTCGACACTCATGTGCGGTGTGCAATAATTTGACAGTCCGGCCGTTGACCTCTACCGGCCTTGTCCTCGCCCGGAGCGAACAATGAAACAGCTCGGTTGTAATTGCTCCACATGTCCACGCATGCAAAATGTCAACATTTGAAGACGATTACCGAGTCATCTTCAGTGTATCTCACTGTCGAGCCCGGTTGAGTTCTATAAAACTCTCGGCAGTTTTCTAACCCCACTGCGTTAAATGAGCCCTTGACCAGTAGGCCTACGACTTGAGCAACCATTTCCTTTATTACACCGTAAGGTTCCTGGCAAGTTACGTTTTAAATTCCGAGATGATACTGGGCAGTCTGACCTGGTTGCAGATGCGCGCTCATTGTTTTGGTGACTTAGCCTAATTTCATGGAAGACCATTTCGACGTGACTCCTGTATTCGAGCATTGTTTGCTATTAATTATCGGTCCTAGTCGACGTGGCTAGTCGTCGGCAAGAAAAGCTCGTGTTGCCCGAAAAGAAGGCGCGCATTAGTCCGCGCGCTTGACGTGGTTTTAATTAAGCCCCGTCAACATGTGGCGCCTTTTTTTCAGCCACGGGCCCCAGACTTGCTTTCAGGCTAATCTCCTTGATGCACCCATCAGCACTATACGGCAGAGACGCCTGCGCGCAGTCACGAAATGGACACTATGATGGCCATGTCCTTGCATTTTCTGCGCATGACGTCCTTTGGTCATTCCCAAAGCTCCTAATAATGTTGCAGTTTATGGAGTTGTTTGTTCGTCTTCCCGGAAAGGGGGTACGGATCAGAAGCTTAGGCTTCGGCCCACTGGAGATCCGGTAACGTCTCCTCCACTCGGAGGTGTACTCGAGGTTGTGTTTACATCATGCCGAATAGTTGATGTGAACACAGCTGTGCCTAGCGTGCCGATTTGGAGCGCCATTTGCGCTTCGCAAAGTCGTATGCTCAGCTCATCAGAATCGTTCTCCNATCAAAGTGCTTTTTTGTTTTTTAAAAGACTAATTATGGTATGTATTGTCAATTCTAATTGTTCTTAAAGGTTCACAATGTCCGAAACTGTGCAAAAATATCGAATTTTGAAAATGTGTCGGAATTGGCAATTTGTGTTTTTAACTTGTTTCTGTGCTCTAGTATGGGCATTACGGCCAAAATTTGGCTCCTTACAGTGTATTACGAGCCTAATAGGACATGCGCAAGTTTCGATCTTGTCCTTTAAGTCGCGTTCTTTAGCCAAAGAACGCGTTCTTTATAGTCGCGTTCTTTGAAAAACGCGAAAAAGATGAGTAACAGCCAAAGTCGCGTTCTAAAGAACGCGACTCTAAAGAACGCGTTCTTAGGCCAAAGTCGCGACCTTAAGGACGCGAACATGAGTAACGGGGCCCTGTATTCACTCTTTGTTTGCTATTAATTATCGGTCCTAGTCGACGTGGCTAGTCGCCCGCAAGAAAACCTCGTGTTGTCCGAAAAGGAGGCGAGCATTAGTCCGCGCGCTTGACGTGGTTTTAATTAAGCCCGCGTCAACATGTGGCGCCTTTTTCAGCCACGGGCCAAAGCCATTGCTTTCGGGCTAATCTCCTTGACGCGATCATCAGCGCTATAGGGCAGAGACGGGTGCTCGTAGTCATGAAATGGGCACTATGATGGCCATGTCCCTGCATTTTCTTACGCATTACGTCCTGTGGTCATTCCCAAAGCTCCTAATAATGTTGCAGTTTATGGAGCTGTTTGTTCGTCTTCCCGGAAAAGGGGGTACGGATGCTCAGCTCATCAGAATCGTTCCCCGATCGAGCGTTTCCGTTAAGTTTTCGTCGACGGCCACAGCTACAGCCTTGGCCCTGAATGCGCTCAGCTCTTCTGGTACTTCTACTCATTTATCTTTTAAAAAAGCCCTCGTTAGTCCCCTTTTTGTGGACGTGAAGGCGCGACGAATGGGCAGTCGTTTGCCTCGTCGCTTCCTTAGTGTGGTCCTTCCCGCTGGCCGCAGTCCATTGAGTTCCCATTCGGTCCCTCGTCGAAGTCGTTCCTCGCGCGTCGCACTCAGTAGCGCGCTTAATTCGATTATTCACAACAATTTCCTCCTTCAGAAAGCCGCCCGCTCGTCGCTCGAAGGCTGCCGAATGGGCAGTTCTCTCGAGCTGTTGACTGAGGGCGTTTAGCACTTCACATCGCGATACTCACAGCGCTGCATGGCGCGACGCACGATTTGATCCTCCGCCTTCGATGAATTGCGGCGGCGCTTCATTAGCCGCCGCGCGGTAAAGAACACCGCCACTGAGCCCCGCGCGGACTGCGGCGCTTCGATGTGTGTTTGTTTACCCGTCGCGCAATTGCTTTGCGCGTGCAAAAAAAGAGCCGCCGCTTGAGGAATGCGCAACTGCACGAGTGAGGCTATGCACAGCGCACGGTTTAAGCTGACCATATGGTTTACACCTGTGCGTGCAACAGCGTTTGATGTTGTATGTATCGCTCATAGTCCTGCGCCATCCAAAAGCGGCCTGAGTTTAAGGTCAAACGCATGATGCCGTTCCGAGTTTCTCAGGTCAGGCGGGTGGTTCTGTGCCTCTATTGTTCTTAAAGCCCCATAGTCTCCGCTTACGGGTTGAGCCCGCTGGCAACCCATTTCGTATCCTTGCTGCAAGTGATTTGAAGCTTTGACGAGCCCTATCGCTCAGAAATTTAATGTGTTCGCTCACCCGAATCCAATCGCGCAACGATCCTTCTCAACGAGCCTGATGGAATTCACGAGCTTGAGCAGCGTTCCGATGCGCGTTGCCAAGGATACCCGAATTCCGAGGCAATAACGCAAAGGGAAATAATAGCAGTTGCATAACGCTACCTGCCACGCTGTATCATCATTCTTTCTCAGAGCGAACGTTTCCGCTGCGTGACTCAGTGCAGTCGTCGCCCCAAAACATATGCTCGAGGGTGCTCGAATTTCATCTTTTCTCCTTTCTCTTCCTTCTTTGTACGCATGCATGTTGTTTTGTTCCAGCCTGCTCGACATCGCCTTCCCGCGGGACGCGGATGTGCCGTTTTTTTCGCGTATGATGCGCCTCTGCGAGGAGTGCGTGATGCAGTGGAAGCCGCAACTCTTGCCACGGCGAACTCTTCTCCGCCATGTCCTTCCCGCAAATATCCGATAAATATTCACACGAAGTTCGCCGCGTCCGCGTGGAGTCCTCCCCAAGGACACTTAGTATGTTTTTGGAGAGTAAGAGCCCTTCAACCTGTTAAACGTGTTCCTCGAGGCAATTGTTCGTCGATTTGGCAGTTTTCGAGTGCCGTTCTGGGTTCAATTCAATTGGATGTGCCCTCTTAGAAGCCGTGACACAGTTTTCCAAAGAAAGAAAGAGAGCTTCTGCGTTCAAACGACTCCTCACGAGGATTGCTCGAAAAGTTTAGCGACTACGTTTGCACTGCTGAAATTACTTATCCTTTAACTCATCCTTTTACTTGCATAGTCTTCGTCGGCCTGATGTAAAACGTTTTGATGTCCCAGCCCGTGACCCCGATCGCCACTTATCGCCCTTTGTTCTTCCCTCTATCCTTAGGGCACTCGTTACGCAATCCAGCGAGAGAGAAACCGATCCCTTAACTCACCACCGCCGCCTGCGCCCTGCTGCGCTCGATGCGGCGAGCGGCCACCTGGGGACCGCATCCAACGGGCCATAAGCGATATGACTCCTGCCGTTTCCGCAGGCCCCGAAGCGGCAGCTGACTTTACGAGCAGCCAAAAATGCGCCCATTCAGTGATTTGCGGTGACGCTAATGTCCCCTTTCCTCCGCGGGAGCGCCTGGCGCAACTGGCGCGCGGCTGTTGCCAAGTTTTTGCGTCCGTCCGACCGTTCGCTAATCGGGCCAGGAATGGCCTGGACGGAGGGATTTGTCGGTCGGTAGGCCCGGCCGATGTGCTGGGTCGTCTGGCGCTCCGGATTGGGCACTTCCTTTTGGCGTAGAATGCTTCGTTGTCAGGGATCTAGAACTGGACAGGAGGGAATGGAGTGTGGACAGTTGTGACCGTTGGCTCACTGCGCATAACTTTGCGCCGGTCCTTGGTCGTCGGTTTGGTCAGCCTGCCTGCCATAATCTTGCCAAGCGGGCGATTCCTGACGCTCATCATACGCTGCATCTACGCTACGCTATGTACGCCTAGAAAAAATGTTTCACTTTAGGCCAGAACTTTTGTCTGTGAAGCTGACCGATCATGGCTTCCGATTTCGTTCTGTCCGTCGTGAGGTCGGTGCCGACATCTTTGCCATGGAAAGGGCATAGTTTCCTCGTGCGGGTACCAGACCGTTAGCTATTCTTCAGCCTTCTGTGTACTTTCTGTACGATTCATATTTGCCGGCGTAGGACCCGTGGAGCCAAGATGAACGCACAAGTGAAACAATGGAGTCTTGTCATCTAACACCTAAGCAATATCGACAACCCGATCTACCTAGTTGGTTTTAAAAACTAGGTCGTACTTCCTCAGCAAACACGTGCCGCTGATTCCTCTGGTACAAACAAGTGCCTTGCTGCTATTTCGGCCCAAACCCGCGGGTGGCCTTGGATCGGTTTTGTCCACCCACTTGATGAGTATGAATGCCCTTTGAGCCCTGTCCGGGGCACTTGATCCGTCGCTCTTTTCATGCACCTCGCTATTTACCGCCCTAGTCCTTGACGCCTTTCACGGTGACACGCGCGTATTTTGTCGCCACGATTCTTATGGAAATCGAATGCGTGGAGAGGTGGCGGTGACCGATGTACTCCGGACCTTTTTGAGTCTTCTCCGTTGGCAGTCGGGGTGGCCCTTAAGGCTAGTTCCTTTCAAGCGTCGCGCTATCGCGACTCGCGTCGGTACGCGGCGATTAAGCGGTCCATTCTGGGGGGATACGATTTCCGACGATACAAGTGGAAGTCTGCCGCTGCTGTACAGTTCCATTCGCGCTGTAGGAACCATCGGGGATATCAAGAATTCTGCTGCAGTCTGATCTCCTGCTCGCCGCTTTGATGCGTGTTTGGACTGCGGCACGTACGTGCCGATCGGTACCGAATCTAACGCATAGTGTGCTGGCTGACCACCCGGTCAAGAACTACCGCCGATGGCCCATGCGCATACGCATCGACCTGGTTTCTAGCCCTACGAATTGGCCGGTCCATTAGGCGTATAAGCACAGCGGTACTCCACTAAGACGCTATCCGTGTTGCGGGCTAGACTTGCGTCCAGTTGGGAACAGCATGCTTACTCCACATGATTGGGCACGCATTCCCGCTGTCCAGGCCAATTTTTTGTGACTAGTGGTCAACGTTTAATTCTTTCTAACTAACGTATGAGAACCACTTGCAAGTGTAATGCGTACCGAAATGCGGTTATTGAGAGTCACCGCTAACGAAGTCTCGAATTTCTCCCCATTTCAAATTTCCCAATCCCCGTGTCCTTTTCCCGGAGGGCACCTCTCGCGCAAATTGACGCTTATTACATATTAATGAACTGCGCATGCACTTCAGTGCAACGCTGCACGTCCCCGCAGGGCTGCGTGCTCGCAAGCTATCAGCTCGCTTAATAGCTCCGCGCGCGAGTTCCGGTGGTCACTTCGGTGGTCCGCGCGGTCCCAAAAGGGCAATAGGGGTCGGCCGCCGGCGACGCCGTAATTGGATACTCTTTCTCGCGGCTCGGAAGGAAGGCGAAGAAGCGCGGGAACTTCCCGGACGGGGACAATGCGCCTCGAAGACATTCGATAGCCGCTGGTTGCACGCGTTGCAGCGCGCGCCGACAGTTGCGCAATGCTAATGGAAGAGCACCGCTGCGGCGGAAGTCAAATTGGCATGCGTGAGGGCTGTGGGATTTTGCCATTGCCGAACTGCTGAATGACTAATTAGTGGATAAAGACGGGTGGGAAGATGTGGATGATCCAGCTGCCGAAAGCAGAACTTGTGGAGATTGTTTGTGACTCATGTGTCGACAAAAGGTGGTGTTGTGACTGGCGCATTGAACGGCGCAACGTTGCACGCACCCTACTACCAGACGCTCATGGGCCTATCATGCGATACCGCTAATCCAAAAAGCGTCTAATCATGTGTGTTTACTGTTGGGGTTATGAAACTAGCCTGAAATTTTGAAGAGGCATACCGACTGCACGTTTTAAGACAAAAGTCATTCGCGCGACGACCGCTTAATCTCGTACAGTCGCCGATCCGGCCTCTAAGTTTGAGCATTTTTACCAACTTGCTAACATCGTCCCTCTATTTGAAGCGGACCGTTCATTTGTTCACGTGCTGCGTCTGTCACATATCTTGCCCGTCCGTGAGCGCGTCCGATCGGGACAAGCGATAACCGGCGAGAGCCGATTATGAGCGATGAGGTACATGCGCGCATGTCACCCGCTGAATGTTGCGTACGGCTATGAATTATTGTCCCACTTAAGCATAACAAATGCGCTCTCGTCTGACGACGATTACCCGCTGTGTCCTCACGGGAGGATGCGCGAGAGCCATCGGGAACACGCGTTCCGCCGTTCGCGCCTCCCAATGAGATTGAGTAACTGCGGCGTCAATTTGCATGATCAAACAGCGGCCCGGAGAACGGAAGCCGAACATATGGCGTGTGCCGAGGGGGTTTGTCACACCACTCCCCGTGGCACGGCCGCACTTTATGACCTCCGGGGCGTCGTGCCATCGTCAAAGTGTGGCGCCTGAATGATCAAGGTTTTACATGCCCGCGGATAAACTCCGTTGTGTCGCGTTCTTCTGCAGGAGCAGGTCCCAGAAAATACAATCAGGTTAGCAGCGCGGTTCACACAAACAAACGCACGCTTCCTGATAGCAAGGCGTTCTTTTCCATACATACCTATCCCGAAATCATTGCGCTGTTTTGCCTTGACTTAACCATTTCATGTGTCTCCTTTTTCGATATTTCAATGTATATTCCGCCGCATGAAATCATCCGGATTGAAGGCATCAAGCGGTCGTGTAGTCTCGCCACTGACCTACGGGATCAGAAACATTGAAGGCCACAGTAAGAGAACTTTTGAAAGGGAATGCTGCGTTAATTACTTTCCTTTACGGCCGCGGTTTGGACCCGGATAGGACTCCTTTTACCATCATTGTCCAATTGTCATCCTTAGTCTTGCATCGAACTACCATGCTGTTCTGCATCTTCGTGATTGTCCATACTCGGAGTAAACACTTTTCTCAACGTTACTCGGCTTTTTTTCTTGTGGTGGCCTTGCCGACGGTCAGATGATGCTATGGTTTTGTGGAACGAAACACATCCTTCTCGTGGCCTTTGTCTGGCCGCCGCCAGAATGACTTCTCCCGCCAACGGTCGCAACTACACGCTCGCCACTGCCGGCTCGCCGGCCAAATCTTGTCCTTAGCGTCGACTTTCCTCCCGTCGGGACGCGAAAAGATAGCTATCGGTATCACGCGGCACCTTTTTCTCCGTCCACCGGCGCTTCGGCGACCTAACTCCTCACGCTCCTCTTGAGGTCACTTTCCGCCGCATGGGCCGCCAGAGGATCGCATTATCTATCGCTAAAATCTTCCGCCTCGGTGTGCCGCTGTTGACAGACCATCGCGTCGCGGCGCGACAGCCGCAGGTTAGCAGCGCGAGGAGAGCGCATCCCTCTTTTTCGAACAGAGTGAACCCTGTGATTTATTGCCGGAACCGTCGGAGAGGCTGATAGCCGGGAAGTGAGTGAGGTAGTTCGCAGCGGGAGGTGCGCCCGCAGTTGCGCAACTTCTTGCCGCCGTTTAATGGACGCTTAATGGGGTCATTAGAGTGTTGCTTGCTTTCGTTAGCGGCTATGCCTTCTCCGTGATCTCCTACGCATGCGACCTTTTGACGATTGTTAAAGAAATTTGTTATCTTTTGTCAATGCTGAATTCATCCAAAAAGGACTCTTCATACTTTTTGCCCTATTCGGTTCGCAACCTCCCTAACTAAGTATTTTATTGTGGTTGGAAAACAGATCGCGTATTTTCGTCATTTTGCGTTTCGTCCCATTTCGACGTCCCATTTCGACGTTTTGCGTCCCATTTCGACGTTCCTCCGTTTTGGACGTTAGTTTACCATTTTTCAGGAAATGACCACCTGAGCTTTGTCGCTTGCCCAGTCAACTGTCTCTCCTGTTCCAACGACTGCAACGATGTCGACTGTTCGCCTTCTGTGCGTTTCGGCTTTTCTCGCAGTGCTAAGCAGCCAAGGTGAGCCTTGAAATAACGGCCGATAGCGCGAACGTATGTAACATTCCGAGAGACAAGACCCAAACTTTAGGCCTCGTATCGGCGATGTCCCTTTCGATGTTCACGACCACCGGAAGCGGCTCTTCCGCGGCGCCGACCCTCCAGCCGAATAAGATGCTCGTCCCGCTGTACTCCACCACCGCGTTGATGTGCGATCCGATTTTCGGCGACCGCAGCGAAGGCACGAAGGCGGTCTGGTACAAGGACGGACGGGAGGTGGCCAAGGTTTCGGGGTGAGTGCTGAGAATGAGCCAAAATTGAAGGGCAGAAATACAAGTACAAATTTAGGTCCTCGAACGCAGTGCTACATGACCGCTCATTTTCCACCGAAGAGCCGATTCCCAAAGTCGGGTTCCTCATCATTACGAACACCTCATTGGGTAGGCTCGTGTCTTACGCGTCCGAGATTCTAAGTTTGATTAACAGATGATGAAGGAACCTACTGGTGCCAGCGCGAGGACAACGGGCAGAAGGGCGACTCCACGCATCTCGCCGTAGCGTTCTTGACGTCATTTGCGGACGATGCGGCGCTTCCGGTGCACCCTAGCGAGCCGCTGGCGGGAGAGACTGTGGTCGTCGACTGTCCGAAGACCGACGGACTGCCCTCGCCGGCCGTGTCGTGGAACTTTGTAAGCATTTTGAGTCGGTTCATTTAGTTGCTATGTGAATTCCAGAACGGGGAACCGCTCGGCTTCTCGGAAAGCCGAATCGACGTGGCGCCCAATGGCTCCCTAATAATCCACCGCTTCTCCATGCTCGACTCGGGCCTCTACGAGTGTGTGCTGAAGAACTTCGCCGGTCAGACCTCCGCGAAGGCATTCGTTCCGCTACCGTCAGGCACCGTCGCTTTGGGCGATGGGGAAGCGTTCTCGCGGCATTCCGACGAGTGCGGGGCGTACTTGCGCAACGGGGCGCTGTGGTTCCTTAGCGGATGCTTAATGACCAGGTAAGCACTAATGACCAATCAAAATGTGTCAGAGGTAGGCTGAAGTAAACCCAGTTAAGTTTCATTATGGAAAGAGCAGAAGGAAGCGTTTCGCTATGCTCATTGCACCATGTGCACATGTCAAGCAAGGCACAAACCCGCCGAATCCGCTGCTTTGCTTGTCTGGAATGATGGACACGCGGTAGCGGAGGTCACTAGTGAAGCGTGTAGCGCAGCGTCACTAGTGCACTAGGAAAAATGGGTATATTCCCCTGCCGTTCATGGATGACACGAGCGAGAGCACGAAGGATGGCACGGACAAAATATAGGACCCTAATTCAATTGCGATTCTTCCTATATCACTTTACTCTTGCTCATCATGCGCCATTTTAGCTGCATCGTTCTCCTCTACCTGCTCGGCGGGATGCTGTGCTATCGCAACTCGACGAGGACGCTTCGCAGTGGCTTCTCCCCGCTGACGTCGCTACTCCGCACCGATCCCAGCCTGGCGCCAGGCTTCCGGAAGGTCGTCGCTCCTGTGCCCGATTTCGTCCACCCGCCGTCGTCGGCAACGTCGAGGAGGACTCAGCTCGACGTTTAGCCCTTGCTTAGTAGAAAGTAATAGAGAGTTTGACCTCGATCTTCCCGCCAGATTACCTCATACCCCTAGTTGAGTGCTCTTTCGTTGTACAATGACTTCCACGGACGTAGGCAGTATTAACGTTTTCGTTTTCTTTGTTGCATAATGTGTGACGCTTTACGGGTGATAGCGGCTACTGCCAAAGCCAGCAGACTTCAAGACAACAAATAAACGTGATACGACAAGGTCATGGTTGTGCACGTGGTATGTGATTGTAAGGCTAGGCTTAAAGGCTCATAGGCGAATCTGAGATTTCTATGTCGATATAGAAAACTTTCGCATGATCTCCTTCGCACATTATCGTCACAGGTAGGCCTGGACGACAACGCAGTAAGGTTCCGTTCAGGTATTTTTCATTATTTTGTCGGCTATGCCGAAGGCTCATTGTCGTGATGCACTTTCTGTGCTGTGGTCAGCGTTTTTGCAGTAGTCGGACTATAGCGAACGCCATGGTGCGGGGCCTTCACCAATAGCCTAAAAAGACGTTTCTTGTACCCCGCTGTGATCTCAGCAGCTGCAAGCAGGCGCTATGTTGTCGCTAATATACAGTGCCCTGCTGACGTGGACTCACGAAGGCTGAAATACGTGGTCAACGAGGGTCTTTTCGCCGAGCAGCCTTCAACAGAAGGAACCTCAAAGATTAAGAAACCTCTTTCTCTATGGCTGCAGTCACAATAACGGCCAACGCTGGGGTCATTTTTGGGAGAGAGATCAGTCCAGTTTATTCCATCCACAGTGGAACAAATACATTCGGAAACAAATCAATGGTCACAGCGTCAAATAGGTAGGTAGCAGGGACAGGTGGAGTGATAGGCGGACGACAGGAATGGACGACGCTCAGTCAGACTCTTCGGAGGAGTCGCCGGTGGACTTGGCGTCGCTCTCCTCCTCTCCGCTGGTCGCGACCGCCTCTTCCTCTTCGTCGGATTCGGGCTTCTTCTTCTCCGGCTTCTTGGCCTTCTTCGACGACTGCTTCTCCTCGTCTTCATCGGATGAGTCGGAGTCCTCGACGAACTCCTTTGACTTAGTGCCCTTCTGCGGAGAGGCCTTTGCCGGGGACTTGTTCTTCTTCGAAGCACTCAAGCCGCTTGGACCGGCGATTTCGCCCGACTTCACCTTCGCCTGGTACTCGCGCATGTCTCGTTCATAACGCTCCTTATCCTCCTTCGCCTTCTTCTCGTACGGCTAAAAGGGGAGGTAAGCGACCCGAAAAAACAGAGTACTTTGAACAGTAAATAAACGAAAAGCTTCCCACACACCTTCTTGTCCTCGTCCGTCATCTCCTTCCACATCTTGCCGGCACGTGAAGCGGTGTCCGCTACGGAGTCACCCTCCTGGCGGATCCGGGCGCGGTTCTCGTTCTGCCAATGAAAAAATGCTGTCTGGTTGCGCTTCGGCGCGTTCGGGTCCTTCTTTTTACGCTTGTTCTTGCCGCCGTCCTTGGCCGCCTTGGACGATTTCTCCGCTCTCTTAGTCGCTGGCTGAAAGTAAAATGTAGGCGGACATCGAAAAACAGGTCTTATGTGTCATTGCCAAGCGCGGATGATCCGCTAGAACGCATACCTTGTCACTCTTCTTCTTCTTCGAAGGCTTATCGATGAGGTCGTCGGAGACGTCACTCGCGGCGGAATCATACTCCTCGTCCGGCTCGCTGCCAGAGCCTTCCGAGGAGGACTTCTCTGCGCGCATCTTCTTCGCGTCCTCCTCCACGTCGTAGTCCTCTGAAACCGACGGATTTGTTGCAATCAGCTTCGTGGTCACATACCGTCTTCGTCACTATCCGACTCGTCGTCGTCGTCCCCGCCGGCAGCTCGCGCAGCGGCGTCCTTCTTGAGTCCCTCCTTGTATGGGTCCACCTCGTCGTCGCTGTCCGCGAATGCGTCTCGAGCCTTCTCCGCACCCGGCTTGGCATTGCGGATCTTCACGCCCTTCTCCTTCGTGAAGTCGAACAGCTTGTTGTACTCCTCCCTGAAGACAGAAACTAATATGGTACGCATTGTTTTCTTCTGGTTTGCCAAGAATTCCCTAAAGCATGCAGTGTATGCATTCACCGCATGGATAATGCTCTTAACGGCGGAGCGAAGCTCCTCACTACGAGGATTGTTCTCCATATCCTTAGCAGCAGCTAGGAGTATTACTCACTACTTTGAGCAACGCTCTTTTTAAAATTTCGAGATTTAGTCAAGGCAACATGCCGTACTTCGCGATGGAGCTGAAGGTGACTACGTTGCCGTTGCGCATGACGATCTCAAAGTCAAAGGAACGCGTCGAAGCGTCGTTACGAGTGAAGTGGACGTTGTCAATCTCCTCGAAGCGGATGTAGATCGGCGGCTTGTAGACGTAGATGAAGCCCTTCTCCAGCGTGTAGAGGTAGCCGGCGTTGGCCTTGTTCGCGCATGCAATAGCGGGACTCTGCGCACCAACGCTGAAGTGAAAAGTCGTTCGGCATCTTGTTTTTTTTTCAAACGTACGCTTTGAAGTTGGGCGGAACGACGATACGCGAGTTGACAAGAACGCGGAACAGTTTCGCCATAACCTCGTAAGTCGGACCGTTCAGGTTGGCGTCAAGCTTGCCAGCGTACTGGTCCCGCAACTGCTCCCTAAATTCGAGCATCAGTAAGAGGAAATTTCCCCACGCGACTTACTCGGATGCCGCTAGCGAGATCTCTACCACCTCGTCCTTGGGAATCTCCGTGACCACGTATGGGTAGCGGGTCTGACCCTGACGGATGGGCGGGTTGATCTGCAGGACGAAGTAGACCTGACGTCCGTCCTTGTGCGGCAGCAGGAACATGCGCGTGATGGTCTTGTACGGGATCTTATAGTCGTAGGTCTTGCCGTGGAAACCCAGGTGCGTGGAGAACACTTTGATGTCGTAGCGACCGCTAAAGAGGACCGTATGAATGGAGGTTAGTGACGTGCAGTGTTAAAAATTAGCAGTCATTCCATTGATGCCTTGTCAACCACGGCACCGAATACCCAATGAAGTCCAAAAAAATCCAATTCCAGCTTCAACCCAGGTTACGGAAACCATTTACAATGCGGAACATTTAGGTAGTTGTAGTTCTGAGGAAACATTGTTGAAGCTGAAGTGGAAGTTGTGTTTAGTTATTCAGCAGCTTCAACCCAGGTCCAAAAAGGTTGATTCTACCTTCAACGCTGAACTTAAGCTGGAGTTTAAGCCGAAGCCAAATCCTGGTTCATCCACCTCAACTAACGCTTTCACCAAACCAACCACAACCACAGGACTGTATACCACTGCCTGTCGTCCTTCGTAATCGCCGCATTCTCCGCCGGTACCACTACGTACTGCCACAGCAGCTCTCACATCTCAATACCGCTTGAACCCTTTCAACACTACTATCTCCTCATTTTCTCAACCGTAACAAGTGCGTACCGTGGAGTTGCGCATAGGACCTGTTCGAGCATGCAGAGCGGCTGCTCGGTCTCGGCCTCGACGTCGGCGTACTTCATCACCGCCTTCCGGAATTCCTAGGTAACGAAGTTACGAAGATTTCGTGAGGCACGGATCTACCTCGACGACGTCGGCATCATCGCCCTTCTCCGGGTCGTTGGGCATGAAGAAGCGCATCTCCATGAGCTGCACGGGGCAGTCCTCGTTGATCTGGAACTCGAGGATCGCCTCCGACTTCGAAGCGTCGCACTTTGAGACGTAGGAGAGCGGCAGCTCAAAGGCTGGCTTGCCGGATACGTTGAAGGTCAGGTTGCGGCCTAAATTAGAAAGCGTAGCCAAGGAATTACGTCTCGGGCTAAGCACGATAAGTGATAACGGCCAAGTAAACATGAATAGAGTGGGCCGGGCAAGGAGGAAAAGCATGCCTCGGTGCACTGGGATTGCTAGCAGATGGGTGAGTCAAGACATGATGTAAGCAAGTAGGAGGAAGAGGATGAAAAAACAGGCTAAGGTGGACAATGAGCAGAAGTTCAAGAGCAGCCATGCTGCGCTAGACTGAGCAGCATGTCATGATAAGCAAAAACCAGGTCCAGCTGCATGAGGACAAGACTGGTCATGATGAACAAGCAGCAGACACGAATGAGAGCTATCTGGCTGAGCTGGTTGGAAGGGCCATTCTGTGCTTTTAGTGCACCAATGATAACATCGCGTACCGTCCACGTCGGCCGATCCATAGTTCCAGCCCTTCAGGCTCATGTCCTCCTTGACGAGCTCCTTGCCCCACTTGGAGTGCGTGAACGCCTTCACCTTGTCGAAGTCCTAAAGTCCACACACTTAGGCTCTATTACATTTCCGGAAAAGCACACCGTTGGCTTGAGGTACCCATAGCGCAGATGTCGCCCGTCGTTGAGCACGAACTTGAGTGCAGGCTTGCCCGCGAGCTTCGTCCACTTGACCTCGTCGATGTCGTCCACGCTGACGGTCGTGAGCTTGCCGGTGTCCGCACTCTTGAAGGCGACGTTCCCGCCGGACAGCCGCAACAGACCGTCGTTCTGAAATGTCACGTTGAGGAAGTGTCGACATGATTGGTGCTTGAACTGGCAGATAACTCTTACCAAAAGACCGGCGTTTTCGTAGCGAACGTCAGCGAATTGCAGCGTATCTTCCGACATTTTTGTTCTGAAATTGCCGACGGTAAGGTGGACTTGCTTGAAATCCACGCATTCGATGAACTAGAGCAATAACGAAGGCTTAGTTCCAAAACGCGCGGCATGACATGGTTTTCGCAACACCCTCTTTCATGCGTGTTTTCTGAAAACACTAGCAAAACACTTGTGCGTCTTAAAGGAGCCGTATGCGCAAGTGTTTTCAGGCGGCTTGCTAGCGCCTACGAGAAAATATTCTTCCGAAACTACGCCTAGCCTCGAAATTTCATTCTAAAATTGTTGCTTGCACATGCTCGGAACTATGAAAGTAAAATTTCGCAAATGAGTGCATCCGTGGAAATTACTTATTGGCTGTTTGTCGAAGGAATACAACTTGCAAACACTCACAAATATTTTCAAGCCGAGCTTCCTGGTACACACGTATCCGTTCTTCAAATGTGTTTCGTGTTCTTTTGGGAAAATTACCGCTAATATTACTAACAAATATATATGTACAAATCGAACACATGAAACACAAAGGATCAAGAAAGCTACGCCCTATTTCCTAAGCAACAAACGCGCCAAGGATGTGCTCAGGGGTCAGGGAACTCGACGCGAAAGTTCTGAACGAGTAAACAGAATATACTGGCGGGCTATTTTCAATGCGTCCAAGCAGCAGAAAGATGCCCGCGAGCTACGACAGTATGTTGCGACGGATAGTTCCAACACGAGCATAGAAAACTATGAGCGAGGGAAAGCATGCACTCCAGTGTGTTGCCTCCTTCAAGTGAGCAGCTAGTTTTTAGCGGTTCGGCATCTTAAGACTTTGCCTACAAGTACGACAGTGCCAAGACTAAATGTTTGGTCCATGCTGGCTATATTGTGCAAACTTTCGTGCCATTAACGATTTCCTAAGTTTCCTAAGTAGAGTTCATTGAGCAAGACCCCTTGCTCGCCGACGGTTCGTAGCAGGACGAAATTACACTTGCCTCTAGTTAGTCTTCTAGTACTCCAGCTACGACACAAACACTCGAGAATGTCTTTACTTTGGGAAATCCGCGGTCTGGATGACCGGAGCACAAAGGAGCAAGCTGCAACACAAAGGAGCAATGGAATGCATGTCAAAATGAGTCTACAGAGAACGGGTTAGGTGACAGGACGTTTGGGAAATCTGCGGCCTGACCGACCGGTACACAAATGAGCAAACTGAACACAAATGAGTGACGGAATGCGCGTCAAAATAAGTGTACAGATGAGATGGGCTAGGTGGCTGGAGACCGTGGGTATGGGCACAAAAATGCAAGCAGAAGCTTTTTAGACTTATGCACCTAGAAGACCCAAGGCCTCCAGTTCCCGGGATGTCACTGGGCGGTATCGAGAGCACCTTTTATTTGGGTTCCAGACAAGGTGAGGATGAATGGGCCACAATGAAATGCGTGGGTGGGACGGTGGGGGGAGGGGTCTATTACAGCGGTGCGGATGCGGCACGCCGAGACGACGGCACGGCTATCTGCGACGCGACGGGACGTTGCAGGCAGGCGTCGTGGCGAGTGACCGGCGGCGGACGCATCGGCGACGGCTACGGACAGGTCGCCGACGGCTCGACGGGAACTTTGCCTGAAAGCGGAGTGATTAGAGAAGTTACGGTAAAATGTGAGCCGCTGAAGCAGCAGCGTCCGAGCTTACCCGGAGTATCGGCCGCCATGGTCGAGAGCTCGACGACGTCGTTGTTGCCGCTGTTGTCCGGCTCCCGTCGGTGCTGTGCGAGTGCGTCTCCGACGGGCTGGCCGACAGATCCTGAAACGTTTACAGGTTATCCCCCTTGAGCATGCTCGCTAGTGGACGGATAAATCTCGGGAAAGTGCGCTTACGTCGTTCTCGTCGTGGATGTCGAGCATCGACGGGCCTTCGACTGCAATCCAGCCAGACGTCTTCCTCGCGCCACACCTGGTTGGAGGTCGCGCAGTGTCCGGATTGGGTCCGCAGCAAGGCATCACGAGACCGTCGTCTTTGTTGTCCCTAAATGCAGGCACTGTAAGCGGTGCGATGATGATTTTGAGGCGGATGCAAGGAGACGAGGAAGCTCTTTTCAGCACCTAAGAATTATGAGGAAGCTGCGCCGGCGACAACACGGCGCTAGCACCAACCCGCCGCTAGCGTACTGGGTGTCCTGACGGTGCTATTTATAAGACCCGAACGGCGCTGCCAGATTGGCCGCGGGCGGAGCCTGTCTGGCACCCAACACAGCGCAAGCGCAATGTGGAAGAGTCAGCGAAAGGGGATTGTCCGCTTGCGGGTCCAGAGGAGATGCGCATGGACAACGCGATGGGTGAAAGGTCAGAGGCCCGTCGTGCAGTCGCCGTTGCCGGTCGACGAGCGGCCGTGGCCCGCTCTGTGCCCCACAATACTCGACTGAGAGCACTGGAAGGGCGGAGGTCACGAGGGCAGGCATCCACGAGTAGAGTCACTAGCGGCGCGACGCGACGCAAACAACGCCTACGAGAGCAGTGAGCCTGCAGGAGGACCGAGCGTAACGCAACGAGAGCCGCCAAGAGACAGACGATTGTGTCTGTGGGCCCTACCCAGGAAAGCGACACAGAGGAAGACATTTCGATAGATCTGAGAGCAGCGCAGTGAGCGGAAGAGAGCACTCACTTCCCAGGGTGCGGCAAGAGCTCTCGCGCGATTTTCCTCCAGGTTGTTTTGCGTGACCGTCGCCGCACTCGGCTCTCAATCGCTTCCTCACCCGCCCGCTAGACGGCAGCGCCACTGTTCGGACCAGCAGTGGACTTTGCTCGGCCGGTGAAAACTGCCGGGTGCGATAGCGAAACAATGGTGGCTCCCACGGGAGAAACCGTGGGAAGTGATCGCTTCGAGCACTTGATGAAAAACACTCGCAGCGCGCGATGAGCGAACGTTTGAAAGACCCACGAACACAGTTTCATTTCTAGAAAATAAATTCGAGACAACGCTAAATGCGGCCTAAACTACCTAAATGGCTCAGCTTTGGGGAATCTCTGGCAAGCAATGAGGATCCGCAAACCTCAGCCGACGGCCATTGAATGGTCGGATTGGCCGGGTTAAGTTAAACGCACAAGCTTGCGCAACGACCGCTGCGGATGTGTGCAAGAAAATGGGGCATGTTTTCATTTGCGTAAAAGCTCGATGCGCGTGCCTCGCTTCACCTTAAGAAGCGTGACTGAGCGGCGGGGAATTAGGGTGTGCACCGAAAAGTTTAAAGTGGACCATGAACTGCCAGTGTGAATGCATCTTGTGTCCAACCATCCCGAAAGTTGATCATCGCAAAGGGGTAATTTCCAAAGTTTCTGCTAAGTGTGGGAAACAAGCCAAATGGATACCACTGCAAAACACAGCAAGTGCAAACTGACCAATTTCCAGCAGCGGTCACTGGTGACTTTCCGTGCTTCTAGGCCGCTTCACCGTTGTGGGACGTTTTTACCTTGTTTACCGTCTTACTCCAACATCCCGAATGCGCGGTGCGTAGTTGACGATACTTACCCAAGATTGTCCGCAGCGCACTTCGATGAACGGGGCCACACTCCCCGTTAGGAAAGGGTGGGTGATCGAATCCAAAGGCCTGCTGTCGCACCGTATACTAGTTCTCTTCGTAGTAATGAAAGCCTAGGCGCCGTTGTGCGGTTTGACTTGCTTGTAGCGGTGAAAGGCGCTATCTATCGCTTAAAGACGGTTGAGTCAGTTTCTTTAACCTGCCTCTTCTACATGTGGGAAAAGGAAAAAGAAGTAACAGTAAATTTTGACCAGCAGTACAAAATTTCAACAACTGGCAATTTTACGAAGGGTCAGCAATGTTATTCTCAGCGCAGACCTGACTGCGCAGTATTCCCAACATTTATTCCACATAGAATAAACAATGGAAGAGGCAGTACACGAGAGAGTGAGCTTAATCCACTTTACGGGCAAGAGGTTAACGCAGAAAGTCAAAACCGTATAGCTTTTAAGACAATTACACTTGAGGACAAGGAGCCACCAAACGCACTCGCGATTAAGGCATTATCGAATGTACAGAAAGATACGCGTGATTACAGAAGACTCACGAATACATAAACAAATTTGGAGCTCAGTAGACCCTTGTACGAGCAGTGATCACAGTTCGGCACCGGGGGCACGTCGGCGGTCCTGTGCCGTAAACCAACGGCATGCCGGCTTTCGGACGGAAGCGCGCAGCCGGGTCGACAGGGCGCTCACCCTCAGCGTCTCGTTTGGTCCACCTCTCGTCGCACTTCGTACAACATCCGTGCCCGCAACCGTAGATCACTTCGACGCAGCTCTCCATGCAGAGGCATTCGAACGCTTTCTCATAGTGTCGCAGCTGCTCGCGCGTCGCCCGGAGACGTTCCTCCGCGTCGTGCACTGAAACCAGAATGTCATGCTGAGGCATGCGTAATCTCGAGGATTAGGTTTGCGCCGCCTTAACATTCCCAATAGACCGAAAGCCGCAGCACAGGCAAGCTTTTGTCAGAGTAATATTACGGCTATGACCCTAGAGTTTGATCCTAGGACGGCATAGCACCTTGTAAACCTAGCAGCGAGTCTTTGATCTATGACTACGCGTCCCAAAGCGAATAAAGGCTCAAGCGCTCTATTTAAGGCGCGCGCAGGTCTATCCGGACCTTGTGTACTAGAGATGTTATGCGACCCACCTTCGGCCTGCAGCACTCGGTTGCGCTCGTGGAGCTGACGGGCTTCCGCCGATTTCCGGTCGAGCAAAGCCTTGGTCTTCCTTAAAACGTGATTCAACGTTTGCATAGGTCACTATCGGTATTACCTGTACTGTTCCGCCCAGTGCGCATTCGCCTCCTCTTGCTCCTGCAGGATGTGGGCGTTGTCGGGTGTCGCCTTCGCCTTGAAGCGTACGCAGACCACCGGGGACATTTCCGCTGAGACAAGGAGCTGCGCGAACGACGCGTACCCGAACGAGCGGGCTGCTTCTGCGCCGTCCTCGCCGCTATCCTCGCTAAAGAAGTGAATGATAGCGGGTAGATTGAGTCACATTTACTTACATAAGGTCCTTCAGGAGCGTCTTCAAATTGTCGTATCCTTCCGGGGCCGCACTAAGTGTGGCCGAAAGGGCACTGCGAAATGACGAAAGATCATTGCGGTGAAGTGCGCGGTGCGTCTTTGGTGCCGGTGCCGCTTGCACGGCCACGCTGACCGCTAAACAAAACCTACATGAAACTGGAGTAAGCTTCCATTGGCTGAACCGACAATGTTCGGTTATCATCTTACAGCTTACCTTTGTTTCGATTCGTCAGACGTCCGAGCACTTCCTTCAGCTCTTCCAAAGCAGCAGACGCCAAGATTGGGCCTAAAGGGCGGCGCTTTAACGTCGAATTCCCACGGCCTTACTACTTACTGTTCGCCGGCTTCCGCTTCAGCTTTACTCCAGCGCTACGCGCAAGCTGTGTCGCCAGCAGAGCCACTTGTTCCAGAGTTTGCGCGAGTTCGGCCTTCGTTGAATTCGCTAAATAGCGAGGTAGGGTGGTCCATTTAATGTTACATTCTGACTTACCTTGCGCCCGGAAATTGGCAAGAGCGTCCTTAACCTCAAACAGTTCGCTGGCTATCTCGCGATTTTCTTGAACCAGTTTGTCGACCATTACTTTCTGCTCCAGCTCGCTCATTGCCACTAAACAAAGTAGCATCAGAAATTTTACGTTTTTTGAAGGCGAGCCTTTAGCTACCTTTACACAGGGATCTAGCCGGTTTTAGGCTGGCTGAAGTTTAAACATCCGTGCCACAGCAAGCCACAAGGTTACGCTTTTGACCCCATCGAGAACTTGAGCAAATCTATGAGACCTCGGAACATGGACTTACGTTGTCCATTGAGCCAGATGTTTTCCTCTCTCAGTTTCTTTACTTCTGCCGCAGATTTGCCGAGCTCGTCCGAGAAGAACTCGACGAGCGCTTTATCGTCAATTACTTCCGGAACGCTCTCGTCGGCGTCCTCCGCGTCGCTAACCGTGTCCCACGGTGCTTGTAACAAGTCATCCGCAGTGTCGCCGTCAGTCATAGTGGTTCCAGAAGGTACTTGCTGCGATCGGAACCAGCGAACATGGAAAATGACACGGCTGCCCAAGTATCGGTGCATACTACAATTAACAAGCCGCTGTACAACGAAGCTAGCCCTCGTTCCACTAGCATGAACCACTGTCAATGACTAAAATGGCTAGGCCTGTTTAGGCAAAGTGCTGTCTTTGTTGACGCTACAAAGCAACGTATAGCAGAAATGGAGCTTTCCTCGCGTTGTGCTACTAGGTGTTTGCAGTGTTCAAATGATAGCGACTAGGCGTCCAACCGTTGCAACTTTGTATTGCAGCGGACGTGGGCATGTTTTGCGCACAAGTTTATGGATTCAAGGTTTGAAGTGACCTCGTAGCCCGAATCGTCGTCATGTGTTGCCGGAACAGCGTCCAACTACCGTAGCTCATTCGATTAGCTGAGTCGAAGGCTTCATGGCCAAGCCTTTTTTACACAGCTGGACTGGGGCGAAGAAGACAAAGGGCACAGGAACGTGTTATTTCATGCCTAGGCAGAACGTTAGGTCTTTCACATACGGTCCAAATAATTTGCTCATTTAAAACGAAGCAGACTAGCGGAAGTAGGCATCCGATCGGCCGAACCTTACCCGATTAAAATTCTCCGCACACATGCCGTATCAGCCAAGATTGCCGCCATGCGTATCAGGCAGCTGGCCGGTGGACAACGGTGAGAAATCAGCTGGTCGGCCGGGACAACGGCAGGAGACGCGCAACTCATGTCGTGCCGGAGCAAAGAGGTGCATGCAAATCACCTTGCAGCGTGTGCGGCTTTCAGACAAGCGTTCACATTTCTTCGCTACCGGAACGGAATGCAAATGACGCCTTTCTTGCGCGACTCATGTGAGAGTGACAAAAAGGGTTGGCACTGGAAAGCAATCATTTCCATGCAGACGCGAAGATACGAGAATGGCCCTGTCACTTGTACTTCTTACATTATCTCTTGACAAGCGCATTTGATGACATCGATATGATTTGATAGCGCCCTTACCCGAGACAAATCCCTTTGCGCTAAGGTTCAAAACAAACCTCAACCGCTGATTCCGACTTCCAAAGCTCTGACCCGAACAGTTCTCGAGGACTAAAGCCCGCCTATGTTTGGACACTGCAAAAAGCCTAGAAACAGATTTTTCGCAAGCTGTATAACAATATTTTAATGCAAAGGATGATGAGCGGTGATGCTGGTCTAAGCCACGCTCAATGGTATTCGTCTACAAATGAGGGTGTCTACTAATTCGTCACCTTCATCTTCACGTGCGCGACATAACCACTAGCGACTTTATTTCCCATACGTCAGTTGAAGACAGCAAAAGCATGATTAGTGGGTCAGTAGACAATCAGTAGGATATTCTCGGAGTTGGTTCGGCGTCGATACCACTACCACTACCGGCGTCGTTCAGCACTGCCTTCTACTGGTCGACGCTTGCAGCCTTCTAAACTTAGGCTAGCGCTATATAGGCCTACCTGACTGGCTTACCTGTTGTAGACATTCGCTGAGGTCCGGCCACGACTACGGCAGCTACTTGCGGTGGCGCCGAAGGGCCCTGTTGGTGACGCTTGTTTCGTGAATGCCACGGTGGGACGTCGGGAGCGAGCAGTCGGTACGCTTCGTCCAACAGTCGGTCTCCGTACGCGACGAGCTGGGCCTGGCGTTGCACGTCCGCGATGAGGTGTTCCTCAATTGCAGCGCAGTCGGCGCGCGTGACGTCCAGCTCCGCAGGATGCGCTCGGATGCGCTCTTGAACGAGCTCGAGTTGCTGTGCAATCGCGTGGTGACGCTGAACCGTCGCGTTGTACTCGGCCAGCATCGCGCTGAATTCGGCAAACAGGACGCGTAGGCGGTTGCTGGCGAACGGGTTTCGGGACAGCTTGTCCTTCGTCGACTGCGCCTCGAATAGTCGCCTCATGTCGCGAAGACGATTGATCAGCGCGTTAACTGCTTCGTCGCGGTGGCTCGCCGCTTCCCGAAGGTGGTCCATTGCAGGCTGGAGTCGTGACGGTGGATGGTAAAAGGCGGTTTAACAGTAGAAGGCGACTGATGCCGGTGTCATCATGACATCCAGGTGTTTTGTATTCATAAAATTAGCATATTTCTTCGTCTCCATTCGTCCACCCGCACTGTAAAAACGGCAAGTTCAGAGAATTTTGCAAGCAGCCTCATTGTTCCTTTACGCTAGAATCGTGGTAGGGCCGTACTAAGGCAATAGGGGAGGTGACACTCTTGCCCATGGCAACGGCATGATCAGGTAGTTCGTTTGAGAGGCGCTCGTAAAGTCAATTCGTTCATTTGTTTTAAAGACATAGGCAATGTGATGTTGCATCCACTGCCATCATACACTGCTTTTAATTGTCGCTCACAACTCGTGCGGCTGCCATTCCCGCACTAGAGAATGCTCAGTATCGCTCGTCGTTCTCAGACGACATCGATAGTCTGTTCGACCAGGCTCGTCCCCGGTGCATTTCGCAAGGACACAGGATCACGTTCCGCCGGTTAAATCGCGAGAGTCGTGCGTTATGCAACAAGGAAGGCCCTGCCCGCCGCTTGGGTAACGTAGGCAACGGCGGTGTACATTTGTAGAGGAACGGAGGTGGGGCTACATAGAGATCAGTGTGCTTCGGCATCGCAATCTGCTGCGGCTGCGCTGGCATCTGGTGGGCACGAAGCTTGGTGGCTTGCAGTTCATGCGGCACGGCAATAACCAGAGAGTCTCAGAGTCGGAGAGAAGCATTGGGGTCGTCTCTTCCTCACTTTCCGGCGCACTTGACAGGTCCGACTTAGCGAAACGATCTGAGAATCACTCGAAAGTTAGCAGCGTACTGTGTGACGGATTACCAGTAAGAGTTGACTCGGGCCGGGCCTTCGTGCTCCCACTGGTGGTTGCACTCCATCAGTTCCTTCGCCTGGATGTGTTGTGAAGACGATGGCAGGATTTCTTGTCTGCGTTCGCTATCGGACGGCACAAGCACACGGTACTTACCAGCTAACCGAGGGGATCGACAATAGGGTGAAGAAGCAAACGATTTCCGATGGTCACTCTCCGTTGGGCAGCCGGACGAATGCGCTTTAACAAAGCCCTAATTTAGCAGCTAACACTAGACATTTTAATACTGAGGAACCTTCACAGAAAGCGCCGCATTTTCTCGAGGCTAAGCCTTTTAGTCATTTGTTAGTGATCTTCGGTCCGACGACAATCCAGCACCAACTGTGTGTGAGCGGAATCGCTAATTGCCTGGATAGTGATAATTTGTCGCGCGCACTGATGGAACTTCTAGCTATGTTAACTTTTATAGGCTCGCGTATCTTGCTGCTATTGTTAGATACGTTAAATGTGCGCCTTCGATAAACTGATCTGGCACGCGCTTCACACGGCCTGCTTGGAGGAGGTTTAGGCCTTTTGAGAGCTAGATCGGAAGAAAGCGTCACCTCCGACATCACGGAATGGCTTCTCCGTAGACTGTTGAATCAGGCATTGTTCCAGTCCAACATGGCCCGCCACAGCGACTGCCTCTAACTAAAATTGCTTAAATTTCGAATAGAGCCCGTTATTCATGCCCGTAAGCAAAACTCAGAACGCTAATAATGTTGTTGCGGCTACTGGTATCGATGTACGTAAGCGAACGGCTAAGACAGTATGGATACTAACGAATCGCAGTCAGTTGATGCTCAGAAGGCCGTCGTTTGGATTCTGCGTGCGGCGATTGCCATCCTTCGACCGATGGCGAAAGGCAAACGGTTTAAACTGATGCAGAACGGTCCCTGTTTTCTGACGTCCGTAGCTTCCATTCGAAGTGAGGCGTTCGATGGTGTTTAGAATAAATGGGTTCGTTAGCTCGTCCGTCGGCGTTTACACGGACATCCAAATTAGAGCAACAACGCAAACTTCTCTTGAAGTCTTCTATGCAATACCAGACCATTTTCATCAGCTCAGCACCACTCAGCACAGAAGTACGAATTGAACTCCTAGCAAATATCTTAACTGACTACTTCAGACTACTTCCCATTAACACCAACAACATGCGATATTTTGATGTTTCGCAAAACCTTTCGAAATACGTCAACTCTTCTTGGGGCCAGAAGTTGGCGGCTGCGCGCGCCAACGCGTAAACAAGCTCGGGAAATGCACGCCCAACGGTTATCCGCACACACCCGTTTTCCTCTCGTGTTTCGCAATCGAACTGTTAGGAACGAGGCTGAGTCTGTAAAGACGGCCACTTTCCGAAGTGGGCTGAACGGAAAATCTTCGCACTTTACGGGAGTGCTTCGCTGCCCTCCCCATTAGCTATCACTCTCTATCTAGTGTCGATTAATTGTTTCCGCACAATGTTCCGAATATTGTCGAAACTCGTCCTCGAACAAAGGTTGTCGAAGCCAAAGCAATGATATTGACGGCGTTAGCGAAACATTGGCCAAAATCGATCAAGTTGGTCAAAGACAGCCCCAAACAGGCGGTACCTTTGGTGACAAATCTGGCATTTATTTAGCAAAACTGCTATGGTTTCCTGGGATCGGACAGATCCGCTTCACGCGTTCGACCGGGTCGGTCTGAAGTGAATGTCTGAGTCCAACATCCAAAAATGCCGAACGAGGACCGAGACCACCTCTTGCTTGTTGGAGAAGTCGTCCAAAGTTTCCAGTCCTCTTGCCCATTTTGTATCGAAAGACCGAATTTACCTGAGCACACCACTGGCATCGCCAGCGGGTAATTGTTTGCCAACGCTGCTCTGTTTGTTTTCTCGTTCCGTCCGCCCTGATTGACGCATTCGGAGGTGCGTCCATGCGCTAATTCAGCAGGTTCCGGATAGGAATTTTGGTCAAAGTTAAAGACTCTTGCATAGCCTGCGTGAGGCCGCCACGTTTGCATTCTCTTTCTCCCGGATTCCACCAGCCCGCCAGCCGCTTTCGCAATGCGCATTTGGTGACTCTTTCGGTCCAGCCGCCAGCCGATCGATGCGGCGTTTGTGTCGCTTTCTCGCCATTTCGAGTCCGAATGCGCGTTTGTGTTCCAAATTTTTGCGTCCAAACGTTGGCATACCCGGCCGTATTTTCCTACGGCACCACATAAAAAACCAGTGAATTTCAGCGCAGTATTAAGGGAACTTTTTGACGCGTGACGCGCAGTAGACTATAGCCTTTGAAGGTAGAAGAAGTTCCGCCTGTTCATCGCGTATGCGCATTGTATTGTCGTCGTTTCCCTTTCAGACCTAGCAAGTTACCCACTTTATAGATTCGCATTTCATCAACGTCAACGATGACTGACTCTATCGAGAACGACAATGGGCCTCATCACGAGCAGAAGTTCACCGGCAAGCAGCTCCCGTTGCAAGCCGTGACCGTCTTCACCGACCGCGCGGAGATCAAGCGGACTTTTCCGGTGAAGTTGGCAGCCGGATACACCGACATTACTATTGAGGTAATCGATTTAAGGAAACTTAGAAAATCACCTTACAGTATGGTCAGCTTATAAGTACCGAGTTTGCGAAACAGAGCCCTCCCAATCCTCGTTCAAATAGCTCCTCTAAATTAGCGGTATCATATGTGCATAGCGGTATCGTGCGAGCATAGAGCCCTCACATGTATGTACGTAGAGATCTCCACATGTGTATAGAGGTCTCGCATGCACATGGGACCCTCACATGCGCATTGAGGAGTCGCATGCGTAGAGGTCTCGCATTCGCATAGAGGTCTCACTTGCGCATAGAAGTCTCGTAATGCATGTAGAGGCATGCGCATAGAGCTCTCGCATGTGTAAACAGGGTGAAATGAGGGCGCACGACTGCCCTGGCAGGGCTGGGCAATTTTTAAGTGGGTTAGTCGGTGCCAGTTTCTTTTAGCACTGCCGGACAGAAAATGCAGGTATGGCAAAAGTGTCTGAAATTCTTTCGAAAACTGGTCCATTCTGAGCCCTCTGCAGGTGGACCTATTAGTCGACTTAGATATTTTTTAGAAACTCTCCTCGTCGGCCGACTTCCACTCTGTTCGAGTGGACGGCCGCGGGGCGTTCGTGATCCATGAGGTCCAGCACAAGACCACCCGCAACAAAGACGACAATGAGACTGCCGCTGAGAAGAAAGTAAGGCTGGAAGTCACCAAATAGGCTCCACTACGATCATGTTTAGGTGGAGGAGCTGCGCGAGCAGATTAAGCAACTCAAGGAGAAGAAGGGCGTGGCAGAGGCTCGCGAGAGCGCCTACAAGAAGCGCTATGAGGCGGTCAACGCCTTTCTCTTGGACAAAGTATGTTCGCAGTTAGGGCTCGGATTTAACGTTCCGCGGTTCACCACCGATACCATTGTTTGGACGGGGATTCAACGAATTACCAGCCAAAATTGACGAATCACTTGTTTTTCCGACCACCTGCACTGGAATCCCGGGGCCAGTCCTGCCAGCCAGTAAACACACATTTCCAGGCCGACAAAAAGCATATCACGGGCGACGCCTCTGCCTCGGGAGTCGTAGCTCCGTTCGACGCCGCCAGCCTGGGGCAGAGCCTGGACAAGCTCTTCGACTTTCACTTGGAGCGCTCGGTGCAGATCGACGTGGGCGTCCGAAAGGCGCAGCAGGAAGCCGAGGAGCTGCAGGCTCAGATCACGAAGCTCGAAGACGAGATCAGGAATACGAGCACGTGGGCACATGAGAAGAGGTAGGCGGAAAATTCGGTTTCGGTCTGGATGTTCTTCCAAAAGCTACCTAAATCTTTTTGAGAGTTTTTAAAAAATCTGGACACTTTCGGGTTCTTTTGCGACGAGCTGACAGAAGGGAATTTAGAGGCAGTTATCGTTAAAGCAACGAGAAAGTGTCATTTCTAGCTCCATCGTCATCACCGTCGAAGCCGCGCAGGCCTGCGACGACGCCGAGCTCGATCTCGTCTACCTTGTCGAGGAAGCCTCATGGGAACCGTCGTACGACGTGCGCGTGCAAACCGGCACCGGTGACAGCGGAAAGCCGCCCAACAAGACGAGCCGAAACGCCAAGGCGTCGAGCAAGTCGAGCGACGCTGAGGGCGAAAAGCCGACGATGAAGATCAGCTACTTCGGCACCATCCAACAGTCTACGGGCGAGGACTGGAACGACGTGGAGCTGACGCTGAGCACCGCCGAGCCGCGCCTGGGCGAATCCCTGCCCGAGATCGGCACCGTGACGGCGCAGCTGCACAAGAAGCCGAAGGTGAAGCGAGTGTACAGAGAGTACGTCTGTGAGGACGACGACGAGGACGACGATGACGATGATTATAGCTACAGCGGCAAGGCGCCTCGAAAGCAGCTGGCAACGAAGGCCGCCAGGAAGTCGGCTCCGGCAACCGGTGGCTGCTTGGTAAGGAATTTGCCGGAGTAACTAGCTGAACACGGACGAAGGCCTCGTCTGCTGAGGCCTTCGTCCTAGTAACAAGACACTACCAGGAAACCACGGTTAAACGGATTTAGCCGCCGTCCATGTACGCTCGTGAGCAGACCCTTGCGACCACGTTCGCTGTGCCTCAGAAGAAGACCATTCCGAGCGACAACACCGAGCACAAGGTATGCAAAGTTTTGCTGTTTTGCTCAGCCTGAAGGTCTGAGTAGATGACGAAACTGTATTCAAGCATGCCCTAATGGGCCGCTTTTTCAACCCGAGTCAAAAATTGGCCGGACTGGCTCAATCGAGTCGGAATCCGTGTTTCTCGGACGCCAATTCTGATCGTCAATTCAGGTCGCCGTCACGGTGCTGGACCTGGAGCCGCTGTTCCGCCGCGAATGCATTCCGTCGAAGAACACCAACGTCTTCCTCATCGCCAGCGCCATCAACGATTCGAAGTACCCGCTGCTCGAGGGCACTGCGTCGATCTACCTGGACGGGAGCTTCACCAATAAGGTCAAGCGATCTCAAACCAACGCTCACTAGAGGACCAACAATTCTCGTACCATTGCGGCATGCTTTCCGCTTTGCGTTTTCAAATAATATTGGTAGCTTAGACGGACATAAAGGCGGTGAGCGCCGGCGACAAATTCGATTGCCCGATGGGCGTGGACCCGGGCGTCAAGGTGGACTACATGCTGCCACACACCTTCCATCAGCAGGTAGATCCTTACGGGCGCTCGAATATCCGCTGACCCTCGGAACGTTTCAGACTGGCCACATCAGCAAGTCCTCGGTGATGACCCGCGAACAGAAGATGGTCCTGAAGAACATCAAGGCGAAGCCGGTGCTGCTCACAGTCGTCGAGAGCGTGCCCAAGTCCACCGACGAGAAGATTAAGGTAGGGCTTCACGCTTTACATAGACCCATGCTCAAGTGGAAGAACGGTACACATTGCCGATCCCCGGTGGCACGTTCTCTAGGAACAGGAAAATGAAGCTCTCAGGCCTGGTAGGATAGCTTTATGTATGTAGCTAAGTAAGTGGAGCTGGGTCCACCGTCGCTGAAACCAAAACATGACCTTTTATGCAATGACTGCTCTGAGGGGTTGAGTGCAGTCCGCCCGAAATTTAGCGGTGTTAGTCGTGCCCCATCTTGGGTTTAATAAAAGTGACCCCTCATGCTCGACTAATACGAAAATGGACACTCCTAGGGGTGCATTCCAAACAATTTCAGGATCCTGGCCGAACTAGCATAATCAGTCCGCCGAAATCCTGGACTTGTAATGTTTGGGGGTAGATCGGTCAACATTTTCAGGCTGGTCGGAGCGTTTTGCTCATCATTCGTTCAGCGCCCGCCCACCCATTCCCGAAGTCACGTTGTGAACTTACCGTCTGTGTCTTAGATCAAGCTCGTCCAGCCGGAGCTGAAGCCCGTGACCGCTGCAGCTTCGGGCTCTCCGCGCAAGGGCTCCAAGGTCGGCGACGCGGACGCTAAGCCGCAGCTCACGGCTCCGGAAGTCGGCGTGAAGCTGAACGACGCGAACAACCTCGAGTGGACCGTCCAGCTGGCCGCCAACGAGGAGAAGGAGCTGGTCGTCAAGTGGACCGCCGAGGTGCCCGCCACGGAGAAGCTCGAGTTCCACGAGAACTTCCGCGAGGACTCCTGAGAACTTGGAGCCGCTCTCTTCATCAAGTTATTTATTTTTTCCGAGTTTTTCCTTTTCGATGCCTCGTAAAAACGAGAGCGATCAAGTAAAGTTGTTCGTTCATTCGCCACGAAGGTCCGGCCATTGGGTGCCCTACATTTCGGTACCCATCAAAGAGGGGATCCAGCACACTGCACGCATGAGCATATCTTAATGCTTTTATTAGCACTCAGTGATGCGGACAGAACTGAACGACCGCCGCAAATACAAACACTATAACTTGAAGATTAAGGCTGAAACTTGCTGCGGACGCTCCACTGTTCAAGATTAGCGTCAAGCACCTAAAATTTTCGCAAAGTGCAAATGCAATCGTTTGCCAACGCCCATTGTGCTCTAAACTCACTCGGAGGGCATTGTAGTGTCGTTGACGCCAAACTTCCTGTAATACTCCATGAGCACCGTGTACGCCATGAGGGCTTTCATCGCACGGTCCACCGGCCGGCTAGCGTTGTCCATCCCTCGGGACATGATCGGGCCAACACAACCGTCAATGGCACTGAAATGCGGCTGGGAAATTTTGCGACGTGGCCGAGCTGAAAGCATACCCACAAAACTTTTGCCGCTTGCAATGAGCAGCGATAATCCCATTAATATTCCCGCAGTCGTGCTCGACCACACCGGCAAGATAGCGTGCGTGACGGTGAAGTTCCGCATAGAAGCCTGTAAGAGATCCAAGTAGTATCGTGACAGCACTTTACAGGTTCCGGTGGCCGAAGCTTCGGCGTCCAGACCAGCATAACGTCCTGGCTAGGAAGAGCACATTGACAAGCCAAAATGGCATGACCCCGTTCCCGTATGTGGTTCGAAGTGCTCCTGGTTGGGAAAATCTCGGTCCGATGCGTTAATTCGATTCAGCTCTTGCTAGAGTGCTCGGAATGCCCAAAAACACTTTCCAAATATGTATATGGTTCGCAGTTAAGCAAGCTGTACACTGATGTTTCAACCTACGGTCCGCGACTTCAGCGCTTCCATTCGCGTCGCAAGCGGCAGTGAATGAGCCCATCGAGAATCGCGTTACGTTTCATCCCGCTTGGGCAGTCCCTGAGACAGTCAACGGTATCCATGTAGGCTCTGAAATCCCGGCACGAGGGTCACAGTTCGGCATTGGAACTCACGGGCAATCCTTATGAGACCACATTGCACGAGATGAAGACGTGCGAGTATTTTTATCCTGGCCACACTCGAAGACGCATTTTAGGCTGAAAGACATAAGAGTTCCATGTGAAGTATTTAGTGGCGCTACCTTTCGATGGCCAATGCTATGTAGTGGGTAATCAAATACAGGAACAAAAAGAAGCTCTTACGGGTCATGGTCGGATCGCGAAGCTGTTCGCGATCATCAGTCTCCCTCGCCAATGCCACCGCTTGAATCGGTGATCCTCGATAAACAAACCCGCTGGGGAAGCAAGGAAAAATGTGAATGTTCGTTGAGTTAAACTTTTGGCATGGTAACTACCTAATACTGCTTCAGGTACGTGAACTAACAAAAGAGTTTTTCAACAATCGAGTACGCAGAATCTGTTACGACTTGACCCTTTGAGCGGTCTCCCTTTGCTTAAGTTGCTTGATGGGGTCAAAACAATAGCGGTACTTATTGCAAGGTGGCCTACTTGAGCCTTGGTTACGTGCGCCCTAAGGGCAGGTACTAACTGGTCGAACATGGACGACGTGTGTTGAATTTATCGACTGGTTTATTGCACATCGTGTTCACTTCGAGTAATGCTTACGGATATTATCGGACCGTGAATCTGTTCGCGGTTCAAATTTTTGGTCCTCGCCAACATCGCCCCTCAATACGATAAGCTTCGATAAACCAAAGCAAGTGTGGAAGCAGGGAAAATGTAAATCGTTCGTCGAGTTCAACGGCAATAGCTGCAGTTCGTCCTAGGCAGCTATCGACAAAACGGCTTACATATGGTCTACCACTGAATTGTTTATTCGCTGTTTTTTCATCACGCTTTCTTCGTTCCGTTTGAGAATCACTCGGGCCTCCGTGTCCTCGATCGGTCTACTGATGTTTCGGCATGGAAACTGCGTGGGAAAAGTTTTTCAATGATCGGGTACGAAGAATGAGGTACCACTTGACTTTTCGAGCGATCTTCCCCCGCTTAAGTTGGCTGGTTCTTGATGTGTCAAAACAACTGCGGTACGGCAGTCTTCGTACAAATTGGCACGCTCGGGGCTGGTCTTGGCACGTGACCTCAGCGCGGATATTCAGTTGTCGAAGATGGATGACGTACGCTGAATTTAGCGGCTGTTTGATTACGCAACTGCGGTCAATGCGTATGGGCATCAGCACTAACACGTGCTTACCCGGAGCGAACTAGTAGATGTAGGCTGTGTGTTTGAGACGGTGTCAGTTAAGCCAGCCTAAGAAAGTAAGAACCCGCAACGAACGTCAAGCAAAGGATTTCCAAAAGGGAACTGAGGCCGTCCTGAACCGTTCATATCGTTCAATCAATGCCTGAGTAAAAATGAAAGTCAGGACGCACAATTACTCGCTTGTCTTGCTGATCTCGTTGTAAGTCCCATTCGGACCGCTAAATCCGTCTCTGCAAGCGTCTCGCAACAATCTTTTTAATCTACGCCAACTGTGATGAGAATAATCTCGCATAAGTCTAGTCAGTAAACCATTTATTCCCTACAGGTTCGAACCATTTGGACCGCCACTTTAATGGGCTTAATGTCAACCAAAAGCGCCGAGCCGTCACCGCACACGGAAGCAGTATACATGGGTAATAACCCAGTTAATGACCGTGATTTACTAAGTACGAGACTCTCTGACGACAACGGGATGAAATTCCTGCTTGCTGATAACAACGTTCTAACCAGTTTTTACGCCGACGCGTAGATTCCTTCGTGTGTGTAAACAATGCCTCGTGCTTTCCCTCGAGAGACGTCGAGATTACCGCTCCACCAGCTAAAGTACAATAACCCGGAGCGATGCACTGATAAAGCGCTGCAATCCGAGCGGCGCGGCATGCGAAGGTGCGGCTCTTGGCGCTTACACCCGTTCCTCCCGCATTCTTTTTTTGCGTAAACAAAGTCAACCGGCGCGCGTTCTTGACCGGGTGCCACTCGTGTTGTTGTCTACGTGCGTCGTCGCTATGCGCTCACTGCTTCGGTATTGCCTAACGCTGTTGCTGCTGATTTTCCTAGCGTGCGGATGCCTTGAAGCAAGACGCGTTCATGGGCGGCACTACTATGGGAAGAAGGTAAGTCTGCCAAATGCGTGGCAATCGGTTGAGAAGTGAGTTAGCTGGCTGCCGCCCTCTGACCTTCGCTTCGCCCTCTCAGCGTCCCTACTGGAAATCGTACGATGTCCAGTGCTCAACAACGTTCGCACTCACATGTGAACCCCGTTGTACGCTCTCTTTAGGCGCGCATGCGTGTTTCACGACCCAGTTCAATGCAAATGCTGGATAGTGAGTTCTGGGCTATGCGGATTCTGGGCGTTTGCCAGAATTCCTGCCTGCCTGTTTACAGCCAGTACGTCATGCTTTTCATTGCATAGTGTACGTCATACGCGTTGCCCTGTTGTAGACATGAATCCATTAGTTCCAGACATGCCTAAAAGGAGCATGCGGGCATATACCTCAACGCATGACCTCCAGTACCCTGAATCCGGATGACAAATCACTTTTGAGCTCTGGGCTTTAGTTCAAGAGAATGCCTTCCTGTCCGGGCAAACTGCATGCATCTGCATGATGCAGTACCGCTTAGTACGCATGACTGCTTAAATGCATGCTCACAGCATGCCATGCTGCATGTATTTTCCTAAAAGTGTATCCTTATTGTTCCCTACGGTAGGGAGTTGCTTGCAGGAATAACAATTTCCGAAGGGCCTCCGATGTACGACTTAGATTCGAATCCAGGTGTGCTTATATGTGTTTTAGCACTCAAAACGAATGGAACACCACGATCGCCGCGTGAAGTCGGCATTGGATTGCCGTGCACACGAGCGCTTCGTAAGCTGCGGTCCTGAACCCCACTGCGAGAAGTCGTGCTCTAATCTGTACAAGTAAGCAGGTTCTTGTATAATTTCTGTTCTGCCGTGGACCCCACGAGTGTCGCGTCTCTCCGGCTTACTAAGCAATGTAACTTGACTTGAAGACTTGAATCTCCCGTGGAAGAAAGACATTCCAGACCGTCTTAAGCCTCAAAGAAGCTAGAATTAGCAACCCTTAACTTGTACGTTTTAAGGCGATAGCGACCTTTCATACAACACTATGCTGCGAATGCCCAGAATTAGTTTCTTTCCCAGCGCGGTGTCGTGTTCCACACTGTAGATAGCGTTCCCAACCGTAGACATTCGTGTCTTTGTCCTTGTCATGCTAACAACTTCCCCTTTAGCCCGCCGAGTTGCCAGTTCGACGTCGACAACCCGAAGTGCGCCTACCCGAGGTGCATCTGCCGTGCTGGTTACGTACGCCACTCGCACGGGCACTGCGTCCCCGAATGGCATTGCCCCGAATATCGTGCACCGTACGGGCAATTAGGAAGCTTCCGCCGTTCACCTCCGTACGGCTACGAATCCGGGCGGCAAACCTATTGGTGATCGAATTGGCTGAAATGTATATTGCTAAATTATTTTGTTTTGGATGGATAGAATAAAACCATGTTGCCTCTTCGCAACCCCTTGCCTGGTTAACTTGTCTACTGGTCACCATAAGTCCAAGGAGTCCTCGCAACATAGCTGGTCCTATGAACGAATGTCGCGGTGCACCTTACGCTCCTTACTTATTGGCCATTTCACTGGGTGGGCCAACACGTAAGCCATGCGTGCTCATGATCAGCCTCGTTCGTCGCAAGGACGATCGTTATGTCCCGGTGTCGCTAGTGGCCCGCACGTGGTCGGTAACCACGACAACGAAGGCGCAGGCGGGGTCACCTTTAGCAAGTGGGGTAAATTCTTAGTTCCACTGTTTTGTTGTTGCGAGCTCTAATTGCCAGGCAAATGCGTGTCTGAATTTGTTGAATTTAGCTAGGTACTAAGACCAATACTGTCCAAAAAGAATGCATTAAAGCGTCGGGCGATTCTGCGAAGAATTAAACAATGGTAAGTCTCTCACAGGACGCGTTAAAGACACAATCTCGTAAAGACGAGATTTTGTGTGTTCTCTTTTACAGTTGCTTTCCCGCCTGCGCCCGGGTCGCCAGAAGAAGCAGGAGTTCGACAAGAAGCAGTCTGAAAGCATCCGCGAGTTAGAACAGTTCCTCGAGAAGCGAGATTATGCTGGGGCCATTTCCCTTCTACAGGTAAGTACTGTCCTTTCGTGTAATATAAGCCATTAAGTTAGGGCATCCCACCCAAGTGTATGATTGTGTTAAGTCATATTGGGCGGTTCCAGTATGACTAATTTCAGCACAAGCGGAAGACCGAAGAAGACGACATCGTCACCAATTTGTGGCTTGGGCACTGCCTTTCGCACGCTGGCGACTACAAAACCGCTTCGGAGGTAGCGTACTAGAGAGCTGCTCCAGTAAAAGTGACGTGATTTCAGGTGTACGAAACGATGCTCACGAAGAAGGATTGTCCGCAAGATGCCCATCTGTTTCTTGGAATCACGCTCTTCTTCCTCGCTATGTACGAGGACGCTAGAAAGTCCGCTGAGAAGAGTAAGTCTTCGCCGTTTCACCTCCATCGACTACTGTTTACGGACGTTTCCCCCATCGGTGTTTCGCTGTTTTAGGCCCAAAGAGCCCGCTACAGAACCGTCTTCTCTTCCACGTGTCGCATAAATTGAACGATGAGAAGAAGCTCATGCTTCACCACTCGCAACTCAAGGACACCATCGAGGATCAGCTCTGCTTGGCGTCGATTCACTACCTGCGCTCGCATTACCAGCAAGCCATCGACATCTACAAGAAGATGCTGCTGAAGCACAAGTAGGTTCTTAAAGGCTTAGCCCTACAGACGTCGGTGATGAGCATCGAGCGGCTTCAATGATTTATAGCATGCCGCCACGCTTGATCGCGGCTTGATCATACATAGAGCGCGCATGGCTTGGAAGATACTGTTGCTGCTGCTTGATACTGCTTATTCGATTTTCAAATGCCTTTGGGTTGCAGCGAATCGAACCTTAGAACCATCCAAACGGGCGTAGTTTACAAAGTTGAACTTAGGCAGCGGGATAAAAACTGGCGTCGTATAATCTAGAGAATCGCATATCCTAAAACTTGTAGTCGGGATCTAGCCTAGGAGCCTGTGCACGTATGCAGAACCCAGCTTCAGTGAGCCATATTACGCTCAGTTCTTTAGAAACTTTCTGGCTCTCAACGTCTACCTAGCACTGTGCTACTACAAACTCGACTACTACGACGTCTCGATGGTATTTCCGCTATTCAGGCACGCAACGTTTGGGACCTTAGGAAGTCTTGGAGCCGTATCTGGCGGAATTCCCGGACAGTCCTATCGCTGTGAACCTCAAGGCATGCAACCACTATCGCCTGTACAACAACAAGGCAGCAGAGAACGAGCTAAAGGCATTGAAGAACCTCATCGCCAGCGAGTTGTCGTTTGCGAAGGACATCATTCTTCACAATACGGTACGCGATTGGGCGTAAGTCTCGTGAGCTTGTCTACTTCTCTTTCAGGTGGTGTTTCGCAATGGCGACGCAGCGCTGCAAGTGCTACCGACGTTAGTGGACGTCATACCGGAGGCAAGACTGAACCTCGTCATTTACCATTTGAAGAAAAGTACGTTCGTGTACCCATTCGGACAAGAATGTGCTACCAAGTGCTGTCAAACTTCAACTTCTCCAAGTGAACCAGCCTAAAAAGGCGACTATCTTGTCTAGAGATAGCGGGAGAGTCCAATTGGGTTTTAGCGTCTGCGTAATAGTTCTGCTTGGCCAAGGTTATCTGTATTTTGCATTATATAGGGTTCTCTTAGGACGACGTGTACATGAAGTGTTGTAGCTGTGTGGTGCTTAGGCCACTACGAGGACAGGTGTCATAGGGAACCTGTATACTTAGTATCATTCAATGAGGCTTAAACGTGTACGTTTTAGACGACGTGGAAGCTGCGTTCTCGCTCGTCAACAACCTCGATCCTCAGAGCACCCAGGACTTCCTGCTGAAGGCGATCACGTTCGCAGTTATGGGATACGAGGAGAACTCGGTTAGCCAGCTACTCGCTTTTGCAACCTCTAATATGAAGTTCAGGCTGAGTACCTGAAGACCGCTGCGCAATACTTCAAAGTCGTCGGCGAATCCGCTGCGGAATGCGGTAAGTCACTAACGTGCGCGGGTTTCCGAATAAAACCATGTTTTAGATACGATAGCTGGTCGCCAGAGCATGGCGTCGGCGTTCTTCCTGTGGGGACAACACGAGGAAGTGCTCGTCTACTTGAACTCGATAAAGGTATGACCAACATACACGCTAACCGTTCCGGGCGGGCTGATTCAACGCCAAACAACCCCAACAGAGCTCACATCACCCGAATTCGTGACCCACGTTTAGTCCTATTTCCCGAACGACGAACTGTTCAACTACAACTACGGGCAGTGTCAGGTGATGTGCGAGAACTACGACGAGGCTGAAAAGGCACTTGTCGCTATCACTGGCCATCAGTTCATGGGCTTGCCTAGCTTTTCGCAGTTCCTCGCAAGAGCATGTATGTCCCACAACGTTTAAGTTGGAGTGTAAGACAATTTAGACATCGCTAACGGCAAGGGTCGACAAGCCTGGGCCCTGTACCAGAAGGAACGTCACTCACCAAGCTCCTTGAATCTCCTCCGGCTTATTGCGAACGATTGTTACAGGGCACGTGTATAGCATATTTGAGCACCCTTCATGTCTGGAGCCGATTTCAATCCGATCCCACCCATAATTTTGATCCGATTACGACTCCAAAAACCACCGATGCTAGTTTACCAATTCTAAGATGTACCTGGGAGGCGACAAGAATCGGTTTGTAAATAGATCCGTTCCAACAAGACTGACTGTCGATGCCGTGCCTTTCCCGTAAAGCCCCATGAATGTTTGAAAACTTACAATCACAAAAAGAACATTCGTTCTTAGGCCGAGGACTACGTTTACGCTTTACGCGCGTTCGACGAGCTCGAACGGCGCGGCGGTGACCCACCCGGCTCGCATATCAGTGGGAAGCAGGCCTCCTGCGTCGGCGTGGTCAAGTTATTCTCCGTCGGGCGTGCGACCATGTAAGCGGTTTGCTCTCGTTCTTTGCTCTCGCGAGAGCAGAGATAAATTTCCGAGAGCGGTGAACCGACGACGGACGCAAACACTTTTTAGCGATGATTTACGCGACTCGCTACGGATGTTGGAGCTCGACCGGCGTCCGCATTCCGCAAACATCGTCGCGGTGACCCGCAAGTGGGCCAGCGAGGTCAACGTTTATTTATGAGCTGCGGAGTGCGGCCAAAAATAGCTGTCATTGCTTGTTGCACACTGAATAAAAATGTTTCATGAATGCGGTCCTACCGGCCGTGCAAACTGCAGTCAAACGGCCCACCCACGTTATGCAACAAGCTGCAAATTTTGGCTACTCAAAATTTGCCTGATCGTCCACGACGATCATTGACTTCTGTTGATGAACAAGGTTGCGAGAGTTACATCTGCCCTGAATGTTGGTGCGGATGAGCATAGGATAAACAAGAAGCTTGAGCAGACCGTTGAACGATGACGGCAAGCCTAGAGCTCGAACACCGAACCTCTATTCATCATGCGTATCAGACTTTCAGCAGAACATTCTCGCCATTCGAACATGCTTGATTCTCGGACTGGAGCCACAAGGGCCAAGACACGGAGGTTACTGCCACCTAACGACCTTTGTATTTTCGATGACGAAACGCTCATTAGGGGTATGACCTGTAAAAGACCTCACTGTGTTTCAGCAAAAACTTGAACAGCTCGATCGTGGTTTGTAATGAAGCTCAGCTGGTGCTATCCAGAATCATTTATTTTCCCGAAGATTGGCATCAGATTAAACCGAACCTACCTCTCTTCCGTCCAACGTGTTACGTGAATTTTTTTCTAACTACTTTCACACGTGGGTAGTCCAAATTATGGTATGCTGTTCCCTTTCCCCAGATAGGACACTTGTCCAGAATGTCGGCGATGATTTTTCCTTGTTTCCCGGACGTTCGCGGACGCCGTGCGTAAACACAAACAGACAGCCGTCGCTAGCGTCGTCGCGGACGGTTTCGAAACGCGTAAACACTCGTTGGCCCCCAACAGCTGATTGCACCTTAGTGTCCTCCTCCATTGAATGACGTGACTCACTGGTGGAACGTCCGCTTATTAATGACCTCTGAGTGAGGCGGGTAAGGTTACGAAATATGTGGCATTTGCCCGTCTTTCCTGGGTATTTCTGGGAGTTGTGCTTCTTATTTGCACGACTGCAAATTTGCAAGCGTACCTTGATCGACCTTCCAACATTCTATGTTGCTAAATTTTGTTTTACCGGAGTTTAGCTTGCAATTAACTTTGTTACTCTGTGATCAGGCTCGTAAAACACAGATCCCGCATAGTTGGGTAACTGCGTAGTACGATGACTAAGTGATTTTTTGAGGGAACACATGCTATCACTTTTCCGCACGGAACAACCGGATTTCATTGAGCAGTTAACGCCTCCGACGGACCAACGGAAGCACGCACGCATCGTCGCACGCGCCCACGCATACGCGTCCGCGACGCGTAGCGCTTTCGAACTCGCGCCGCTTGCCTGGCGCTACCGTAGTCGGCTCAAAGCATTTTGGGTGCATAACAGTTCTGCGTCGCCGCAAAAAATTTGCGTGGCTTCAACAAACCACTGCCCGTGGCTCCGACATCCATTGTGCTTTTTTGACACGCACCATTGTCGAGTGTACCGTTTAGGATGTGTTCCGCGACATCAAGCAATCGATGCCGGTCGATTTCTGCCCTAGGAGTCGACGGGGATTCCGCCAAACCACTGCATTTCCTCGGAAATTACTTCCTCAGTTCATGGACGCTAAGGAAATCTCTAATTTCCCGGTTGCTAAACTGACCCCTAAATTTTGACTCATGAAATTTGGGACCGTTGGATCATGCCGGATGTTTTTTTGCCACCAAAATCAGCGCGAGCATCGAGGCACGCTGTTTATTCTAACCAAAAGACTAGTCCGTGTGTTTTGTCCAACAAGTCGATGTTTTTAGTGCGCTAAGTTCCTGCTTCAAATCTTTAAAACACACATTTGATCTTGCCTCACGGACTACCTTCTTGGCGGCCTCCACTTTGGCGGCAGTACTCTTGTACTGCTCGATGAGCGCAGATCGTCGCGTGAGAGAAAGGACTCTTCTTTTCCATCTTTCCCAGTGTAGCAGTCTGACGGTTCCGATAAGCTTTGCATTCTCATACCCCAGCTGAAGTCCTGAAAATTCATTCCGATCTGGTTTACGCCATCTATTTTTTTGTGGCCATGCGCTTCTTAAATGTCGCTCTTTGTGCATTCTCAAGTCTAAAACTGCGCGGATTTTTAGTGTCAACTTTGTAGACGCTTTGCCTTGCAGCATCATAGTTTGGTGTCCACGGCTTTCGAGTATTTTAACGGCATATACGTGCGGTACTATGTGCCGCATGACTCACGCGTTTTTTTCAGAGAAATTTCCTCAACTAATCAGTTGGCGTTCTGCATTCTTGCTCAATCTTACTTTGCTCGACATTTTTTTTGCGAAGTGAGCTCATTCTCGTTTGCAAGACCACTTTCACCTTGTTGTCGCCGTGGCCTTTCGCGAATTTGTTCTTGTTGCATCGCGTGGACCCGCTCGCGTGGACCAGCTACGACTCATTTACGTCTTCTGCTTTAGGTTCCCCACGATTGAAGGAACCTTTCATTTCCAACAGATGAACAATTTGACGGCAGCACAGCCAGCTGCGCAGTTTCAACCGAGCAACGGGCCGAATCCACAGCAGTATGCGGCGCAGTCGATGCCCGACCACATCCCGCAGCAGCAGCAGGATCAGATGTCCCAGTTCTACGCCACGCAGCCGAGCATGAATGGGTACGTGAACTGTTCCTTCTCAGCCCACAAACAATGCTATCGCTCCGATTTCAGAGGCCAGCAGCAGTACTCCAACCCGACGATGCGTCTGCCGACGGGCACTCTAATCAACCAGGAACGCAACCCGGCCAATCACACCCTGGTAGGCGTGTCTCCGGTGTAGAAGATACTTATCCTTGCGCTTTGAAGGTGAGCGTGATCACGCCGAACGTGGGTGGCGCTGGCGCGTACGGTATGCCGGCGATGAGCATGTCGGGCATGATGCCCCAGCAGCAGGGCTACATGCAGCAGCCGCAATATGGCTGGAACGGCGGACAGTACGTCACACCGTAAGTTTCGAATCAAAACTGCATTTTGCTGTTCTTGTTCTGTCCGATTGAAACCTATCCGATTTCGAAGTCGGACGACTGTAATATCGGACAAAATTTCCTTCCGATTCCGAAATAGTTAAGTCTCGGATATGGGAATTCGAATTCGGTCGTGTTTGTGCCTATGTTCAAAATTGGATGTCCATGTTCGAAATCGGACGAACTTCAATATGGGACTTACCAGATTCAATGCTTTGAACCGTTTATGTTTTAGAACCGTGCAATATGTGCAAGGACAGCAGTACATGGGCCCGCAGGGCTACGTACCGGTGCAGGCGCCGCAGCAGCCCTTCCGCCAGATGCACCAGATGCCACCGCCGATGTCGCAGCCACAGTACATCCAACAGGCCCCGCCGCAGCAGCCGCCGCCGCAGCCCAAGAAGAAGAAGGTGCTCGCGATCATGGACCCCGAGTCGAAGCAGGTCATCAACGAGGCGGAGGTGGCGCTGACCACTGACAAGTCGGGTATGGCAACGATAGACTTAGAGCCGGAACTTACGCGTTGCGCTTCAGAAAAGCCCTCCTCAACCACCCCCACTCCGGTCGGCACAACCGAGACTGCGGGGCAGAGGTTGACGAAGGAGGTAAGCCACACGACGACGCATGCTGTCACCCTAAACACACAATTTAGGTCGCGAATCAGTTGTACCATAAAGAGTCGCCCTCGCTGGCCCAGCAGGTGTTCGAGGCGTCAAGTCCCGCCACAGTGCCTTCGCAGCCACCGACCGCGGAAGCGCCGCCCGCAGCCACGGCGCCGCCAGAAGCACCAGTTGAGGCGGCTGCGGTCACGCCCGTCGCTGAACCACGAGTGCCTTCCGTCGTCGAAAGCTCACAATGTGTGTATTTTATATGCCCTGCTTTTGACGTAGAGCGCGAAACAAACACAGCAGGCAGGGTACAGTGCAGGGACAGCTGTAAGTACAGACATGGCAATTGTAAGGGCACGTTTGCCCTTCAGCACATGGCACAAAAACGTGTTCCGTGCGTTGCAGCACGTGGCGGTAAACGCTTCCTTGTCCATCAGGGAAGGACGCACGTTTGGCCCGCTACGTGCCGCAAGGAACATCCCAGTGTTCCTAATGAAGGTACGGCTCTAAGCACAGGCCTGGAAGTAATAGAGACACGTTTGCAGTTGAGCACGTGACAAAAATTGCTCAACTTGCCTACCTCCCATGTACCACTGGGCATGTGGAATTTTCTGCCCTGCAGGTACATACAGGAACATCTTCCCTGCACTGTTCTTACTGTTCCGTACTCTACCTTGCTGCCTCTTTAGCTGTTGGTTAAATTCACCGTTTTAGTCCTTGACCAAGGGCCACCGCCATCGCAACCGCCGCCGGAGGACATCGTCGAAGGCATTCAGGTACGAATTCTCAAAGTAGCCACTAATACGAAGCACGTTATGTTTAGAACATCTCGCTGGATGCGAACGGCACAGACGCGAAGACAGCGCCACAACCCGCGTTAGCAACGCCCGAAGTGGTTCAGCCAACGGCACCCGCGGAGCAGATCTCCGAAGCCGACGAGTCTGGGTACGGCCCAAAGGTCTGCGGAGACCGATCAAGTTTTCAATTTAGCGCCAAAGAAGACGGTGAGATCGACGACAAGTCAGCCACAGCGAGCGTTGCCGGCGACGAGAGCCTCCAGGAGAGCAGCGAGGATCTGGTCCGCAAGATGGAGGAGCACATGGCGCGTTTCCACGACAACCCCGAGGTGCAGGCGGAGTTCGACGCGAACGTCTACAGCCGCGACTTTCTCTACGTGCTGCGGAACATCGTGCGCGAGCTGAAGCTCGAGAAGCCCGCGATGCCACACAGCCTCGAGGACGTCGGCCTCGACCGCCGCGGCATGCCCGCCCCGCAACCCATGACGGGCAAGCACCCTCGGTACGAGAACCGCGGTGGGGACAAGTTCACGCCGTCTTGGCAGCCGCGTGCACAAGACAACATGCGCAACATGTTGCACCCCCGCGTTCCGGTATGTATCGGTTGTGTTTCTGCACACCTTACACATTCAATTGTGCTTTCAGTACGCCGGTCGGCACAGCGACAACCGGCAGCGCCAGAAGAAGGGTCCAGTCGGACGACCGTCCATGGACCGTCCGCCACGGCAAGACCTCCTCAAGCGGTCGGAGAACGCGTGGAAACCCACGAGGAAGATCAACAAGCTGGACACCGGAGCGGCCGACCCGGAGGAGCTGAGGATACAGGTGCGGTCCACGAGTGCAGTGCCCCTCAGAATAGTGCGCAAATTTAGAAGCGGCAAAAGGAGATCCGAGGTCTCCTCAACAAGATCACTCCGTCGACCTTCGCGGACCTGTGGACCGAGTTCCGGGACAATAAGGTCCACGAGGACGAGAAGCTCCTCCCGATCGTCATCGACCTCATCTTCGACAAGGCGGTGGAGGAGCCGAAGTTCTGCGGCCTCTACTCGGACCTGTGCAAGAACCAGGTCGACCACGAGGCCCACCTGCAGGTGGCGACGAAGCCGTTCCGACAGGGCATCATCAAGAAGGCGCAAGCGACCTTCGAGGGCGCCAACCAGGTCAAGGAGACCCTCAAGCAGATGGAGGAGGAACTGGAGGCGGAGACCGACGACGATAAGAAGCAGGAGAAGGCGGCCAACCTTGAGGCACTTCGCACGAAGGAGAAGCGCCGTCTCCAGGGAACCATCAGGTTTGTTAGACGAAGATGCTCGCAAAACGCAAGCAACATAACCTTAGACATAATAGAAGTTAATTTTTACTGCAAACGATGAGTCTTCTAACGCTCGATTACCCGAGTGTTTCAGGTTTATCGCCGAGCTGTACAGGCACTTCCTCATCACTGACACGATCATTCAGTGGTGTAGCGTCCACCTCATCAAGACCTACGAGGTACGTTTAGTCAGGCCAAATATATTTTGAATGAAACAGATGTGAATCTTTAGGAGACGAAGGACGACGTCTACATCGAGTACGCGGCGCACATGATCGAGCGCGTCGGTCCCGCCTTCGAGGCACGCAAGACGCAGCGGTCGCAAGCGGCAAACGCGCCGAGCGTGAACCTCATCGAACAAGTGATGACGCACTTCATGCAGATCAAGGACACCCTGAGCAACCGCGTGCGGTTCATGATCTTGAACCTGGACGAGCTGCGGAAAGCCGATTGGAAGTCGCAGAGGTTCGCGCGCGAGCAGGGCCCCAAGACCATCCAGGAGGTGCACCAGGAGGCGAAGGAGGAGGAGATTCAGAATCGCGTCGAGCGCGATGCAGTAAGTAACGATTCCGCGATTCCTCCACTAACGTTCCACATTTGCAGTACGAAAGGAACAAGCACATGGAGCAGCAGCGGGGAGGCGGCGGCGGCTACGGACAGCGCAACAAGCAATACGGTGGCCGCCCGTCCAACGACTATCGACAGCAGCAGCCACGCGCGCCTGATGACCGAAGGTCGCAAGCCGCGGCCGCCGCGATGAGCAGCGGCAGTGGGCTCCGCAAGGACATCAGCCTCAAGCAGGTGCGATAACTTATGTTTTACGATTTTAATCGTACATTTTAGGCTGACAATCAGTCGGAGAAGCTTGGCGTGAAGAGTGGATGGGCGAAGGGCGCTGGCGGCGGCGGTCAGTCGTCGTTCTTCAGCAAGCAACAGCAGAAGAAGCCGGACGCGTCGAGGCCTACACCTTCCAGGGCCGTGCCGGACGCACCCAACCGGGACGGCTCCCAGCCCGGCAGTCGGGAGCAGAGCGAGTCGCGAGGTGGACCAAGGAGTGCCGATCGGAAGGCGAGCCTCGCCAGCAAAGGCGGCTCGGAGGACCGTAGCTCGACGCCAGACCAGTCGTCGACAGGCGGAGCGGAGGGGGCGCGCGGATCCCCGGCACCAGTCCAGTCGCCACCGCCACCGCCGGTGGACGAGAAGAAGGTGGCCGGAGCGGTGCGGGCGACCATCGACGAGTACAGCATGGACGTGGTTACCATTGATGAGGTAGGCACACTATTTTCTGTGATAACTCAGACATTACCTCCGTCTCGTTTAGGCCTTCGAAACGGTCAACGACTTGTGCCAGCGGACATCTGGGCAAGTGGTCTTCAAGAAGTTCTTTGCGTACGGAGGGGAGAGCGTCAAGCCGAGCGACGACAACATGCGACGGTACATCGGGCAGATCATATGCAAGTGCCTGCAGGCGGACTCGCTGAAGGAGGACGCCATCAAAGGGTACGAAGACCACCATGAACTCAACCAGTTAATTGGACTTTAATTAAGGTTCGCTCAGTATTGTACAGAGGCGGTGGAACAGGAGCTCTCGTGCGACTGTCCCGGTCTTTGGAAGAACATCGCGCGCATCATCGGCTGGTCCATGTTCTGCCATCCCGACAACGTGGAAGGCTCGCGACCGCACTTGGACCTATTCACGCCCGTCTTCAAGGCGGCAAACGAAGAAAGCCCCAAGCAGTTCTCGGTGCTCATACAAGTTCTCCAAATGATGGTACGCGAAATTTTACTCCAATGTCTTGTCCTCGCATTCGCATTTCGCAAACAGGCTTGCCAACGTGCAAGCTTGCGCATGTAGGCTGGCTCAGGCAGCATGCACATGCAAGGTTGAACACATGTCCACATACAGGCATGCATTGCCCGGAGTTGCATGCTCGTATTTTTAGCAGGTTCGTTTAGCATGCACATAAATAGCTTCCGCGCATGTACAGAATACCGCATGCATGTTCATGCGCATGTTTACGCAGATCGCCTGAGCAAGCATGCCTGCATGCATGCTTACGCTGTGCTCATGTCTATTGCTACGCATGTGGAGACATGTACGCTTGAACACTTGTGGTTGCTCGCATTCTTGCACAAATGCACAGACGGATGTATGCAACGACTGTTTGGACCGCTCCTTATAACTCCTTGGCTTGACTTCTTGGCTTTAGGTCGAAGAGATCGGCAACCATGAGGGCATGTCGGAAGACGATGTCGTAAGCTCCTTCGACATGACCTTCGACGAGGTCCGGAAGGCGGATCCGGCGTTCTACGACTCGGACGACTTCAAGGACGCGCTCAAGAAGGCCGAATGCAAGCTCGCCGCCCACCCGAACCTATACTCATTGCTCAAGCCATCTTGAAGCCGTGCTGCCCCGACTTAAGCCGGCTCAACCCACTCGGTGCTTTCGCCTTTCCTCCGTTTCTGTACTGACTGACCGTCTAGCGAGCGCTTGAGTGAAATGAAATTTGCCTTTCTACCTTACCTAAGGGGACACAAAATTATGCTTTGAGAACAGAAAATGGATAATTCTAAAAGCTTCAAAAATAAGAAACTTTTATATTCCATGCTAAACTCAAAGATTCGTTGAAGCGCAAGTTTCATGACCTCGAAGCGCCTGCTCAAGTCCTGACGATGTTGGCCCTTTCTGGTTGTCTTTTGACACGACTCCCGTGCGAAGTGCTCTTATCTGTGATCACTGTTGTCTTAGCTATCCTCCAGCCCGTTTGCTCCTTCTTTCATTTCCTTGTAGCCGCTTAGCCCGCCTTTCTTCTCACACTGACTGCTGCCCCTTCGTGGGACCCGTTGCTCTCCCCCACACACTCGGCATCCCAACGCTCCCATCCCATGTAGCGCCTTCCAATGTTACTTCTACCACCCAAGCCGCAATGTATACGCTCTCGCGTGTGCTCTCGTCGGCTCCTTTTCATGTAAATTTGGGAGCGCTCTGTAGCGGCGAGATCCGACGAGTGCCCGAGGAGGGTAGCCCCTTATTTATTTCATTCGGTACGTACAAATTTAACTAACTCTCCGAGTCGCCCCTTTAATGGACCCACTTGATTCGTACCGTTGACCCCATCGCATCCACTTCCACAAATCCTTTGTAATACGACAGAATTTTACCCCGACATCACATACATATGCTCGCTCGACGTCCTTCGTTGTTTCGTTCAACTGGTAACTCATTCGTTTTGGAGAGTCCCGATTGCTAATTGCGCTGACCGCCGTTTATTCCCACTGTCCCACTCCCAGTATCCCTCGAGCCCAACCTCGGACCAGGGGGCCTTGTGCGTGTGCCCGCGCGAGTGTCTCTCCGGTCTACGGGTTGCGGTGCGCGGTTCACGACTCGTTCTGATTGGCGGTGAAGCCTCGGCTGCAGCCTCGTCCGCTAATTTGTGTCGTTGCGTCGCGTAAGCACTCGCAGGAAAGAAAATAATAAAAATAATGGCGGAAGTGGAAGGTTTGGCTTGAGCCGAGATCGGTCGACTTTGGGTCACATGCCTCACAAGCTAGGCGAATTAATAGTTTGTCGTGTCCACCGATTCATACTTGACCTTGGGCAGGTTCTAGTAGGACTTGTAGTTATACGAAAAGTTTGAACCTTCGTACTGGAGCTACTCGAAAGCTGCTAAGTTTCCGTCGATAAGTTGTTATCGTTTGAGGGTTTAGTCGACCCAATCACTAGCAAAATGTGCTGCAATGTAGGGTTTCTTCTAACTGAGCTAAAGACGCAGTTTTGGTGTGTGTGTTTCAGTGGAAATTCGGTTTGTCAGTAATATTGTCATGCAAGAAGATTGTCAAAGCGACTTCCAGGAAAACACCAGAGCAGAGCTTTATTTGCTCTTGTGTCTCAATATCCAAGGCGTGTGATTTGGCGGCCACTAACAAGAGTCTAACGCCTCCAGGCTGCCATAATAAGGCATCATCGGTCATTTGCGGACTGAAAAGTCATTGGACATGGGACGTTTCCTAAAAAAAACTTCGAGTCTCTGCTAGCGTCTCTGGTCACGCTTGGTTTTAGTCGTTAAACAATTAGCCTAACTTAGTGTTGAATGTCTCCACCATTCGAGATGTAGGCAATGCGTGCGAAAACCCAGCGAAGCGTTTAATGGGACCAGTATTTCATATTGAAATAAAGCACGGCTTAAGGGGAACGTTTCCTTGGTTTTGGCTGTGGCTTGATTATCTTGAGCGGTACGCTTCAGTCAGTTTCTCTTTTAACAATTCGAAATGTTCATGGAGCCATCAATGAGCTTGCTGAGTTGCAGAATTACTATGCCTTCCACTAGGTCATGCGAACGGGGTTTGTGTGGACCGCAGTTAGTGGACCTTGCGCGACTTTCTTTCGTTCCACACAGGAAAATCCGCGCAAGTTCATTGTCTAATTTCAGTTCTATTCCAAGGATGATGTTACGGAGCCTCTCGGCTCTGGCACGCCTCGCACGACCCACACAGAGATGCTTCTCGACCACTCCGCAGAGGTCGAGCTTCACACTCGCCGAGTTCTTCGACGATGAGGCCAACTGGCAGTCCATAGAGCTGAGGCCGCTGAAACGACCCGGACGCTCCTGGAGCCAGGAAGAGTTGCGTCTCAAGAGCAATACGGACCTGCACAAATTGTGGTACGCTTTCTCGAAATTGTCTGGATGGACACAATGTTGGTTACTTTCAGGTACGTCCTTCTAAAGGAACGGAACATGCTGCTGACGATGCGCGAGGCGTACACGATCCGCAACAAAGTGTTCCCCAACCCGGAGCGAATCGATCGCGTCCAAGAGGTTTGTGGCAACCTCCCTGTGCCACATGGTAACTTGTTGCTTCAGAGCATGGAGAACCTGGAGAGCGTCGTGCACGAGCGAAACGATGCGTACTTGCGGCTCGAGACGGGCGAAGGCGCCGCTCCACCGGAACGAACCGTCACTTCAATGCTGGGATTCACACACAAGTACGTGTTGCGACGGACTGCTGCTTGAATCCTGCTTAAATGCAATAGCGTTGGCAGTGATATTCGCAGTGGCAACCTTTTTGCTTAACAAGTTAAATAAAGATGCGCTGGTGCACCTCCGTTCCCGCCCCGTTCTGAGCCCTCCGTGCCGTTGTCTATGTTCCGTTCTGAACAAAAATTGCGTTTCCGTTGCACTAAAAACGGCAAAACGGAACGGAATGGCACCAAAAACGTCACAGTGTATAGCGCTCTTGGAAGGAACGGCGTAACACCTCTAAACTGAACCCATTAGCGGCATTGTCAAGAATTTCTAGTTGGGCACACGCCAAAAAAAGTGCTAGCCCTCAGATGAGTTTTCGATCTTCTTCCTGATTCGTTCTCGTTAGTCTTCGTTACCGTTCCTCCGATTACTTGAACGCATTCAGGGAACAAGCGAAGGAGCACTACGAGCCGTTCGAGGTGACCGGCGAGAAGCAGTACGAGGTGCCCTATCTGGACGACGAAGCGTACCGCATGCAGAAGCTGTGGCTCGAGAAGCAGCAGTGGAAGCACGAGATGCTTGAGTGGGACAAGTACTGGAAGCTGCACTGGGCGAAGAAGGAGCACAATCTCTACGGCCGCTCCATGCGCGTCAGCTTCAACCGCACGGACCACATGCCCCAGGCGGTGGTGGCCGCAGAAGCGCAGGCCGAGACGTCGAAGTAGAACAGATTTTTGTGTCGTTGTTATGTTTGTCTATGATTGAATTGCTTATACCTGGATGAATAAATGGCATGATACTACTCGGGGAACGGTGTGCGAAAGCGGTCATCAAGGTTCCGAGAACTTTTTTCACGTTACGTGTCACGAGGATGCTGCTAGCTCGTACGCCAGCGAAGTTAGGTACCCTAACTTGTTCCATCGTTCTCGTCTTCAAAGATCTATGGGAAGGCCAAGATCGATAGAACAAACACAGTTTTATTGCAGCGTAGAAGAGCAAGACTAGTGAGGGTATCAAAGAATACTATTGGTCCTGTTTCAGATGGCCACTGAAACGCCCACCGACGAGCTGACGAACCGCATCCGATCGCTGGAGGGCGTCGACGGCAAGCTGAACAGCCTGCTCGAGTTCGCCAAGGAGATTCTCGACAACCTGGAGAAGGACCGCCAGGTAAGGAGCATTTTCTGGCTGACACTTCGCACTTCGCATTATCCTTGGACGACTAATTTAACGGTTCCTCTTTTAGCTCTCGAAGAACAAGTTCGAGGAGTGCTACAAGAAGTTCAATCGAGCCCTCGAAGACATCAACGAGGGCATCGGCGAGCAGCTCGCCTACATCGAGGAGATGTGCGTCGGCGCCGAGCACCAGGGCTCCACCTTCAACATCCAGCAGCAGGTGGAGTTCGCGCACGGATCGCTGGACGCGCTGCGGGCCGAGTTTCGCCGCGTCACCGACAGAGTGGTGGACGCGGGCCGCGACGAGCAGCAGCCGCAGAACGGCGAATGACCAGCGACTATCCCACCACGGCCTTACATTCCCGTCTTTTTCCTGTACCAATTCACTGCCTGATTGGCGATGTTGTTTGATTCTCAAATAAAGAAGATCTCGTCTAGTTTCCAGCTTATTTGTTGAGGAAGGTTCAAACGTCCGCCACCCTTAGCCTATCCTCCTACTAGGTTTTTTAGTATTTATTCATACGCGGTAAACACATATGACAATAGAAGTCAACAGGAGAACAAACGTCAGGTTGAAGCTGAGAAAAGAAAAGTAGCAGTCACCTAACATGTAGCATAGCATAAACCCTTAAGTCAATCCCTAGAAGAGCGTAGGGTTCGGCAGCCGTACCGTATTCCGTACCGTATTCTACGGTACGGAGTACGGTACGGCTACGGGTCAGTACGGGTTGCCGTACCGTACCGTACTGGTACGGTACGGCAGGAGCCCAGTACGGCGCCGTATTCCGTACCGTACTGCAGGCCAAAAAATGCCCATTTTTAGCCGAAATTCAGCAAATTGTCGAGAATGGAGGATTGATCAGGGTCCCCGTTCAAGGCAGCCCTTTAACGCAAGGGATAACGTGCTACGTCTAGCTGCTTCACTTCCGGGCCTACGAAGTCGCCTATCCTAGTGTCGTCTTCCTGCTGTTGATATTGTCGTCCTTGCACCAATAAAAGCGAGCACTTTATTGCGGTCGAGAAAAAACCCAACTAAAGTAGGACTGTTAGAAGGGCAAAATACATTTAATGCACGTGAAAATAAGGGGGAAAGTGGGAAAGGGGAAGGTGAAGTCGATCCTCGTCCGGAGCCGCCTCGCTGAGTGTAGCGTTATGGCAGCCGAGGGAGGTCCCCGACAGCTCGCTGAGTGTAGCGTTATGCTGCCGGTTCACTCCCCGGTGGACTGACGCGAAGTGGTAGAAACCGCAGCTTAAGTAGACGAAGGCGGCCGTAGGCGGTCCGTGCTGGTTGGCGGGAACGGTTTGGGCGCGCTCTGCGGTTTGAACGAGGTAGTCGCGGCGGGAGCAGCGGTGTAAACCGTGCTCAAGGTCGTCCGTTGTAAAGCGAAGAGGGCGAACCGACGCGGTGACTAAGTGAAGGAAAATATGCATAGCACCTCGTGAACCGCTGTTCACGACACTGGGCACGACGACGAGAAGACGACGACGGTGGCGCAGCGTCGGACGAAGCGGAG